>JAGFNQ010004336.1:119509-360360 GCA_024364735.1 Boesenbergia rotunda
ACTGAGTATGAGTCTTCGCGGCGTAGTTAAACCATGTGTGATTGCCTCTGTGATATCAAAGGTAGTATTGTTATAGCAGCATTTGGACATGAGTTGCTATAACACGGTTAAACCATAGTGATTGCTACATTGGTTAAACCTTACATATTTTGAAGTTACAGTAGATATCTTTTTTTTTCTTAAGCAAATATCTGAGCGTAATTGCTACAACAACATTAGTTGTCACGATGTAGAAGGAAGTAAACACATTGTAGCAACTATAATGTATCTTAAAGATGATCACTAAGATGAGATGTATTTATTTTACATAATTAAAGGGAGACTCAGAGAACTATTGCTTCCCGTGCATATCGTAAGAAATGTAATGCAGAAGTAATCACTGTGAGTTCAAGTGTTTTATATCAAAAGTGAAAATAAATGATCGGCAGATGGCTATGATAAATGGAAGCCCCTTTGCCTGGGCATTTTACATGCTCGAAATTGCAAATATTCGATGCCTTGTATAAACTATGTTTGACAATTGGGATGTTGAAGCGAGATATTTTTTCTTTTATAATCAAAGATTACTTTCACAAGGAAAGATATTTCACTAATTCTGGAACTCCCAGACGAAGGTGAAGAAGTTAATTTGGAGCTTAATGTAGCCTCCACCCCACTCTTTCAACACCACTTTAGTGATGTGAACTGTTCAAAGCAGGAAATAGAGAACAAGATCCAACTTATCAATCAGGCAATAGTTGCTGAATCTGATACTCTCCTTTGCCAATATTTAATATTATATTTCTTTGTTTGTATATTATTCACTACTATTAGCAGTATATCTAGATAACTAGTAATATCACTAATTGATTGTGTAGATGATTTTGCGAATTTAGGTATGTTTAATTGGTGTAAAGTTGTATATGATTATATGAGCCCATAGATGGAGGTCATAGGCGCGATGCTTTCATTGAGGCCAAAGCCATGGCAATGTGCGAAAACAAGCTCCTAAGCTCAAAGGGTTCACACATCTCCTTGTTGTAAGTTGTTACATTTGACGAAAAATTTGCATATAGATTATGTGAATATATGCAAATGTTACCAATCTTATTTTATTGCAGGTGTGGATGTGTGAACATGCCAAGGCAAGGTGAGGAGATTGTTGCAGAAGTTGATCAGTAGGAGGTTTTTACTAATTGCCAAGAATGAGAGTCTCAAATTATCAAATTGAATTCAGTGCTTGATGGCAAGGTCTAGGTGATTGATATGATGGAAACTAAAATTCAAAAACTAAGTTCTGACATAAAATAATAGTGGCAGTGAAGCTGAAAACATAATCACTGCGAAGGATGCAATAATTAAGGAAAAGGAGGCAATATTATCTTATAAAGAACAGATGATAGGACAACAAGAGGAAAAAATCAATGATCTTAAAACTCAGTTGCTTGGCAAAGATAAAGAAATGTGTGTAAAAGACAAAATTATTGGAGAACTAGAGGGGAAAATCCAAGATCTTGAAGGTCAATTGGTTGGCAAGGATACAACAATTGAAAAAAAAGAAGAGAGATGTGTATGCAAAAGACAAAATTATGGAAGATCAAGAGAGGAAATAAAAAAAATTTGAAATTCAGGTGGTTGTGAAGGATAAAATCATTATAGAAAATCACAATAATTTGTCTGTAAAAGACACAATTCTAGCAGAACAAATGATAAATATAAAAAATCTGGAAAGAGTTGGCTTGCAAGGATAAAATGATGGAAGAAAAGCTCTATAATTTGTGTGAAAAGGACACAATTTTAGCAGACCAAGAGAGAAAAATCAAAAATTTGGAAAGTCGTCACCAAGGATAAAATAATTGAAGAACAACTCAGCAATTTGTGTGTAAAAGAAAAAATGTTTGCAGACCAAGAGAGGAAATTCAAAGATCTTGAATGGCAATTTGTTGGCAAGGATCAAATATTTGAAGATGCTAATCTGGATCGACCAATTACAAGGGGAAAGAGGACTGCTAGAAAGAGAATCACACTCTCACCTAACGAAGAAATTGAGAGAGTGACCTTGGGCAAGACCAAGCAAAGGAGAAAAGTAAGTTTCGAAGATCAGGAAGCGACTAAGATGGGGAACAAATTGAAAAACAAGACCAAGTTGAAGAAGGTTATGTCCCTCCATTAAAGTATCCGCCACCTCTTCATTAACTAAACTCCTTCATTAGATTGTCAAACAAAAATTCAAAATCAGGAAGGTACCGTTGATAGCATACTTAACTATGTTTTTAAATTCAATATTAGTACTTTTGTAGAACTGTTATACTGTGTTTAGTAAAACTACAATACAATTGAACATTATCTTTTGGGTTATTTACATAGAGATATAGGTCTTCCATTATTGTCCAACTTGATTTACTCCCTAAACATGCAAGACTTAGGGAGTGTTTGGGAGAACTTTTGCTTCTTGAAAAGTGATTCTTGTAGAGATTATCTTGAAGTCAGTGAGAAACTAAAGCATGGAGTGTTTGGAAATAGAAGCTAAAAGCTGATACAAGGTAAAGTTTGAGTGTTTGGTGAATAATTGCTTCCAAACTTAATTTTTAATTAAATGACAATAATATCCTTAAACTATATAAATTATTTTTTTAATTATCTAAATATAGTAATATACACCATCAATAATGTTTTATATATTTATTATTATGTTTTGAATATTATATCAAAATTAATTTTTTAAATAATATATATGTTTAAAAATATATAATTAATAAAAATATAAATATAAAAAAATGACAAAATTTATATAAATTTATAAAAATTTATTAAAAAAATTATAAATATATAAATTATATGAAAATATAAAATTTTATTTAAAACTATGGTGGCAATTATGTAAAATAATAAATTATTAAGGGTATAAATGTCTACTTTTAATTCTAGACCATAAGCAAAAAAGCAGAAGTAGAAAAAAGCATCAAATTCTTGCTTTCAGCTTTTGGCTAAAAGTTATAAAAGTTAAAGCAGAACTTGGTATTCACAAACACTCAAAAGTACTTTTATGTAGCTAGAATCTAAAAAGCAGCTAGCAGAAGCTCTCTCAAACACTCCCTTACTAACAATCTTTGATTGGAATAGTGAGACCCATGACGATTGCATTAATGCATATTTTGCAATTTTAGTAAATGACGTCAAAAGCTCTGACAAACCCCACTACCTATCAATATTGTGCCTTGCTGAGTTTAAAGTAATTATTTGCATCTCTAAACTAATCTAATCTTATTGATTTTTAATTGTTTTTACTCCTCTAACATTCCAACGTTGTCTACATAGAATTTGGTTTCCCTTATTGATCCAAGGCATTGGTACAAACTTTCACAATTGCTTAATACCAAACAAAAACATTGACATCTAATGGTCATAGACATGGACGAATGTTTATTCGTACATTATAATTCTCTCGCGGATACAGAAAGTTACACATCTATATTTGAGGATACTATAAGTATTACATATTATACGTTGTTTTTAACAATAACAAGTTAATATTTATTGATTACTAATGTTTTATATTTATTATTACTATAGGTTGACTTTTTTAAGACTCTAGACCCAACATACTTTGAAACATGACATCAGCTTTACCACCTATTTTCTCCAAAGAATTTAAGATAATTCGAGTCAATGAGCCTCAACAAACCAACTCGTATGTATTTCTATATTCATCTTTGTATTAGTTGCAATCTTTTTGTTACAAATCATTCTATTATATTTTGCAGATTAGATTGTGCCTTTTTTTTATCATGCACTATGTAGAGAGTATGATGCTTAAAAGGTCAACTCATTTCACCCAATTAGAAATGAAACGTTATAGAATTCGAGTAGGCCACCAAATAATGACACAAAAACAGACTAAACCAAGTGTGAAGTTGTATTAATTCTAATATTAATTAAATAACCACTTTTTATATTAAATCCTTTTGTAGTAGCTACGAGTATTTAGCTGCTACAACATTATGTGATTTTTTGCTAATTCACGATATACTAGCTAGTTGCTTAGATCTCCATAGGTGCTACAACATGATCCTTCTATTGGGCAGCTTAGGGGCACAATCTGCAACAACGTCGTCATTACCAAATTCAATCACGTTTTAGCAAAAATGGTACCGAAACTTCAACAAAATTGTAGCATCTACTCGTGTAGCAATCTTCTATTATCGTGTAACAACTATTGTTGAATAGTTGTTACATGTTGTAGCAGCCCAGCTTCTTAATCTGTTACAATTGTGTAGTAAACTTACGAATTCTATAACTGTGAGAATCTTGCTACAACTATGTAGCAAGTTTTTTTTCGAAAAGAAGATCGTAAGAGATCTATAGCGACATTTGAACATTAAAATTTTGACACCAATATCAGAATGAGTTGATTTTTTTTTCGATTCAAAGATTCATTTTACAACCATTGTTGAATAGTTGCTACATGTTGTGGCAACCACTATCGAGTGCCTGCTACACACATTGTTAAATAGCTACTACATGTTTAGAGATCTATAATTTAAAACAAAATTGTCTAATTTTGATAGCCGAGTCAAAAATTATGGTTTTCGAAATTTTATAATACAATTGTACACATTGTAGCAACTAATGCTAAATAGCTACAACAAGTTGTAGCAACTACTATCAAGTAGTTGTAGCAACTGTGTAATGAGAGGAACTTTTTTAAAATGTGTGTAGCAGCTATTCAACAATGTGTGTGGTAGTAGCAGTTACTTGATAGTGGTTGTTACATGTAGTAGCTATTTAGCAATGGCTGTAGAAGCTATTTAGCATTAGCTGCCACATTTTGTAACAACTAATATTTAGTAGCTATTACAACTATATAGCAGCTACTCGATAGTGGTTGCTACAACATGTAGCAACTATTCAGCAATGGCTGTAGAAGCTATTTAGCATTAACTACTATATTTTGTAGCAGCTACTATTGAGCATCAAAACTTTTGACTTCGAATATCAGAATGTATTGTAGGTTGTTTTTTTAAATCCAATTGAAGATCGTTCAAAGATCTATATTCCAAAAGAAAGTTCGTCTCATTCTGAAAGTCGAGTCAAAAGTTATAGAATTCGTAAATTTATTACACAATTGTAGCAACTATTATTATTTAGCTGCTGCAAATTGTAGTAGCTACTCTATCTACATATTGTGGCAGCTACTTGATAGTAGTCACTATAACATGTAACAGCTATTTAACATTAGTTGCTACAATGTGTACAACTTTGTTATAAATTTATGAAAATCATAACTTTTGACTCAGCTATCAGAATGTATTATAAATTTTCGAAAATCATAACTTTTGACTCAGCTATCAGAATGTATTATAAATTTCGAAAATCATAACTTTTGACTCAGCTATCAGAATGAGACAAACTTTTTTAAAAATTATAGATCTCTGAATGTGTAGCAGTTATTCAACAATGTATTTAGTAGCTACTCGATAGTGGCTGCTACAACATGTAACAACTACTTTGTAGCAATACCTACTACTTTGAGGTAGTTGTTACAATGTGTATCACCATAATACTATAGAAGAAGCTGATGTTGTAGTTAAGTACCCTAATTAAATAATCAACCGACAGAATGAATGGGGTAGGGTCAACAGCGTTGAGTTTTGTTTGAGGTAACTCTATGTTTTATTTGGCGAAGGGTGGAGCGACAGCAAAAGGAAATTGTCAACGAGGGAAGGAGCTACAGCAGCGGAAGATGGCGATAGCATCAGGTCTTGTTTGAGTTTGGGGATCTTCATCGGTTGGAGACAAGAGCTTTGAGGTAACTTTGTTTGCTCCCGGCGAAGGAACGAGCGGCAATGACAGAAGACAACAGCGAGGATAGGAGCAAGAGCGACAAAAGACGCCGACGAAGGAGAAGCGCGTGAGTGCGAGGGAAATTTAGAAATTAGGAAAGTGAAAAGAGAGTGGGGGTTTTTATAATGGAGGGAGGAAGGGAGAGAGGAATAAAGGAATATTTTAATACTTAAAAAATTGAGCGAGGGAGTGAGAATGTAAGAAATTTTTTATAAGAAAAAACTGAGTTGGCAGTGCCATGTGAGCACGTCACTCACGATCACTCACGAATCGTCGGGCAGGATATCACCTCTCTCTCTCCCTATATATATATATATATATATATATATATATATATATATATAAGAATGTTATTCTAAGCGACATTTTCTGCCGACTAAGATGCCTAGTTTACTACAAGAAAAAAGACCTATTGTGACATTTACTTTATGACACTTAATAGCAAATGTCATTATAAACTATTTGTAATGTCACTTATCAAAACAGATTAATTTTATAAATAAAATATCTGATTAAACCCTTTTTCATGACATATTTTATAAATGTCATTATAAATTAATCAAAATTATTTAATTTGTTTAACCTAAAAAATTTTCAACTTCTATCATATCCTAAAATTTGTGATAGTCGAGAATTGACGAGGCAGCAGATGTAAAATACGATGTATAAATAATAATAATAATAAATATATAAAATAAAATAAAATAAAATATGTATATAAATAATAATCACCAGAGTTAAAAAAATTCTTCTCCCCTATTTAATATGGCCAAAGGCCTATTTGTTCTCTCCCCGTGCCAAATCCCTAAACCCAACGCCGCCCTCTTCTTCTTCTTATGCATCTCCTCCCTCGCCCGACCTCTTCCTCTCCTCTTCTCCTCTTCACAAATGGCGGCGACCACCTCCCCTCGCGCAGGCAAGTAGGATTCGAAGCCGAAGCTGAGCGCATCTCCTCCTCCTCCTTCCCTGCTGTTCACCGATCGTCGCGAGCACGAGCCAGTTGCCAACCACCTTGAAGTGCCAATCGCGAGCCTTCCTCCCCGACCTTGGCGGGGCTGCAATCTTCAGAGCCCTTCTTGATCTGAGCCACCGCAGCGAGTACAAGCCGACGTCACCCCTCTCTCTCGATCTCTCTTTTCTGACCGCATCGCCACCTGCTCTCCCTCATCGTCGTTGGCAACGATGATCATAGGCCTTGGACAGGGCCGAGTCTTAATCATCCCAATCCTTCCTTCCTGCGTTGGCGCCCGATCACTGACTCACTTGGGCCCTCCTTCCTCCTCCGGCGCACACACACATCCTCATCATCGACGGCCTTTCGTGCGAGGGCAACACAGCAACGCCATAGCAGTCGGCTCCTGGTCGCAACCGCCCACAATGCTGGTCAAGGCCCAACCTTCGCTGTCCGAGCAAGCCCTCAAGCCTGATTGCTGCCGTCGCATCCGTGTACTGCCGCTGGGAGCTCACCATAGGAGAGAGAGGTGAAGTTGAAGGTAACGACGTTTAAACATTTTTGGGTTAATTGAAAATTTGAATTTTCAATACATGGGTGAATAAATATGATCAACTTATGGTCAATTGAAGTCCGATCAACTTCTTGTAGTGTCTATTTTCAATTTTAATTGAATTGTTTTCTTCGGTATACTCATATTTGTATGTATCAACTTATGGTCAATTGTTACTATCAAATATTAATGGTTAAATGTTGAAAACGTGTTTTAACACTTGACCTTGTTTTCACAGACACAATACATGCTTGATCTACTTACTGATCTTCAAAGACGGGTATTAATTAATTAGTATATTACTTAGTTATGTCATTGTATTGTATTCAGTAATAAAATCATTGCTCATCTACAGGAACAAATGGTTTGTGAAGCTAATAAGGCTTTGAAGAGAAGAGTAAGTAGCTATGTAATTTAATTAAAATATCATTGCCTATTTAGAATTTTCAAATCATAAGTATCATGTTGTTGGTGTGACTCCACATTTGTTTGTTTTTCATGAAAAATTGTTTCTAGAAACATCTCCAATTACTCTTGATTATTGTGTTGGATTAAATCATCTATGCTTCCTATTAACTTTTCATATCAGAAAACTTTGATAGTTTTCATAACACTATGATTGGCAGGTTAGTGCAAATGTTCCATTAAAATTTACATTTATATGTTGTTTTGGTTTTATAATCACATTAATTATTTTCTCTTTCACATGTTCTATTTTTCAACAATTTATACAAGCAGAGCTTCAAGCAAATTCACAGTTTATTAGATGTTTGTCTTGCAAAGCAGTACGTGTATAACAAAACACTTCCCACTGTTGTTATTGATTTGTCTTGAAAAAGCAAGGGAACAATTTTCTTTTACATGTTTTAAAGAAAACAATTTGTTTCCCTTGCTTGTCGCATTTGAAATTTTATATGCACATCTTTTTGCTAACACACTCTTAGAGTTGATATGTGAAAGTAGGAACAAGAATTTTGATTAGAAGCATAGTTTTTTTTTTCATGCATTTAAAGTGTCTCTCTTGAATCTGAATAGCGGATGCTCCTGCAGAAACTTTGCACCGAGCATAATATAAATTGTTAATTCATAATCTGCTTCTCCACCATTTATGATTTCTTGGTACTGATTACTGAACTTTTCAAGCTTAAGATTGAGTGATTTTTATGCACAACCATCTTGCTTCAATAGATCATTGATTTTGTTTTTGGTTGAACGAAATTTTAAGGTAGAATTGTGGAACAAAATTTTGGTTGAACAAAAGTTCATCTACTTCCTAAACAGAGAGGTAGAATTACTCTCTGTTTTATGAATTTCAGTTCGTTATTTATTGTTTAGGTTCGAGTTTAGATTGCTTTAATTACATTTTAGTGTATACTCATTTATATGTATCAACTTATGGTCAATTGTTACTATCAAATATTAATGGTTAAATGTTGAAAACATGTGTTTTAACACTTGACCTTTTTTCACAGACAATACATGCTTGATCAACTTACTGATCTATATTAGTTAGTTATGTCATTGTATTGTATTCAGTAATAAAATCATTGCTCATATACAGGAACAAATGGTTTGTGAAGCTAATAAGGCTTTGAAGAGAAGAGTAAGTAGCTATGTAATTTAATTAAAATTTCATTGCCTATTTAGAATTTTCAAATCATAAGTATCATGTTGTTGGTGTGACTCCATCACATTTGTTTGTTTTTCATGAAAAATTGTTTCTAGAAACATCTCCAATTACTCTTGATTATTGTGTTGGGTTAAATCATCTATGCTTCCTATTAACTTTTCATATCAGAAAAATTTGATAGTTTCCATAACACTATGATTGGCAGGTTAGTGCAAATGTTCCATTAAAATTTACATTTATATGTTGTTTTGGTTTTATAATCACATTAATTATTTTCTCTTTCACTTGTTCTGTTTTTCAATAATTTATACAAGCAGGGCTTCAGGAAAATTCACAGTCTATTAGATGTTTGTCTTGCAAAGCAGTACGTGTATAATAAAACATTTCCCACTGTTGTTACTGATTTGTTTTGAAAAAGCAAGGGAACAATTTTCTTTTACATGTTTTAAAGAAAACAATTTGTTTCCCTTGCTTGTCGCATTTGAAATTTTATATGCACATCTTTTTGCTAACACACTCTTAGAGTTGATATGTGAAAGTAGGAACAAGAATTTTGATTAGAAGCATAGTTTTTTTTTCATGGATTTAAAGTGTCTCTCTTGAATCTGAATAGCGGATGCTCCTGCAGAAACTTTGCACCGAGCATAATATAAATTGTTAATTCATAATCTGCTTCTCCACCATTTAGGATTTCTTGGTACTTATTACCGCACTTTTCAAGCTTAAGATTGTGATTAGCAGTGCTGATGCAGTAAGGAGAGAGATAGAGAGCGGTGGAGGGAAGTTGGAGAAATCATATACAATGAAGAATATCGTGTTTTATGGGAATTAGACTAGGTGCTATTGGTTAATTCAACTTTATGAACGTTCCCAATTACTGAAACACCCATAATGATCAATTAAAGGTTTAAAAACAAGATAGGCATGACATTATGGGTGTAATGAATATTTTGACATAAGTTATTCATGTCTTTGCATTGTGACATACCTCTCCCTATTTCTTTATTCTTGTGGTACTATTAACATTCACATAAAAAATATTTTGACAATTCCATGTACTTAAGTTATGATATGATTTGATACTAAAACCTATTATAAAGTGCTGCTTCAAATGAAATAGAAAGCAAAGTTAGTCATTAAAGATAAAACATTAAGGCAAACTATATTGGAAATATTTGGAATCACTATAGGCATACATCATACTTGCCTTACAAAACTGTATCCTTCAGAGTTTGTTGGAATAATGTATATCCTACTGCCGTTACTTCTTTATGTTACTTCATGTTTTTACTACTAAACTTGATATGAATCATATCATTTTCCTGTGTCTGTATCATTTTCCTACCAATGTGTTACAGGCAATGTTAATAGTTTGCTCAGTGTGCATCTGCCTCTGCATCTGCCGTGGAAGAGCCTCTGCAACTGCTCAGTGTGCAACCCTGCAGACAATTGGTGTAGCATGCAGCATCGTTATCATGTGTTACACAGGTTGCCAATGTCAATAGTTTTACACAGGTTACACAGGTTGGACAGTTTTACACAAGTTGAACATGTTTTTTTGTAGTATAATTGTTTTTTGTTTTAGTTCCTTCACCGAAACATGTTAAGATACATTTTTTTCTTTATTATATACTTCTTTCATTTTATTTCATTTACACAAACTAATTAATATATAATTTTTTTTAGGTGACAAGAATATTGGATTTTATTTAAGATGTGATAGTTGAAAATTGAAGATGCAGTAAAGTTTGGAAATTTGATTATGTTTTACTTTAGGAGAGACTTAATTTTTTGTTAGTTCTTAAATTAAATACATTGGGTACATTTGTGATTGTGATTAGTGCATAGATTTTTTTTAAGTGACCAATTTGACAGTCTTGTATTGCAAAAAAATTGACAATTATTGATTAGCACTTTAATATCAATTTAAAATTTTTATTTGTGTTTATGTTAATTAGTTATATGCGTAAATATTTATATCATGAAAATATTGAAAATAGATGAGATATTTATTAATATATGATATTTTTTATGTTATAATAGAACATCAAATCATGTAGATAAAAATATCATTGTAAAACTCATATGAAGACATTACAAAATGTCATAATAAATAACTATTAATGATAATTTTAAATATCCTTATAGACTAATATAGCAAATATTTATATGTGTCACTATAAATTACATAACGAGGCATTTTAAATTAACTTTATAAAATATCATTAGTGACATTTTTTATTATGACTATAAATAAAATTCAAGACACTTATAATTGTCTTGATAAATAATTTTAAAGGACATAAATTTATCATCATTACTATACTAAAACAACATATATAAATGTCATTACAAATTTTATAGTGACACCACTACAAGAATTTTTGGATTCAACAACACCCAATAAACAACGGTTTTTTGAAAAACCATTGTCTTTTTTTATTTAACAACAGTTTTTTCCAAAACTGTTGATGTTGAAAAAATTTTTGTGGAAAAAGACAACGGTTGTTAAAAAACCATTGTCTTATGTATGTCAATGACAACGGTTTTTTAAAAACCGATGTCTATTGGGTTGGTTACGACAACGGTTTTTAAATAACCGTTGTCTATTGGTGTTGCTTATGTGGTAATACACAACAGCGAGTTGCGAAAATGAAAACGCCCGCCTTAATTCATTCTCTTAATTTGTCGCAGCGAGTGACAACGCCGAACCCTAAGACATCTCAAACTTTTTTGCCTTCTTTTCCTTCTTCTCCTCCCGCTCTCGCTCTCGGCGCCGACGTCTGCTCTCACTTCACCTCCTTCGCCGCAGCCTAGAGCGTGCCGCTGCCGCCCACGTGATAGCCCTTATCAACCCCCCGGATCCGCTCTCGCCTCCTACAAACCCTTCAAGGCCATCCTCCACCTCATCGACGTCGGCATCCCGTTGGACCTCTAGCCTACCTGCGCCGAGGACCCCGCCTTCTCCATCAACGGAGTCGTCCAGTCCCAGAAGCTTGTCGTCCGAGCCATCTCCCGCCTCTAGGCTTTCCACTGCGGCAACGTCCGCCTCCTTTGCGACACCGTCATCGAGCACCCCCGCAGCTCACCGTCCGTGTGAACGATGAGAATACACCGAATCCGCCACCCCTGGAGCAGTCTGTGGAGTACCTCCCTTCTGAGGACCTCGCGGCCCTCGCCGATCCAGAATTGAAAAGGCGGTTCATCCTATCGCCGAGCAAAATCTCAATTTTGATTTTTTTTCCTGTACGCTTTTCTGGGTTTCTGATGTATTAGGATGAGCAGGTGTTGCTAGACAAGTTGAGCTCGAAAGATTGGATCAGAGGGTGCGAAGCGTTGAATGATTTGTGTCGGATGGCTCTCTATCACTCTTCTCTTTTGGTCCCGATCTTATGAGTTCAAAATTAAATCCTTTAATTTTGAACTCACAAAATTAAAGTTGTTAGTTCTAGAAGAAGTTGTTGAATCAGGTAAGTCATTTTCATTCTGGTTCAGTGTTGCATTTCTATTGTTTGACAAAATTCTCAAGTGAATGAAAGATGTTGAAATGAGACCAAAAAAATTTCATATGATTGCTGCAGAGTGTCTTGGCAATTATATGTGATGAGGAACCAGGCACAAAGCTGTATCCGTTGACAAAGAGAAGGTCGAAATCTGCGCTTCCAATAGCGGCGCATTATAGGGTAATTGACTTTGTGGTGAGCAACTGTATCAACAGTGACATCACGAAGATTGTGACGACCAACCTTAACTTCTCTCCCTTAAAGCGGACGTCACTTTTACTTAACCTTAATTTTACTTTATTCTTAGCCTTAGGTTACAACTACTTGACTTCCCTTAACTTGCTCTGATTTTTTTTCTTTTAAAAAAAAACTTTCATTTTATTTGCTTTGTAAGGATTTGACCCATAGACATCTTAGTTGTAAAACTAAAGCACTAACCATCTGCCCTACAACACTTTCTTTTCAATGGTATCAGTCGACTGATAGATAGTCAGTCGACTGGTATCGGCCACAGAAACTTTCTGTGCCCGGCACCAGTCGACTGGCCTCTTGGCAGTCAACTGGTGCATCGAACAGAAACTTTCTGTTCGATAGGGCAGTCGACTGGTTTTGAACCAGTCGACTGGCACGCCTGAAACCTGCATTTACAAACCTGAAAACCATTTCCAAAGCTCCACAATTCATATACTTTTAAGACATACAAAGACATAACTCCATTTCTATACTCTATACTAGTTTTATAAACATCCTAGCAACTCAAAACAACCTCATAAACTTGCAATTAGGATCTTTGCGGAAGTAAATAAGCTATCAAAATATATGAACTTTAGACTAGAGTTTGTACTCAACTTTGTCTCTGTGCAAGGTTTAAACAAAGTCATTCGTTCTACCAATTCAAAACACTAAAACACATGTTCTACAAGACTTAACCCGACGATCTCTTCCACGGTTCCGCCGCCACTGAACATCAATGCAAGTCCCGCTCGCCTCCCTAGCTTATGCTTTTTCTTTACCTTTGTCTGCAATAGAAGGAAATGCAACTAATAAGCGATTTGCTTAGTAAGTAAATCCTAACTCACAAATCCATGCGATCAATGATAAACATGCTCTTTTCAAATAATGCTTACTTCAAAACACATGCACTTTGAAATACTTACACATGGAAACTTTCACATACTTATCATGCTCAATCATGCTTGAAAACATTTACTAGCATTAAAACATTGGCAAATCTAACATGCTCATAATTTCTTTTGAGACTTGCTACTTATGCATTTCCATACTTTAAACCACTAACTTTCTTGCTCTTGCTCTTTATCATGCTTGTAACATAACAATGTTAACATACTTAGTAAAACATATGCTTAAACTGAAAACACTTACATATACTCATATACTTCAACATAATAATCAACTTTTTCAGGCCTTGACACTGTACCATGGTATCAATGTACCAATGCGCGCATCCCTAATAGGTTTCGGGGTAGCTAGCCACCGCACCCTATTAGAGCTTCTTTCTTACTTTCTGTGGGCCTCTCATTTGCCCGGTACATGTCACTTTACAAAAGTAAAATACTTTCTTACTCATAATGCTTGTATTTATCAAGCTAACTTTCTTTTTCATAAATCTTGCACTATAAACCTTTACCTTTTCTTACTTGGAACTTTCATCGAGCACCTTGCGTGCCCTTAACCCCAAAACTCCTTTTTGGGACTTTTCAATAACTTACTCTTGTCATACTTAGGTCACATACACAAAAACTTACTTCAATTCATATTCTATGATAAAACATGTATTCTTTAGGGACTTAAAACACACAAATAAGAAAACCATAATCTTAAAGCATGCATTTAGATCACAAACATGGTTCTACAACGAGAAATACATGGCGAAACTACTTCTATTGCAGGTGAGTGATCTACTTACCCTTATCTTGAAGAAAACTCACTAAGTATGGTTTAAATCCTAACGTAGCACTCCTCTTCCCTTTCTTCGCGCAAATCTCCTCCCTCCTTGACCCTAGGGAAGAAGCCCTAGATGTTCCACTCAAGAGGAAGAAGGAGGAAAAGATCCCTTGAGTTTCCCTTTGATTTCGCAGCCTCCACGCGCCTCCTCTCGCAGCCTCACAAAAACCTAATCCGGGGCTTCACGCGACTTAAGTGGAAGTCTAAATACCTCTTCATGAAACGAGCTTAATCAACTATAACATTAATTCACTTCATCTTTTTTTGTGCTTGATACCCCTAGCCTATTGGTCATCCGGACTTGCTTAAGGGCCTGCTTTGCCCTGTGGTCGCGGGATCAAACCCCGCTCGACCCCTTATTTTTTTTTTCTTTTATTTTAATCCGAAAAAATGCTATAAAATTCAGAAAAATTCCTAATAATTCATGAAAATTATTGGGTGTTACAATCCTCCCTATCTTATAAAAAGTTCGTCCTCCAACTTAGAACAGCTCTGGATACCTTTGCCTCATACTATCTTCTGATTCCCAAGTTGTCTCTTCATACTTCTGATTCAGCCATAAGACTTTTACTAGTGGTACCACTTTGTTCCTCAGCTTCTTATCTGCTCGATCTATTATCTGAATAGGTTGACTTTCATAACTGAGATCTTCTTGAACTTGTACCATCTGTGGCTCAATCACTTGGTTGGCATCTGGGATATGCTTCTTTAGCATTGAGACATGGAACACATTGTGTATTGCTGACATCTCTGGAGGTAGCTCCAACTCATAAGCTACTTTGCCAACTCTTTTTGTCACTAGGTAGGGTCCTATGTATCGAGGACTTAGCTTGCCTTTCTTACCGAATCTCATTACACCTTTCATAGGAGTTACTTTGAGGAAAACTGTATCCCCAACTTCAAACTCTAACGGTCTACGGCGTACATCGGCATAAACTCTTCTGCCTACTCTGAGCAGCTTCTATTCTCTGGCGGATGCTCTTTATAGCTTCTGTGGTATCATCTATAAGGTCAGTCTGAGACCCCATTTCTTTCTTCTCACTACCTTCCTACCAACAGAGGGGAGATCTACACTTCCTACCATAAAGAGCTTCATAGGGTGCCATACCAATAGTGGCTTGGTAACTGTTGTTGTAGGCAAACTCAGCTAAACATAAATATTTGCACCAACTGCCTTTGAAATCTAATGCACAAGCTCTGAGCATATCTTCTAGAACTTGATTCACTCTCTCTGTCTGTCCATCAGTCTGGGGATGGAAAGCTGTGCTGAATTTCAGTTTGGTGCCTAACGCTGTCTGTACGCACTCCCAAAAGTGTGAAGTGAAACGACCATCCCTATCAGAGATAATGGTCTTCGGGACTCCGTGTAGTCGGATCACTTCCTGTATATATAACTGGGCTAACTTTTCAATCGAGTAAGACACTCTGATTGCCAAGAAGTGGGCAGACTTGGTCAATCTGTCTACTATCACCCAAATAGCGTCATAGCCATTAGTTGTCTTTGGTAGACCAACTATGAAATCCATGGCTATGTCTTCCCATTTCCACTCTGGAATCTGAATGGGCTGTAGGACACCTCTTGGTCTCTGGTGTTCTGCTTTAACTCTCTGACATGTCAGGCAGGTGCTGACATACTTAGCTATGTCTCTCTTCATCCCTGACCACCAAAATCTTTTTTTCAAATCCTGGTACATCTTAGTGGAACCAGGATGCATTGAGTAGGGAGTTCCATGGGCTTCTTCAAGAATCTTCTTTCTCAGCTCTTCATGATTGGGGATGCATAAACGGTCACCATAGTAGAGTATCCCACTGTCAGATACTCTAAACTCTTTACTTTCTCCTTCTTGTATCTCTTGCTTGATCCTTTGGATATCAGAATCCTCAGCTTGCTCTTTCTGTATATCTTCACGTAAGGTTGACTCTACGGTCAATAGAGCTAACTGCCCATAAATGATCTCAATTTCATAATCTACTATTTCCTTCTGTAATGGTGGTGATAATGCTGACAAGGACATCAAAGTGACACACGTCTTTCTACTTAGTGCATTTGCTACTCTATTTGCCTTACCAGGGTGGTAAAGGATCTCACAGTCATAATCCTTCACAAACTCAAGCCACCTTCGCTGTCTCATATTGAGGTCTTTCTGAGTGAAGAAATATTTCAGACTTTGGTGATCTGTATAAATCTTGCACTGCACTCCATACAGGTAATGTCTCCATATTTTTAGAGCGAAGACTACAGCTGCCAACTCCAGATCATGAGTGGGGTAATTCTTTTCATAATCCTTGAGTTGCCTGGAAGCATAAGCTATGACTTTGCCTTCTTGTATAAGTACGGCTCCAAGTCCTAGCTTTGATGCATCACTGTATATATCAAAGCTCTTATCACCTTCGGGTACTGTAAGAATAGGAGCGCTTGTCAGTCTCTTCTTCAACTCAAGGAAACTCTGCTCACAGTCTTCAGCCCACTCATACTTCTTATTCTTTCTGGTAAGAGCTGTAAGTGGAGAAGCTATCTTTGAAAAGTCTCCTACAAACCTTCTGTAGTACCCTGCTAAACCCAGAAAACTTCTGATCTCACTAGCATTCGTTGGTCGACTCCAGTTACTAACTGTTTCAATCTGTTGGTGCCCCGGTTAGTTTTGATGTGATCCACCAAGTTAGTTGGCTGTTGGTTTACTGATCCCTCTGCTAAGTGTGCAGGAGCTTAGGTATGGAGGAAGTCGAGCGTAAGACATGGCGGACGAGAAGGATTGCGCGGGAAAGCGAGCCGACGGGCTCGGTGCAATCCGAGGGACGCGGAAGCTGCGGAAGAGTACGCCGGTGGAACGAGAAGGACATGCGCAGTGTCCGAGGTACGAGAAGCCGGGAGGAAGGACGCTCGAGGGGCGAAAGGCTGGAGTCGGGTTCGGGTGAGCCTAATTCCAGTTGGTCAGAAATCACCTAGAAGATCTACTTACGAAAAGCTTTTATTAAAACTTTTAATTAAAAAGCCAATTATACCTTTTATTAAAGCTTTTAATTAAAAGTTATAATGACCGATTAAAAGCTTTTATTAAAGCTTTTAAATTAAAAGCTGATAACAGCTTTTAATTAAAGCTTTTTAAAGCTTTTAAATTAAAGCTTGTTAAAAGCTTCAAACGTTCAAAAGTCAAAGCCAGCTTGAACGTTCAAATGTCCTCATCTTCAATCGAACGTTGGAGCCGATTAAAAGAGAAATTTTTTTTTTCTCTTTTAATTAGAGTTCAAAATTTGATTGAGATAATCTTAGATCCACGATCAAGATACAACTCAATCTTGTATCAACGATCAAGATCATATCACTCAACCTATAAATAGGCTTAGAGATTTAGATTCAAGTAATTCAATTCTCTCTTTCTCTCTAAGCTTTCTCTGTGCTACAACTGTAAAGGCTTCTCCGCCTTAAGGAGTTTCTGTTTGAGCATCAACTGCCTTGGAAGCAACGACTCTGTTGCAACCAAGTTTATTTCTTTTTAAAGACGAGTGTTAGTGCTTATTTTTCATAAATCGTCTATTCACCCCCCTCTAGCCGGTCGACCCGATCCTACACAATCTTGGCTGGGTCTATCATAATGCCTTCTTTGGAAATGATGTGGCCTAGAAAGGCCACCTGGTCAAGCCAAAACTCACACTTTGAGAATTTGGCGTATAGCTCCCTCTGATGTAAGGTCTGCAACACTATCCTCAGGTGTTCGTCATGTTCTTCCTAAGTCTTTAAATACACTAGGATATCATCAATGAAGACAATGACGAACTTGTCAAGAAAATCCTTGAACACTCGATTCATTAGATCCATAAATGTCGCAGGGGCATTTGTCACTCCAAAGGGCATGACCACAAACTCGTAGTACCCATATCTTGTACTGAAAGCAGTCCTTGGCACATCACTCTCCTTCACTTTGAGTTGATGGTAACCTGATCGCAGATCTATTTTGGAGAACACCGTGGCTCCCTTCAACTGATCGAATAAATCATCTATCCTCGGCAAGGGATATCTGTTCTTGATGGTTACCTTATTCAAGGCTCGATAATCTATGCACATTCGCATGGATCCATCTTTCTTCTTGACGAACAACACAGGAGCTCCCCAAGGTGAATGACTAGGGCGGATGAAACCCTTGTCGAGCAGCTCTTGTAACTGTTCTTGCAGCTCTTTCAGTTTTGCTGGTGCCATGCGATAAGGTGCCTTTGAAATTGGGTTGGTTCCTGGAATCAACTCAATTTCAAATTCAATTTCTCGATTGGGAGGGAGTCCTGGTAACTCTTTAGGAAACACCTCCGGATAGTCACAAACTACCTGTACCTCTTCTCTCTTCAATCATTCTCTTTGCCTTGCACCTACTATATGTGCTAAAAAAATCAAAACATCCGTTATCTAACATCTTGTGAGCTTGTAGGTTAGAAAGAAACCTTTTTGTCTTTCACCTTGGGTCTACAACAAACTCGACTGGAAGTTCTGCTTCGGGTGTGAACTTTACTCTTCTTTTGCGGCATTCAATAGAGGCACTGTACTTGCTCAAGAAATCCATCCCTAAAATGATATCGTAATCCTTCATCTCAAGGACTACTAAATCACAATAGAGTTCTCGGTTGGAAATCCGAATTAATACAGCTCTTAGCCACTGAGTAGATGCCATGACCTCTCTCGAAGGTAAGGTCATTAAGAACTTCATCGTTCAACATTTATGGTGGTCTTTGTACTGTTTAAGTAGTGCTCGATGATCAAAGCACTACTTATCAGTTCTTCGGAGGTTTGCGACCTCTTAACACTGCTGGCCACATTTAACGCTATCTCAGGCCTTAACATCTTGAGCCTTAGCCTGACTCTCTCTTTTTCTATGCTAACTAACTCTGGGCACAAATGAGCTAACCGATTAAACTTCTTCACTGCTTCATCCACGGATAAGTCTCCGTGTCTGAACTTTGTGAATTCGTAGTAACGCTTGTTGGTTACTCGCATGTAAAAATATTCTTTGAAGAACTCAGTCTCGAAGTCGGCCCATGTCATCTGGTTGACATTTCTCTTGGCCTTGACTCTCTCCCACCACATTCTAGCATCTCCGGTAAGGCAGAAGGAGACGCACTTTATCTTCTCTACCTCAGGTCAGTCTAGTAGCTCTACTGTGCTTTCTAAAGTTTTGAACCATGCTTGAGAATCCCATGGTTCACTTGTGCCTGAGAAGTTCTCTGGCTTCAGTTTCTACCACTAGATGAGGTACGCTTCTTGTCTTACCCCCCTTGCCGGGACTATAGATGTAACCGATGGATCGTCGGTCACAACTGGTGCCACTACATTCTCCACCAGCGGGGTAATGGGAGCGGCCTACTGGTTAGTCATCATGGTGGCAATAACTTGCTGCTATTCTACTACTTACCCTTGTAACCGAGCCACCACCTCTAAAAGATTTGGTGGTGGTACTGACTTTGTTGCCTCTTGCCCTTTAGGAGCTCGCTCCTCATTTTGGGCCTTTCTAGAACGTCCTCTTGACATTCTCTTACTCTATATCATCAAGAGACTATGTTGCCTCTTGCCCTCTAGGAGCTTGCTCCTCATTTCGGACAATTCTAGGACGTCCTCTTGCCATTCTCTTACTCTATAATGTAAAGAAAATAAAAGCTCATTATCTCTTACTAACTTACTTCATTATCTCCATGCACATATTAGCATATAATAATACTAACATACTTCCTTATCATCATGCACTTACAGATACTAACAGTCAATAATGAAAAGCATGCAAAACTATAACATATGAACTTCTTACTTGGCAGGCGGCAGGATTGATGCTTGATGTCAGTGTGGCGGAAGGGTGGAAACCTTTTGCTCTAATACCACTCTGTGACGACCCACCTTAACTTCTCTCCCTTAAAGCGGACGTCACTTTTACTTAACCTTAACTTTACTTTATTCTTAGCCTTAGGTACAACTACTTGACTTCCCTTAACTTGCTCTGATTTTTTTTTCTTTTAAAAAAAAACTTTCATTTTATTTGCTTTGCAAGGATTTGACCCCTAGACCTCTTAGTTGTAAAACTAAAGCACTAACCATCTGCCCTACAACACTTTCTTTTCAATGGTACCAGTCGACTGATAGATAGCCAGTCGACTGGTATCGGCCGCAGAAACTTTCTGTGCCCGGCACCAGTCGACTGGCCTCTTGGCAGTCAACTGGTGCATCGAATAGAAACTTTCTGTTCGATAGGGCAGTCGACTGGTTCTGAACCAGTCGACTGGCACGCCTGAAACCTGCATTTACAGACCTGAAAACCATTTCCAAAGCTCCACAATTCATATACTTTTAAGACATACAAAGACATAACTCCATTTCTATACTCTATACTAGTTTTATAAACATCCTAGCAACTCAAAACAACCTCATAAATTTGCAATTAGGATCTTTGCGGAAGTAAATAAGCTATCAAAATATATGACCTCTAGACTAGAGTTTGTACCCAACTTTGTCTCTATGCAAGGTTTAAACAAAGTCATCCGTTCTACCAATTCAAAACACCAAAACACATGTTCTACAAGACTTAACCCGATGATCTCTTCCACGGTTCCGCCGCCACTGAACATCAATGCAAGTCCCGCTCGCCTCCCTAGCTTATGCTTTTTCTTTACCTTTGTCTGTAATAGAAGGAAATGCAACTAATAAGCGATTTGCTTAGTAAGTAAATCCTAACTCACAAATCCATGCGATCAATGATAAACATGCTCTTTTCAAATAATGCTTGCTTCAAAACACATGCACTTTGAAATACTTACACATGGAAACTTTCACATACTTATCATGCTCAATCATGCTTGAAAACATTTACTAGCATTAAACATTGCAAATCTAACATGCTTATATTTCTTTTGAGACTGCTACTTATGCATTTCCATACTTTAAACCACTAACTTTCTTGCTCTTGCTCTTTATCATGCTTGTAACATAACAATGTTAACATACTTAGCAAAACATATGCTTAACTGAAACACTTACATATACTCATATACTTCAAAATAATAATCAACTTTCTCAGGCCTTGACACTGTACCCTGGTATCAATGTACCAATGCGCGCATCCCTAATAGGTTTCGGGGTAGCGAGCCACCGCACCCTATTAGAGCTTCTTTCTATCTTTCTGTGGGTCTCTCATTTGCCCGGTACATGTCACTTTACAAAAGTAAAATACTTTCTTACCTATAATGCTTACACTTATCAAACTATCTTTCTTTTTCCATAAATTTTGCACTACAAACATTTACTTTCTTACTTGGAACTTTCATCGAGCACCTTGCGTGTCCTTAACCCGAAACTCATTTTTGGGACTTTTCAAGAACTTGGTCTTATCATGCTTAGATTCACATACAAAACTTACTCAAATTCAAGTTCTATGATAAAACATGTATTCTTCAGAAACTTAAATCACACAATAAAACAATATTCTTAAAGCATGCACTTAGATCACAAAATCACCGTTCTACAACGAGAACTACATACGAAACTATTTCTATTGCAGGNCAGCAAACGCTGCTGTTGCAGGAGTGGAGGATCTTCACTTCCAGTCATCATCGTCGCCATATCCGTCCTATTTTTCCTCGGTATCACATGGAAGTGGATGCGCATTCCCGTCGCGCCTCCGCCTCTGCATTCTACTATGCTCTACACTTTTGATATCGTAAATGAGTTCCCCCACGACCCGGATGCCTTCACCCAGGCAAGATCCGGGTCGCCTTCATCCTCTTTCTCTGATGTTGTTCTTAGTATAGTTTAGGCTGCGCGTTTGATATGCTTGTTTTCTATTGTCGTTTTCAACAGAAAATGTGATTTTTTGAAAAAAAACGTATTTGGTTTGTATTTTTCAATCTTATTTTTCAGAAAAAAATATAATGTTTTCTGAAAAATTAGAGAATTAAATAAAATTATTTTTCAGAAAATAAAAAATACGATTTTCTGAAAAATAAAAATAGAAAATAGAACAAATCAAACACCCCCTTAGTTTTGTGATATTAAAAACTCTGAAATTTTGTTTTGTTTCAAAGTCAGATCATGCATTCTGCAATTCAACATGAAATTTCTGATAACTTTGGAAATTCTTCGATTCTTCGAAATTATTTTACTCTTGACTTAAATTGTACCAATTCCTTGAAATTTAAGTTTGCATTTTTTCCCCTCCAAATTTTAAGCTTTTCTTTCAAGGTAAACTGAGTGGTATTTCCATAAGATAGGATGAAAAAGTAACATATATGATTGCATCAGAAGCTATTATGGATGTGCACAGTATGCTATTTTTGTTCGGTCTAGTATGTGTTCATTGTAAATATTATATTTCCTACCAATCATATTGTCGCGCTATATTGATTTATTTGATTTTCAATACTTAATTGGTGATAAGAATAAACTACTTCTCGGTTATTGTTTTAGCTCATTTTCTTTCTTATTCATTGTTCTATGACGCTTCTTGTTTTTCATATTCAATTCAATTTTTTATATGGACTTGATCTGAAAATATTTTCTAAATCTTCGCAGGGTCTTGTTTATGGAGGAAATGAAAACATTGTTTGAATCCACTGGCCTCTACTACAAAGTAAGCTAGATTTCATTATGAGTCCTACATAATAAAGCTTAAGTTGTCCTTGCATTTGCCTTCCTTTTTATCTTCTCTATATTGGTATTTGCTAAAGGGACCATATAAGCTTCGTTTAATCGTTTCTATCCCAAAAGGTGCCACAAGTCTCATTCCTCTTGTGCTGCACTCTGTAATTTATGATATCCCTTGAAGATTTTACCTTGACTGTTTGAGTTTAATACTAAATATCTCAGTATTAAAAAAGCTAAAAAATGGGCTATAGGATTATTCAATTTTTTTAAAAAAAATTCAGAGTGCCTTACAATTAGTTATTATACTAAGTTGATGAACTTATTTGTCAAACAATAACCACCAACATTTTCAAAAAGCTCACAAACTTAATTCTTAGTTTCTATAGAACAGAATCCTGTGCCATTATAGGAATTAGTTAATATTGACAATTATAGGAATTGTTGCTGTGTTTAATTCATCTGTTTATTTTGACCTATTCACCTTGTTTTGAGTCGTCGTGGAGAAAATATAAAACTTATAATAACGTGGATTCAGTATTTTTTGATGTCATTTATAAATTGTTATGCTGATATTCTGACATCAATTGAATACAACTGACTATTATCTATACTTGTTTAATTCTTATTTTTAGTGACACCTTTTTTATATTTTGTGGTTCACAGTCATCAGTCAGAGAAGTTCTTCTGCAAACTGGGAAGGTAATCCTCTATTACACTATTCATGGATTTTCATTATTTGAACTGCTATTGCTTTTATTTTTGTATTTTTTTGGCAATGGAATCTAATCTATCTAATTCCATGATTCCTTGACCGTCCTTTTCAACTGCTGCACTTCTTGGTGTCTTCCTTCAATTAATATTGGGTTTATATTATTGATGGTTGAATTAGATATGCGTGTTGGTGTTTTTTTTAACAACACAAACTTTTCATTTCATGATGAGTTATACTCAACTTTTTCATCCAGTGTGGTTAATTGCATTAGATGTGCATGTTTCCTTTAACAACTCAACTTTCTCATTTCATGATGATTTGTGGTCTCAAGTTTTTCATCTAAGGGGATGAATTGCAAAGAAGTGCAATTATTTGTATAGTGTAGAAGTAGATTAATTTTTGTTGGATGAAGCCTTAGATAGCTAGATATAACTGAATCATACTTGCCGTTGGTCTAATGAAATCCTTATGCATAGATGGGTGGACCCTTGTGCATTAGGCTTGTTTATCAACAGTGCTCAATGTCCATATTAAATCTATGATTTTTTATTTTTATTTTTTCAAATAAAAGTAAATTTAGTAGTCATGTGATCAGCTGCTGTTTCTGTTTTTTTTTAATAAATGATAGAATATCTATTAATTCATGTTTTTCAGGTTATCGTTTCTCATCAAATGGATGGTTCCTTCTTCGGGGAAGGTCTCACTCTTTTTGGCGAAAGGTTACAAGTCAATTTTCTTAGCTACTCCTCTTTATGTTACATCTTGGGGGGAGAGTGATTGAACTAATAAGCTATTTTATTAATTAATTAGTAGTATTATTATAAATCATGGCTATATTTTCAGATAATTTATTAGGCCTCAAGCCTATCTATACATGGATTGTAGTTTCCTTTGGTGAAGCATACACTACAACAATACAATACAATATATTTCCCTCCCAACTAAGCATATTTCCATCTTAAATAGACATAAGTTGATATTGCTATCTGTTATTGGTTAAATGACAAATCTCATAGTTAAGTAATTCGTTGATATTGGTGTTTTCTTATTTTATTCCAAAGAATCCTACTAATTTGTTTTTATTTTCTTGCTACACAGGTTGTACCAAGTTACCTGGTTAACAAGAACAGGTTTCATCTATGATCGACATAACATTAGGGAGGTTTGTTCTTCACTAATTAGACGTTTTCATATATTCTTCCTTCATTTTCCAAGATAATTTTCAGTAAACATTGATCGTGTCTTATGATGTGATATATGAAGTTTTTAGTTCCTTTTTCCGTTTTGGAAATATATGTTTTATACCAATGACATATGGACATTATATAATTGGTACATGTTCCAGAAACTGTAGTTAACTTGGTACAACTTCAAAATTGTAGAACTTCTTTGATACACATACCAGGGTGCTTGAGAGGTTCCAACATGTTTTGTAGTTCTATGAACACATATAAGGAAAGGGAATATTTCATCATGCCTTTTGGCATATATATATCTATTGTCTGTTTGTTTCGTGTAAAATAATTTGTTTGTGTAAAATATTTTCTAAGAAGAACTATAGGGGAAATTGTTTTTTTGTGTTTAGCTATGATACGGAGAAATGTTTTCCCTTTCTTTGGTCCATTTCCTTCCATGACTAAAATTGGCAAAATGAACATTTTTTTTATCATGCAAGTTGCTCAACATCAGTGGAAGGCCTCTATTTCTGGAATCTGAAGGAGGCAAAGATGACGGGCTTAGAGAGATGAAACTTGGACACAAGTGAGTGACGTCGAGGTAGTGGGAGCATTGATATTGTGATAGGTGGGAGCGTGTGAGATGGAGAGGTGGTGAGTGCGAGCAGGTGGTGGAACCGGGGGCACAATCTTGTGCTTGATGGGGACAAATGGAATGGAGGCAACAAGAATTGATTTGGCGTTCAAACAAGGGTTGGAGGTAGTGGATGAGGCTTGAGTGGAGAGAGGAGATAATGACTCGTGTGAGGGAAAATAACTTCTGCTCATTTTGATTGGAAGCCATTTTCCCTCAAACAGTCCACATTTTTTTGTTAACTGACACAAAAATTTTCATTGGCCATGATTTTTACATTACACTAAAGTCTAAACACTAGAAAATCTAAAGAGTATTTTATGTAAAAGCATTTTACGTGAAACAAATGAACCCATAGATGAATTGTCTTTATCCTTTCTTGTTGTACCTATTACTCTAGGTTAACCTTGTTGAAATGACCCACTGGTGGAAACTATCATTATAAAAGTGTATTTTCTTAACTGTGTTCTCAAAAGAACCTGAAAAATTAACAATCCAAATGGAAACAACTAAGTGATATAGAACCGTAGTTCTGCAATCCTCATTCACTTTTTGACCAGTACTGCTAGAATTGTTTTAGGTAATTGAACACACTGACTTTGCCTGCATAAGATTGACCATATGCATAGGAATTCAACTTCATGAGAAAAACATAAGACAAAGGTTAATATTAGCATTAGTAACTTACCAAATATCCTAGACCTTGTATTGCATTTTAGGAAAATGGGACATGATATTGTTCCTGGAAATCAATCCTTTTGAGTTAATAAGTGGGTAGATATATAACTGTTATATCAAAGCCTCTTCCAACTTTTCCATCAATCTGGCATGTGCTACAGCCTTTCACAAAGTTCCAACAATGCTTCTCTTACAATCATAATCATCCTCCTTTTCAGCAGAATGTCCTGTGACCCATCACTTGATCTTTCCTTTGCTCTCATTGGATATTCAACCTGATTTGGGAGAATTCTGAGATGAGCTAATGTTTCTTAGTTCATAGCTGATATATGCCAATTTTCACTTGGTTCATCTTGAAAGGTTAGACTCCACATTTAAAATTCTCCTACGCAAGATTTAATGTTGGACATACTATATTATGCACCTTCAACTACTTGAATGATGAATCATCAACCCATTTGCTCTTTAGGTGTGAGTTTGCCAAATTCTGTTGAAAGGCTTACTCTTGCCTACAATATTTCACAATCCCAGCAAGATACCCTGTTCCAACATTTCCCTAATCAAAATATCTATGAGAACTGAGAAGCATCATATTTGGATGTATTTGGGCATTTGGTTGAAAGAAATAGTAGAACTTTTGGTCAATGTGCTAGACAATCTTCAGAACTCCTCAATTGGTTGGTCGACACGTCATCCTTTTGCACAATTGATGACCATATTTGATTACTGTGCATATATTCCTACATCCATATGCATAAATTCCCATATCCATGTGCATAAATTCCATTAGATAGTTGTGCCAAAGTAAGTTAAAATAATCATTTCTATTGTGTGAACAATCATTTGTATTTTGACTATAGATTATTGCATGTAGAATTGTATATACATGAGCTATCAATTTTGAGAGTAATTATTTTTCCACGATTGATGGAGCAGAAGGATAGGTTTACTCATCCTATGAGTGATGGTTGGGGATTGGCGACTGATGGCAAAATCCTTTATGCAACAGATGGAACTTCCACTCTGTATCATCTTGATCCCCAGACTTTGAAAGGTTTGTAGTAGTTATACAATTATGTTATTTTCGTATTGATTATGATTTTCTTTTTTTTATTCCTGCAGAAATCAGAAGAGTAACTGTCAAATATAATGATCATGAAATTCCTTTTCTTAATGAGTTGGAATATGTAGATGGGGAAGTATGGGCAAATGTTTGGCAGGTGTGTTAATTGCTCCCCTTCAGATAATTGTTGTAGATAATCTTTTGTTTTAATTAGTTCTGAATTACTCTTTCATATGAATCCACATGACCGACATATTATTATTCTTCCAACAGCTATTGTGAACCAACTCTAAATTAAGCATTTTAGGCATACAATGTTTTAGTATTTTGTGGCATTTGTGTGGATCTTCAAGCTGTTATTTCTGTTTTCATTTTTTTTATATTTCTGTCATCAATTACATGAAATTATAGGATTGGAGATTCATTTTCATTTGTTTGTTAATTTGAAAATCATTTATTCTCATTCATGCACTACTTAAGCATGTCCAGAGTCTCACTGAATGTATACAGAAATGTTAACTACCACATGATGCAGACAGATTGCATAGCTAGAATATCACACAAAGATGGCAAGATACTAAGTTGGATTGCTCTCCATGAATTAAGGTACACGATTTCATCAAATGATTTGTTCTATTAGATATTTGAATTTTAAACTGTAAACATTGGTATAGATTGTTAAGTTTGACCAGACGATCACTTGTGAAAAAGCCCAATCTGTCAAAATCTTCCATGTGATCAGGCAAACTATGATAGCCCAAGCCTAATACATGGATTAATTTACGGAAGGATTCATTGCTTCAATTACTAACATGCAAATGAACTCAAGTCTCCCAACGGATACTATGTCAAGGCGAAGTTTAATTGTCATAAACTACACGTTATTTTAAGCCTATTGGGAAGGGATCAATTTATACCTTTTATTTTGTATGTGTATTCTTAACATTTATCATTATTTTGGTCACTTCACATTGAAATTGAATCTGTGATGTTTTCAACAGGCAAGGATTGATGAGATCCGGTTACACTGTGAGTTCCTAATTTATGTCTCCCTTTATTTCTACCTTTGAACTATAGATTTACATTTTGTGCGTTTGGATGCCTACTTATTTTTCCCTTTCAACAAGCTTTAAGTTCATCTTGGTGAAAAGCTTTACTATGTTTCCTGGTTTTAGGTCACTCTGGGCTTAGCATCTAGAACCTCGATTACCATTACAACAACCCAAAATGACTTTGTGAAAATTTATATGGTAGCCCAAACGAGACCTACTTTTATTGCTTGCCAAACCCCAATTCTGAAGGTCTTTTATGGGATTAGGTATATGGACTTTCCAAGTATTGCTTGATTGGAGGACTGCGCATCCAAGGGGTATTAGCTAAAACTGGTTGGGTCTTGAGGGTTTGGAGGAACAAAAGTATTTTTTTTTGTTCATGACATGAATACTCCGTTACCTTCTTGGTATAAGGTAAATGACCTGATTAAATTAGGAAACATGATTATTGTGGCACATTTGAGTTTGACCCCTTAGATTAAGCTTGAGACTCAGTTCGTTCTTGATGTTTTTAAATATAATAGTTTTGCCTTACACTTAGCGAATCATCTTAACTTTGTTTTGTTTAAACCATCCCAACTTGCCCTTAATTTACGTTGATTCTTGGTGGAATTGATCTATATTGAAATGACACTAAAATTTTGAGTCGGAATCAAGATCTTTAGACTCAACAGCAGGGACACATTGAAGGGTTCCCTAATAAATCAAACAAGGCTCTAGTTACGGGGTGGTATAGGTTGATCACTATAGTTTACAATGAAGCTATGACAATTCAAACGCAATTTTATATCAATTCAAACAAAAAAGCAAAATGCTCAAGTGTATGTAGAATCGAACGAACACAAGGGCTTGGCGAGGCATTCCTTGGTCAAATCATCTAGTGACCAACAGTGTCCCCTCGTAAATACTATATTCACTATTCTCAAACCTAATTCTTGGTGCACCTTCTTTGTTTTTTATATCTAATCTAATTTACAACTTTTCCAGCGCATTGATGTACTGAATGGCATTGCTTGGGATGACGAAAAGAAGCGTTTGTTTGGTAAGTTTGTGTATAACTTTTTTTCTCTGAAAGAGAACTACTTTTCTCACTTAAATTTAGGTCATGTTTAACATAATCCCTTGTCTCGTCTTGCCAGTGACAGGTAAGTTATGGCCGAAGCTCTATCAGATCAAGCTTCGCCCAGTTACTGGTCGATTAAATGGAAGGATCGAAGACCTTTGTCGCATCAGATCATGAGATGTTGCTACCTGCTATGATGAACGTAATTTGGTCAAGGTAATGCTCTTCATTTTTCGAGAGGTACTGACTATCAACGTGACCATCGATCTGTCGATTTTAGCTTCATAATCTATACAAATTGTGCAAATACTCGAAGAGTCTAGATCACTAATTTGATTCAAATGAGAAGCAAAGTAGAAAACACAGCTTGTTTTATGTAAAGTCCCAAAGGCATTTGATCTCGAGACGCATGTGTATTAAATGATGTTGTGGTCTTGTAATGTTACCAATCATTACGAAAATACTTTGCATTTTGAGTTATGCATTTACTCATTATCCATATTCGCATCTACTCTAGGTGGTATAAGACGATTCGCTCGTCCCTAGTGGCTCCGTCAATCTGTCCTGTCCTAGGATCAATACGGGCATTTGCATCCACTCGTGGTTTTATAAACAGAAATCAATTTCTTATCCTCCTGTCTTGATATTTAGCCCCTATTGGTTGCCGTCCACTCACCTACCGTCGACGCCGTGTGTCCCGACCAAGTTATAATCTAGGGAATGTGAACTCAGGGGGATCATCGTCAATTATGATCACGTTGGTTATCCGGTGTGATCGCAATTAGCGGCGATCCCTTGGGTTCATCTTCCCCCAGGTTATAACTTGGTCGGGACACGCGGCCGGATGCCACCGACGGTGGGCGGGTAGCAACTAGGAGGGGAGCCGGTATTGGGAAGGGGGACAGGGATTTTCTGAAACAGAAGATTGAAAACAGGATATACATCTCTCGTTCCGTTTCATTTTGGCTTTGCCAGACTAATTTTGGTAGATGACTTATTTCTTAATCAGCTTACCAAACAAATTTGGAATAGAGTTTATGAACATTTAGGGTGCGTTTGGTTGAGGGTTATCCATGATAACATTGGTTATCCATCCAAGGTTATCAATAAAAACCTTGTTTGGTTTAGGTAATCAGCGATTACTAAGTAATGATTGATGCCCGACACGTCAGCAAAAGGGGCATGCAACCAGGAATCGGAAAACCTCAGGGAAGTAAGGTTTTTCTTGATTCCCTGGTTATGGAACTTATCTTTCCAAAATTATCCTCCAATATTTACACTTAAGACGAAAATAACCATTACAATTTATTAACTTCCGAAAGCATTATTCTCGATCGACGACCGACAACGGCGGCCGGCGGCCACCGCCGGCGGCCGGCGACCACCGTCGGCGACGATCGCCGACGACGATCGCCGACGACCACCGCCGACGATCGACCACCTCCGGCGACGATCGTTGGGGACCACCGCCGGCGACGATCGCCGGCAACCACCGCCGGCGATCGACCACCTCCGGCGACGATCGTCGGCGATCGACCACCTCCGGCGACGATCGTCGGTGACCACCGCCGGCGCCGGCGACGATCGTCGGCCACCACCGTCGGCGACGATCGTCGGAGACCACCGCCGGCGATCGACCACCTCCGGCGACCACCGCCGGCGATCGACCACCTGTGGCGACGATCGTCGGCGACCACCGTCGGCGACGATCGCCGGCGACCACCGCCGGCCACGATCGTCGCCGGCAGCCGGCGATCGTCGCTGCCGCCGATGGCGACGATCGCCGGCTGTGGCGACGATCGCCGGCTGCCACCGCCGGCGACGACGATCGCCGGAGGCCGGCGACCACCGTCGCTCGCAGGCGGCGATCGTCGCCGGTCGGCCATCGGTGTTGTACACCGACTGCCTACGTGGACATCGATGATCGACGTCGACGCCCTTAAGTCTAAATAAATAAAATTATCTAAACAAATTCTAAAGGGTAATATGGTAAAATATTATATTAAGTTATAGAGTATTACCTTCAAACAAACAAGATTTTATTTGATTACCTAAATTGAACCAAACAACTTTAGGTTATGTTTCATTCCCCATAACCTTGGTTATGTGATTACTTGGTAATGACATAACTGAGGTTATATATGATAACCTGAACCAAACGCACCCTTAGAGATTGACTTTCACAATATTATCTCTATTGGGATTCAAATTTTAGTTTATTTGTTGTCCTAAATTTACCCCTTTTTTTTGCCTTTAAGGTTAATAATATAAATGTAATATGGTAATTTTTTTTTATCCTTTTTCGTTCCTTCTCTTCCCCTTAACTATATGAACTTTTTTTTTTAATTTTCTTCATCTTCCTTATTAGGTCTCAAGTAAACAACCTTCCTTGAGCGAATATAACCAACCTAGTCGTTAGTCTTCTAATCCTAAAACTAAGTTCATATTAGTTCCTCCAACAAGATACCTTCTCCGTTTAAGTTTCAGAGAAATAAAGGTTTGAATTTCAAATGAAATGAGTACAGAACTAAGAAAGAAGACTATCAACTTTTAAGATTAATCGGATAAAATTCCAACACTTAGATTCTGAAAAATACAAAGGTTTGACTTGAAAAGATTGACCTTAGTGAAATTCTTAAAAGGTTTGTTTTCTTTCTCCCAATTAGGCATATTTCCAACAAACCGTCACACTTATTTTCAATTTTCATGCTTACTATTGGATCGATAGAAGCTCACTCATTTATATTTTTAGAATATGCTAGTGAGTTTGATTCGCATAATATTCATAAATAAAATTTATGATTTTGGGTCCTCCTCCGGACCACACGACTCGAATCGAAGCCCGAGCGATGGAGATCTCCGGCGCCGTGCTCCGTGGAACCTCGGTCGTCCCCGGCGTTCTTTCGATTCACGATTCCCTGTCCGGATCCGTCTCCACTGTTGCCCCCTCCTCGGCGGGCTTCGCTAAGAGGGTTAGGGCTTCGGGTCGAATCATGGGGATGTCAGCGGCGTTCTCCGACGCAGGACACCTCAACTACTACGCCCCCAAGTTCGATGCGGTGGGGCAAAGTGCAAGGAGGAGAAGAAGAAGGTAAACTGGTGAAGGGGCTGTCAAAGGATCTCGCCGCGCTATGCTCGATGGGCATCGGGGTCGGCACGAGCCAAGGGCTCGCTGGGGAAGTAAGGGGAAGACGATCACGGTGATTCTTAGATTAATTCTGGAAAAAAAAATTCTTGATTTTCCTAAAAGCTCGATCTAACTTTTCTTTTATCTTCCGAAGATTTGATGAAAAAAAATTGTCTGATGTGGTCAAAATCAGGATGTAGCAGAAATTTTGATGGAAGAACTGAAGCAGCTGAGATCACAAGAGAAAGAGATGAAAAGAAAGAAAATTGTCTGATGTGGTTTTGTTTGATCAAAATCAGGATGTAGCAGAAATTTTGATGGAAGAACTGAAGCAGCTGAGATCACAAGAGCAAGAGATGAAAAGAAAGAAAATTGTCTGATGTGGTTTTGTTTGATCAAAATCAGGATGTAGCAGAAATTTTGATGGAAGAACTGAAGCAGCTGAGATCACAAGAGCAAGAGATGAAAAGAAAGAAAATTGTCTGATGTGGTTTTGTTTGATCAAAATCAGGATGTAGCAGAAATTTTGATGGAAGAACTGAAGCAGCTGAGATCACAAGAGCAAGAGATGAAAAGAAAGAAAATTGTCTGATGTGGTTTTGTTTGATCAAAATCAGGATGTAGCAGAAATTTTGATGGAAGAACTGAAGCAGCTGAGATCACAAGAGCAAGAGATGAAAAGAAAGAAAATTGTCTGATGTGGTTTTGTTTGATCAAAATCAGGATGTAGCATAAATTTTGATGGAAGAACTGAAGCATTAGGATATTCCAGTATTCGATCTTTGAATCAAATTCCTCAAGAACTTCTATTAGGATTTGCCTGTATTGTGAATTTTTTTTAGCTGATTGTCAGTGTTGCAGGTTACTGTCGGTTTCATAGAGGTGAGTGCTGGCAGCGTAACACAGAGCGCATCAGTCAATGCAGAACACACAAAAATTGAACAAATTAAGAGACAAATTGAGAGATCCAATTCAGGATGCTCTGATCGTGGAAATACGGATGATGATGATATATTGGCAGTCGAGAGTAATCGGACTGCTAGCAGCAGCGGAAGATCAAGTCCAGAGCCAGAATCAACTTCAAAGGGACGGTTCAGCTGGCGCAAGAAGAGTAAAAGTAGTGTTTCATATAGGGACCTTGAGGGAGAAAACAAAAGAACTTCCTTATCTCAGGAGCTGTTTTTCTCTGATAACATCAAAGTAAGCAAACTTTTCCTAAAACCTAATTCACAAATCTTCTTGTCCTAGGCTTGGATCGTTAATATAATTGTACTTCATTGTGAACAGGAAGCATCGTCGAAGGTATCTAGTCAAGAAGATATTGATCCCATTGGTAGATGGGCAAGTGAAGAGTTTATGAGCAGGGACAAGCAAACAAAACTCAAAGCTCAGACATTCTTTGCTTCCATCAATCAGCGAGATCCAACTGCTGGAGGAGAGAGTGCTTGCACAGCAAGGTGATTGCAAATGCCCTCCACAAAAACGAACTGAATACTCCAACAAGATCAGATTTTGATGCACTAATTAGAGAAGGTTCATTGGAGTGGCAAAAGTTATGCAACAACAAGTCATACATTGAACAGTTTCCGGACAAGCACTTTGATCTAGAGACCATACTGGAAGCAAAAACAAGGCCGATATCCATTTTGCATGACAAATCTTTCGTAGGATTCTTTCAACCAGAGAGTTTCAAATCTTTGCATGGCTTAATGTCATTCAATGGCGTCTGAGTTGAGATAGTAAATGACATAGGAAGAGATAGTAAGGTCTACATTGTGAGTTGGAACGATCACTTCTTCATCCTCAAGTTGGAAGCAGACGCATACTACATCATGGAAAAAACTGGGAGAGAGACTACATGAAGGATGTCAGCAAGCTTATATTTTAAGATTCGATGATACCACAGAGATGTATCGGTGCTGTGAAACAAACAAGGGGACCGAAGACAATGAAGAGATAATCTGTAGAGGGAGAGACTGTTCCAAAGAGTACATAAATAGATTCTTAGCTGCTATACCATTGCAGGAGGAGTTGGAGCTGGAAGAGAAAGGGATTGAGACCAACACAACCCTCTACCAGAGGTTGTAGATCGAGTTCCATTTGACAGAAGCTTCAACCGAAGGAGTTGGCAGCCATTGTAGTCGTGATTGTTGGACTGGCACAGTGATGGCTCCATGGACCACACAGGGAGAAACAACATTACTGGGAATATAGATTCGATTGACAAAGATATATATTCGAAGAGGCATACATGTACAGAACACCAAATATATACTCTTTCGACACAATTTGTAGAAGAGAAGAGGGGCAACCACATTGAAGTAGTGGTTATGTACATAAATAGATCCTCTTCTTCCGATAAGTTTGTGTCAATCGCGAGTGAATTCGACTTGAGTTTCCAGTTCAATTTTGTCAAATTGTTTCGTGACCAGATTGTTTTAACCCTAGTTCTGGAAGAAGTGTAAAGCTTAGTGATGTTCTTGCAGTTTGTGTGTTCTTATTATTGCCGCCAGTAATTTATCTATTAATACGATGCCTTTTAGACTCTGGAGAACATCACTATGTTTTTCATTCTTTATATTTATGTTTGCTTCCTGGGTTTCCATTCCTTGTCTCTCCGTTAAGTTGTGAATGCCGTACACGATCACGAATTTAAAATAAAGATTGCATTTTGTTATCCTAAACAATTGCCAAGCACCATTATGAGAGCTAAACATTCATACTACGAGAAAAGAAAGATAAAAAGAAGTGGCTTGTATCATACTAATTAAAGAGATCTTCTCCGCGAAGAAACATTCATACTCCTAAGCTAACATTATGAGAGTGACGTACACGATCGTGGCTTGTAACATTATGAGAGTTAAACATTCATACTCCTAAGCTGCAACCAGACTTGCGTCATTCTCCGCGAAGAAATTGGCAACGATCGTGCCAACATCTTCTAATCCAACACCAATGCAAAGAGAATTCCTCTTCGGCGCAGTGGCTTCAACATAATGGTTCAAGACTCGGACATTTGGCCCTTGTACTTTCCCATGCATTTGCACACCACAACTGCACCGTGGCTCCCAATCTTCTTGTTGAATTCCTCCATTAGCTCCAACGCCCCGAATCTCTTGCACTTGCCACCCCCCCCCCCCCCCCCCCCCCCCCCCATGCAAACTTCAATCTTGTTGGCTGACATCTCAGTCGTGATGCTCTTCGAGCTACTGCCACAGCCAATTGGTGCAACAAGGCCGCAGTTACCGCTCTCTTCGAGCTTGTGGATGATTCATTGCAGTCTTTCTTCATCCCTGACTAATTCATGGCTGCCTTCTTTTTCTTTTTCTTTCTTTTCATCTCTTTCTCTTGTGATCTCAGCTGCTTCAGTTCTTCCATCAAAATTTCTGCTACATCCTGATTTTGATCAAACAAAACCACATCAGACAATTTTCTTTCTTTTCATCTCTTTCTCTTGTGATCTCAGCTGCTTCAGTTCTTCCATCAAAATTTCTGCTACATCCTGATTTTGACCACATCAGACAATTTTTTTTCATCAAATCTTCGGAAGATAAAAGAAAAGTTAGATCGAGCTTTTAGGAAAATCAAGAATTTTTTTTTTCAGAATTAATCTAAGAATCACCGTGATCGTCTTCCCCTTACTTCCCCAGCGAGCCCTTGGCTCGTGCCGACCCCGATGCCCATCGAGCATAGCGCGGCGAGATCCTTTGACAGCCCCTTCACCAGTTTACCTTCTTCTTCTCCTCCTTGCACTTTGCCCCACCGCATCGAACTTGGGGGCGTAGTAGTTGAGGTGTCCTGCGTCGGAGAACGCCGCTGACATCCCCATGATTCGACCCGAAGCCCTAACCCTCTTAGCGAAGCCCGCCGAGGAGGGGGCAGCAGTGGAGACGGATCCGGACAGGGAATCGTGAATCGAAAGAACGCCGGGGACGACCGAGGTTCCACGGAGCACGGCGCCGGAGATCTCCATCGCTCGGGCTTCGATTCGAGTCGTGTGGTCCGGAGGAGGAGAAGTCACGTGTCCGGCACGTGATTACAGTTTTTATAGGAGTGGTGTGGTCCAGGGGCGGACCAAGAAATTAGGGAGCTCCCGCCCCTGCTGATTGTACGTTTGTCTCTTTTTTTAAACACATCTCTTTCAAAATCATCATTTTTTTTTAACACATCTCTTTCCGTCCTAATTTTTCTTTCAAATGGGACGCGAATCCTGGGACGTTGGATTTTTAGATTGCCTATCATGAACGCTTCCTGATTTACTCTAGTGACTAATAAAAATTTTTTATAGGACCAAATCGATCATCTCAGATTCAATTTATCTGCTGCTTAGTTCATCTTAAAAAAAATAAACACATCACTAATGTGAAGAAAAATGAGCAGAAGTAAAAGACGTGTCTTTGGTTTTTTTAAATCAACCGGATGATCCTTTATTTTAATTTTTTTTATTAAAAAAAAGCTCCATTCCATATATAATGAATAACTATTCTCCACTATATAACTTCTTTTATTATCATATGATCCGAGCGAGTAAGTTTTCAGAGTAGGACAAAAGCATGATCAGATCAGGCCTGGGTCAAATGAAGTTAATCGGGTTAACCTTGGTCGGGTGAGCCAGACGTGGTGCTGATTAGGAGGAGTAGAAGTCGAGATAAGTGGGGCTATGACTCAACCGATATCATCCGAGCGAACATCCCCGGTCGGGAACTCGCAGTCGGGGACGTTCAGTCAGGCAAGGATAGAGGGGCATGACCAGATCTCCTTGAGCAGGAGGTAAGACCTGATGTGTAATGAGCCTCCTAGTCGGGCCTTCTCAGTCGGGGATTGCCAGGCGGGACAGTGCAATCTAGTGAAATTAGAAATACTTACCGGACCTCTTTGTTACGGAAGCGTCCTGAATATAATAATCCTCTCGGTTGGGGTGTTTTTGTCAGAAGGTCCCGGTCGGGCATCTTGGGTCGGGCACCTTGGGTTGGTCACCCTGGGTCGAGCACTTTAGGACCGCCCTAAAAACGTGAGTGGTCGAGAGGCTGAGCTTGTCTGACCGACCCAAGTCGTGGGTTGGTAGACCCGAGCCGACTATCCCGAATGAGTGACAGGTTGCTTCAACAGTGGAGATCTCTCAAATTTCCTCATTATGGGGAAAAGACTTCTGACATAATTGTTGGGAACGAGATGGCTATAGAGGGGGGGTGAATATAGATAATCACAATTTCTTGGCTCTTTTCGAATCTTCTCTGCACTTAAGTTAGTAGCAGCGGAAACAAAACAACTGCAGAGAAGCAAACTTAACAAAACTGCAGAAACAGAGAATACAAACCAAGGATCGCTAACAAGGATCGTTTACAAGGTTCGGGGATAACTTGCCCCTACTCCTTGGCGTGCCCGTGAGGTGGGCGATCCCTTGATCGTCGGCAGATCAAGCCCCGGTGAACACCGGATATCAAGCGCCTCCTTCTCGGTGGAGTAACCTCTCCACAAGCTGTCTCAGTAGATGAATACAAGATTAAGCACACGAGACACTCGAGAAGGGAAGCTCACAAAGCTCTCACAGGAATGCAACAAGATCGCTCAAGAACAAAGCAACAGAGAGCACGAGCACAGCCCAGCAACAACTTCCCAAGTTTTTCTGTCTGTCTCCCTCGCCTCAGCTCCTCTGCATCCCGCTTTGTCTCTTAAGCTCTGCTCACCATCACAAGCTTCGCCAGCATCCACTGAGCCAGCCTGAACCCACTGACCTCCCTGAGCACTCAGTCCACTGAAGACCTCCTCTCCAGCTGAGTCTCCGTCAGTCGTCAGCTGCTCCAGTTGCCGTTGAAACCTGAGAATGAGAAACAGCCAAACCTGCTCAACCGAAAGCCTCCCATTGACCCTCCTTGAGTGTTTGAATCACCTGCTATCACCTGCACACTCCAACAGAGGCTTAGCAATGCATATCAAAACATATCAGCAAGTGGCAGAGAATCGGCAGTAAAAACAGACGCGATCAGAGCTTCTAACAGCGTATTTGAATTAAAGTTCTGCGCCTGATCGGTCACCAGACCGATCCACTGCTTCGCTGGGATTCCCAGCTCTCGCAGCTATACACGCCTGATCGGTCACCAGACCGATCAGGGTGAAGCCTGATCGGTCACCAAACCGATCAGAATGGATCCTGATCGGTCACCCAGATCGATCAGGGCAGATGAACAATTATTTTTTAATCAAATCCAAGATCCCTGATCGGTCACCGGATAGATCCAAGACTTTGATTAGCAAGGGAACTCACTCACCGTTTGCTCCCTGATTGGTCACCAGACCGATCAGGAGCAAGACAGCAAGGAAGCAGCCTGCTCCCTGATCGGTCACCGGTCCGATCAGGAGCCACACAGTAGATTCCCAATCTCACTGTGCGCTCCCTGATCGGTCACCAGTCCGATCAGATATAGCTGGATCGGTCACCAGACCGATCCACTAAGGAGCAGCGTGCCAATGTCCCTGATCGGTCACCAGACCGATCCAGTGACTCAACCCTAGCCCTCCAAGCTAGGAATTCATCCACCTTAGCCCTCCAAGCTAAGGATTTTTCCATCTAACTCTCCAAGTTGGGAATTTGCACCTAACCCTCCAAGTTAGGACTTTTCACCTAGCCCTCCAAGCTAGGACTTTTCACCCAACCCTTCCGAGTTAGAACATCATCCAACCTAGCCCTCCAAGCTAGGATTTTTCACCTAACCCTCCAGTTGGGACTTTTCACCTAACCCTCCAAGTTAGGACTTTTCACCTAGCCCTCCAAGCTAGGACTTTTCACCCAACCTTCCGAATTAGGACTTTTCACCACCTGGCTTCACTCACCAGGACCCGGCTTCACTCACCGGGATTTCCAACACCTGGCTTCACTCACCAGGACCCGGCTTCACTCACCGGGATTTCCAATCACCTGGCTTCACTCACCAGGACCCGGCTTCACTCACCGGGATTTCCAATCACCTGGCTTCACTCACCAGGACCCGGCTTCACTCACCGGGATTTCCATCACCTGGCTTCACTCACCAGGACCCGGCTTCACTCACCGAGATTTCAATCACCTGGCTTCACTCACCAGGACCCAGCTTCACTCACCGGGATTTCAATCACCTGGCTTCACTCACCAGGACCCGGCTTCACTCACCGGGATTTCAACCTAGCTTCACAAGCTAGGACCTGGCTTCACTCACCAGGATTTCATGCCTAGTCTCCGACCAGGACTTTAACCCAAATTCGCTCAACTAAACTTAAATCATTGTCAAACACCAAAACAACAACCGGGCCAGACTGCATCAATAATCTCCCTTTTTTGTTGTTTGACAACCCGATTTAAGTTTAGGTATCAATCAATTGAAATCCATTCAATTCTCATAAGGGAATCATGATCCTTCCCCTATAATAACCATAAACTTAATCAGCCATTTTCTCCCCCTTTGTCAAATATCGAAAAGGGTATGGTTATTAAGTTTGAACATACCTCCCCCTCAAACATGGGTCTCTCCCCAAACCCAAAATAATCAAAGCATAATTTTGAATTGCTCATGAAAACATATACAAAATAATATCATGGTCAAACATGTATATGTTTCATATGACAAGTAAGTCAAAGGATGATTTTAGAATTGCATATGAGAGGCATTTACCATAAATGTATCATGGCAACAATGTATATGCATCATATGGCAATAATTATCGCAGTTCCATCAGACTGATGATCGATACAGAAAAATTTCTGATTTATCTATGAACGATCAATTTCTGTAATTCTGATTCGTTCAAGATCAGACTGCATTAACACTTGGACTTCCATGTGAATACATATACAGAAGTATATCATGGTCAAATACGTATATGCTTCATAGGACGAGTAAGGAATGCATCTGTATCTAAAACATAGTCCTGATTGGTCTCCGTGACCAACCAGGTCTGTTGATTATGTGATACAGAAGTATATCTGATTAGTCTGAGGAGCGATCAGATTTCAGAAAAATTCCTGAAACTCTGATACGTTCCTGATCAGACTGCATTAACAATTTGCATTCCACAACAGGGGTGTAGACTCTATTAATATTCGACATTTCAGAAACATTTCTGAAACACGACATTAAGAGCAAGAGTCATGACTCAACAAACCCTTTCTTATGAATTTGAACATTCCAACATAGGTTTGTATCAAATCACTATTAAGTACCAGGTTTGTATCACTTAAACAAATTTGTGCTCCCTTAGTACCAGGTTTGTACCAATGGGTGATCAAATATGTTTCAATTGGACTTGTGTGTATCAGTTTTGTTGGTGGTATGATCATTACACTGATACAATTTGATGAGAAGAGATTGGCTTGAGGAGGTTTTGGATCAATTTGGAACGATCTGGGAGTTCCTTGATCAGAGTTGGTCTGATCGGTCACCGGACCGATCAGAGGGATCCCTGATCGGTCGGTGGACCGATCAGGTTCGACACAGGATGTTTTCTGAGTTCCAGATTTCAGAAATCAATTTCAGAAACTCTGAAATCAAGTTTGTTTCAGTTCTTAGTCGTTCCCAAGCCCTAACTCAATTGGTTTTAATTTGTTTGATTCTAGAGAAGGGTTTCCCTTATTACAAATAAACAACATGGTTTATGTCCCTTAACTAAATCAAGATTCATCAAGGCAAGATTCATCAAGGAAAAACAAGCAAGTCATGGAACTTAAAACATCATAAACTAGTTGATCATGCTGTTCTTAACCAAAATGGGCATGTCATAGGTTAATGTTAATCATCCAAACATCAAAGTCATGGCATGCTCATGTAGATTCATCTCTAAAATAATAAGACAAGCTTAAGCCTAGGCCTTAAACTCATGTTCTTGTCTAATGATGTATTGTGAGATTTTCAATGTGTCCATACTTGTTCTCTAGCATGCATCCATATTCTACAACACTATTTGAGTCAAAACATGATGGTGTTCTCTAAGCATGAAATTGAGTATCAAAACATGTTTGTATCAAAGCATGATCATATCAAGAAACCTTAGTTTGATACAAGGGAATCATTAGGTCATAGAAGGTTAAACAGTGAATTTTAAAACTCATGGTGATGCCTTGTGAGATTTTTCTAATGATCAGCCCAAACTATATGTTCATCTTGTTCTTAAACATGCATTCATATGTTATAACACATACAAGATACTCATGACATACTTGGGCTTGAGATAAGACATTTCATAAACCATAACTTGCATGAAAACACAAATTGTAAATAAAACCAATTCTTTTAAGCAATTCATGCCAAGAGGAAATTATGTGTGAATCTAAACTCTTCATGCAATATATAAAAATAATTTCCAAGGCTTGTTGACTTATTTCGACACTAGTGTAACCTTAGCCTTGGTTTGGAGCACCATTTATCAACAACCTATGTTGATAGATGCTCCCCCTCAAACGATGCTATACAATTCGAAAGATAGAGGTTTTAGGTACCCAAATTTTGGGACCTAATGAAACTTCACTCAAAGACTTTGGCACCCATGCCTTAGTCATTTTCTTCTTAACCTTTTGAACCCTAGAATCGTTTGATGCTCTAAAGTGGGTTCTAGACATTAAGGATACGAAGGTTGGTTCCTTAGGTCGATAACCTATATCGGCCTTGTTATAAACCGCCCTTTGGGAGTTTAGTATCATGTCTAAGGTTTTAGAGCTTGTTGAAAACTTCTCAAGAACATTCTTGAGGTTTTCAACTTCGCTCTTCAAGTTCTTATTTTCATCCTTAAGGGATTCATCAAGCAAAGCATTAATATCCTCAACCTTAGAGGATTTTAAATGTTCTACTTCCAATTTCAAAGATTTAACTTTGGCCTTAGATTTTTTAAGCATCTTAGTTAGACATACGATGGCTCGATAGCACTTATCTAACTCGGGAGAAATTACCTCTTCATCATCCGAAGATGATGAAGGCGCGGTTGAGGAGCTTGATTCGTCATCACTCTCCTCCTTTGAATCTTCTAAGGCCACTAGAGCCACATGACAGTGAGTGTTCTCATCCTTCTTCTCCTTTCTTTTGTTACCTGCCACAAAAGCAAACCCTTTCTCCTTTGGGCTTTGGTTAGAGATCTCATGTAGTTCCATTTCACAAAATAGATCTTCTAACTTAACAAAAGATAAATCCTTGGAAACCTTGTAGGCATCCACCATGGATGACCACAAAGTATTCCTAGGGAAGGCTTTGAGTACATACCTCACTAGGTCTCTGTTTTCTACCTTTTCATTTATGGAGTGAAGACCATTCAACACTTCTTTAAACCGTCCATGGAGTTCACTTACTTTTTCATTTTCTCCCATGGTGAGATTTTGGAGTTGACTGTGAAGGAGGTCCTTCTTGGCTATTCGGGTGTCTTGAGTTCCTTCATGGAGCTCAATAATCTTATTCCATAGATCTTGGGCTGAGGTGAAGGGGCTAACCTTGATTAGTTGATCCTTGGTCATCCCGCATTGCAAGGTCATCACCGCTTTCGCATCGGCTTCTCCCTTGCGAACTTGCTCAGCCGACCATTTTGATAAATCCAACTCTTTTCCTTCATTATCCTTTGGAGGAGCAAAACCCTCCTTGATAGCAAACCAAGTGTGGATGTTCATCTTCAAGTAAAACTCCATCTTCGATCTCCAATATGGAAAATCTGTGCCATCGAAGAGTGGAGGTCGGTTTGTGCTAAGTCCTTCTCTTCCAGCCATCTTGGTGTAAGCTCTCAGATGTTAAGCCGTTGAAGTAGAGCCCCAAGCTCTGTTACCACTTGTTGGGAACGAGATGGCTATAGAGGGGGGGTGAATATAGACAATCACAATTTCTTGGCTCTTTTCGAATCTTCTCTGCACTTAAGTTAGTAGCAGCGGAAACAAAACAACTGCAGAGAAGCAAACTTAACAAAACTGCAGAAACAGAGAATACAAACCAAGGATCGCTAACAAGGATCGTTTACAAGGTTCGGGGATAACTTGCCCCTACTCCTTGGCGTGCCCGTGAGGTGGGCGATCCCTTGATCGTCGGCAGATCAAGCCCCGGTGAACACCGGATATCAAGCGCCTCCTTCTCGGTGGAGTAACCTCTCCACAAGCTGTCTCAGTAGATGAATACAAGATTAAGCACACGAGACACTCGAGAAGGGAAGCTCACAAAGCTCTCACAGGAATGCAACAAGATCGCTCAAGAACAAAGCAACAGAGAGCACGAGCACAGCCCAGCAACAACTTCCCAAGTTTTTCTGTCTGTCTCCCTCGCCTCAGCTCCTCTGCATCCCGCTTTGTCTCTTAAGCTCTGCTCACCATCACAAGCTTCGCCAGCATCCACTGAGCCAGCCTGAACCCACTGACCTCCCTGAGCACTCAGTCCACTGAAGACCTCCTCTCCAGCTGAGTCTCCGTCAGTCGCCAGCTGCTCCAGTTGCCGTTGAAACCTGAGAATGAGAAACAGCCAAACCTGCTCAACCGAAAGCCTCCCATTGACCCTCCTTGAGTGTTTGAATCACCTGCTATCACCTGCACACTCCAACAGAGGCTTAGCAATGCATATCAAAACATATCAGCAAGTGGCAGAGAATCGCAGTAAAACAGACGCGATCAGAGCTTCTAACAACGTATTTGAATTAAAGTTCTGCGCCTGATCGGTCACCAGACCGATCCACTGCTTCGCTGGGATTCCCAGCTCTCGCAGCTATACACGCCTGATCGGTCACCAGACCGATCAGGGTGAAGCCTGATCGGTCACCAACCGATCAGAATGGATCCTGATCGGTCACCCAGATCGATCAGGGCAGATGAACAATTATTTTTTAATCAAATCCAAGATCCCTGATCGGTCACCGGACCGATCCAAGACTTTGATAGCAAGGGAACTCACTCACCGTTTGCTCCCTGATCGGTCACCAGACCGATCAGGAGCAAGACAGCAAGGAAGCAGCCTGCTCCCTGATCGGTCACCGGTCCGATCAGGAGCCACACAGTAGATTCCCAATCTCACTGTGCGCTCCCTGATCGGTCACCAGTCCGATCAGACATAGCTGGATCGGTCACCAGACCGATCCACTAAGGAGCAGCGTGCCAATGTCCCTGATCGGTCACCAGACCGATCCAGTGACTCAACCCTAGCCCTCCAAGCTAGGAATTCATCCACCTTAGCCCTCCAACTAAGGATTTTTCCATCTAACTCTCCAAGTTGGGAATTTGCACCTAACCCTCCAAGTTAGGATTTTCACCTAGCCCTCCAAGCTAGGACTTTTCACCCAACCCTTCCGAGTTAGAACATCATCCAACCTAGCCCTCCAAGCTAGGATTTTTCACCTAACCTCCAGTTGGGACTTTTCACCTAACCCTCCAAGTTAGGACTTTTCACCTAGCCCTCCAAGCTAGGACTTTTCACCCAACCTTCCGAATTAGGACTTTTCACCACCTGGCTTCACTCACCATGACCCGGCTTCACTCACCGGGATTTCCAACACCTGGTTTCACTCACCAGGACCCGGCTTCACTCACCGGGATTTCCAATCACCTGACTTCATTCACCAGGACCCGGCTTCACTCACCAGGACCCGGCTTCACTCATCGAGATTTCCAATCACCTGGCTTCACTCACCAGGACCCGGCTTCACTCACCGGGATTTCCATCACCTGGCTTCACTCACCAGGACCCGGCTTCACTCACCGGGATTTCAATCACCTGGCTTCACTCACCAGGACCCGGCTTCACTCACCGGGATTTCAACCTAGCTTCACAAGTTAGGACCTGGCTTCACTCACCAGGATTTCATGCCTAGTCCCCGACCAGGACTTTAACCCAAATTCGCTCAACCAAACTTAAATCATTGTCAAACATCAAAACAACAACCGGACCAGACTGCATCAACAATAATCATGATTTGTCAGAGTGTCAGACATTAATGAAGGAAGGAATGACCCCTTGATGGATACTTAGGCGGCTGAAATAGACTCACAGACTGACTAAAGCTGTCAGAAGAGTCAGACTATCAGCTAGTCAGTCCTTAATAAGACAAGACTGTTGACAAGACAAGGGGGCTCCTTCCACCCTTATATAAAGCCTCTTGGTCCCTCAGAAAAAGGATCGTTGCCATTTGGAACCTTGCCCTCTCTTTGTGTGCTCTCTATCTTGGTCCGACCTAAACCCCTTGTGTCCAGTTCGTCTATAGGCCCGACCCCGACTCACACGTTGTAGCCACCAAGGTCATCTTGGTCAGACCGAGTCATCCAAGTGACAACCATCTTCACTTGTCGACAGGATCAAATTTGGCGCCGTCTGTGAGAATCTGCCTGATCGAAAGACGAAGATGAGTGACTCCAACAGGGTGACCGTGACTCTCTCACAGGAGGAGCTTGATTTGTTGGTAGCTGCCAAAGCTCAAAAGTTGGCAGCCGAGCAGAAGACTGGCGCTCGCCCGACTCAGGAAGGTCCCTCCGAGTCAGCTGCTCGCGTTGCCATTGAAGGCGGAATTCGCCCGGGTGACAACCCTCACTTTCCTCGAGCGTTCTTCGGCCCGGCGGAAGGTGTTGGACAGTCTGGTCCTCAGGAAGTCTCTTCCAGCCAAGCCAGAATCAACAAAGGGAAGGCCCTGATCAGCCAAGCCCTGGCTGATCACACCGGGTTCCCCTTCTCCAGCCAAGTCCTACAAGAACCAGTCCCCAAGCACTTCCGACTCTTATCCATCCCTGAATATGGAGGAGCTACAGACCCAGAGGAGCACTTAATGAAATTCGAGAACACAGCGTTGTTGCATCAATACTCAAATGGTATCAAGTGTCGAGCCTTCTTGACCACCTTGGCATGGTCGCCCCAGCGTTGGTTTGACAGACTCCCGGAGGGGTCTGTAAGGGAGTTTGCTGATTTCAAGAGACTTTTTTCTCCAACACTTTGCAAGCAGTAAGAGGCACCACAAAACAAGTCTTAATCTCTTTGCCCTGAAGCAGAGTCCTAAGGAAACCCTGCGAGCTTACATCAAAAGATTCAACCAGGTTGCATTGAATGTGTGCCCACTGCCACTTCAGAGGTGCTTATCAGTGCCTTTGCCCAAGGCTTACAGGAAGGAGAATTCTTTAGGGCACTGATCCGGAAACCCCCGAAGGATTTTGAAAGTCTTCTGGGCAAAGCCGCGAAGTATGTGGATGTAGAAGAGGCACAAGCTACTCGGCGACGGAAAGTTGGGCCATCACCAGTGGCCCCTCATAATCAAAGAGCAACACCCCCTGGAGGACCTCTCTGAAGCCCCCGAGCCATGGGGCATAGGTTGGGAGCTAAGCGAGGCGTGGTTCAGCAGGTGGCCCAGGGATGCCTCCCTACTAGATGACAACCCTATTGTTCCTTCCACAACAGCCACACCCATGACATTCAAGACTGTTGGCAAGCTGGTCGGGGGCAAGCTGGTCGGGGGCAAGCTCGTCCTGGCCGAGGAACCCCTAGAGGAGCTCACCAAGGAGGTGCTTGAGGTCAGGGAAGGGTGCAACCAAATCGACAAGACCCTAATGCTCAAGTGACCACCCCTGCAGCACGACAGCTGTTCTCGACCCCCAGCTCCCCTGGGCAGGGAGACTCAAATGAAGAACAGGCCAACCAGCAGAACGTTGTACATGGATCCATCAATGTTATCTCTGGTGGCCCCACCTATGGAGATTCCAACCGAGCTCGAAAGTCCCAAGTAAGACGTTTGGAGATCCATCAAGTGGGTAGCAGCTCTGCCCAAGCTAGAGGACCGCAGATTAGTTTTGGCCCTCAAGACTTGCAGGGTGTGGAAGTTCCCCATGACGACGCGCTGGTCATCACGGCGGTCATAGCAAACTACCAGGTCCACCGGACCATTGTGGATACTGGAAGTTCAGTAAACATTCTCTACAAGAAGGCGTTTGAACAACTGCAAATTGAAGCCAGTGAGTTACAGCCCGTGGCCACACCCCTTTTCGGGTTCACGGGAAATGAAGTTCAGCCGATAGGCCAGATCAAGCTAGCCATCTCACTCAGGAGGGAGCCCTTGAGAAGGACCCGATGGTCAACTTTTTTGATAGTGGATGCACCCTCTGCCTATAACTTCATCTTAGACAGACCTGTGCTTAATGAATTCAGAGCTGTAGCATCAACCTTCTACCTAAAGGTGAAGTTTCCAGTGGGTGACCAAGTAGGGGAAGTCAGGGGTGATCAGAAGGTGGCGCGTCGATGCTATGTCGACGATGTTCGAGCAGAGGTAAGGAAGGCATTTCGAGCCCCTCCAGCTAGTTGCAATATGGTTCAGCCCTCCCCCTGGGTTGAATTAAGAGAAGAGAAAGAGGAAATCCATCTCTTGCCTGACTGAGAAGAGACGAAGATAAAGATAGCTCTAGGCCTGCAGCCCGACCTTAAGCAACAGTTGATTAAATGTTTGGCCAACAACCAGGATGTGTTTGCTTGGTCTACCCAAGATCTGAAGGGTGTCAGACCGAAGGTCATGGAGCACAAGTTGCATGTTTACCCAGATGCCAGACCAGTGAAGCAGAGGAAGAGGGACTTCAGTCCCGATCAGAACAAGATAATTCAAGCAGAGGTAGAAAGACTCTTGGAAGCCGAGCACATCAGGGAGGTGTAGTTCCCGACTTGGCTACCAAATATGGTGCTAGTCTCTAAGCCAGAAAATAAATGGAGGGTTTGTTTTGATTTCAGAGACCTTAACAAGGTCTGCCCCAACGATTGCTACCCACTCCCCCACATTGATCAAATGGTAGACTCTACAACAGAAAGTGAGCTCATCTGTATGTTGGATGCCTACCAAGGGTATCATCAAGTGTTGCTGTCTCCCAGCGATCAGGAGAAAGTTAGTTTCATCACAGCCGAGGGTACCTATTGTTATACAGTCATGCCCTTTGGACTCAAGAATGCAGGAGCTACTTACCAAAGGGCTGATGAACAAGGTATTCAAGGAGCAGCTCGGGAGGAACATTGAGGTGTATGTAGATGACATCCTCATCAAGTCCCTCAAGGCAGCAGACCTGGTAGCCAATGTGGAGGAAACCTGTTGCACTCTCAGAAGGTATGGTCTCAAACTCAACCCAGCCAAATGTTTGTTCGGGGCCAAGAGCGGGAAGTTCCTGGGCTACATTCTGACTGAGCGGGGGATAGAAGCTAACCCTGGCAAGGTAAAAGCTCTGCTGGACATGCCACCACCCAGGAACCTGAAGCAAGTACAACACCTGACTGGAAGAATCATAGCCCTCTCTCACTTCATTTCTCGGTCGGCTGAGCAGAGTCTTCCCTTCTTCAAGATTCTACGCAAGGCTACCAAGTTCCAGTGGGACGCTGAATGTGATCGAGCTTTTGAAGAATTGAAGTCTTATTTGGTCAGCTTGCCAGTCTTAGCCAAACCTGAGGAGGGATAGGTGTTATATGTATATCTGTCAGCCACCGAGGGAGTTGTGAGCGCTGTACTTGTAAAACAGAAGGAGGCCGAGCAACAACTCATCTATTTCTTTGGGTACTTACTTAAGGAAGCCGAGTGTATGTATAATACACTCGAGAAATTAGCCTATGTACTTGTGTTGATGGCTCGACGCTTGCGTCCTTACTTCTTAGCTCATCCCATCCGAGTGCTAACTAAAAGCACACTCGGGAAAGTATTGGTTAACCCAGAAGCCTCGGGTCGGATGATTAAATGGACCACCGAGTTGAGTGAGTATGATATCCAATATCTACCCCGGACAGCTATCAAGGCTCAGGCATTGGCTGATTTCCTCAGCGAACTTCACACAGAAGGAAAAGAGGAGACATGGAAGGTATATGTAGATGGCTCTACCACTCGGGCAGGGAGTGACATTGGGATCTTGCTAATTTCTCCGAAAGGAGATCATCTTCACTTGCAGTGCGACTGGAGTATCAAGCCACTAATAATCAAGCAGAATATGAGGCTCTCTTGGCTAAGTTGCAAGCTGCTAAACATGTAGGAGATGCTCGGGTCATGCTACTTCAGACTCCCAACTAGTGACTCGACAATTAGCTGGGCAATTCGAAGCGAATGATGAAAAGTTGCAAACTTATGTGGATGCTTATAAGTAACTGAAGACTGAGTTCCAAGAGATGCAGATACTAAGATCCCCCAAGGAGATAATCTTAAGGCTGATGAGTTGGCTAAGCTGGCCAGTGCTATCACTCCATGGGTCTTCACTCAGCCTTCACCCCAGATCATGCTTGTGGCTCAGGTTGAGAGAGAAATGGAGATGGAGATAGAAGGAGACTGGAGGGCTCCACTCATAGCCTATTTACAAGATGGGGCTCTTCCTGCTCACCCCGAGCAGGCTCAGCTATTGAAGAAGAGGGCTGCTCGATTCACTCTGGTTGGGGATACTCTATACAAGTGAGCTTTCTCTAGGCCATTACTCAAATGCTTAGGGGAGGAAGATGCAGATTATGTACTAAGAGAGATACATCTGGGGTCTTGTGGAAGTCACACAGGAGGTCGATCTATGGCTCGGAAGGTCTTGCTGGCAGGGTATTTCTGGCCATCGCTTCAGAAGGATGTTGATCAAATGGTTGCCTCCTGCCTCTCTTGTCAAAAACATCAGAGTCTTTCTCATCGGCCAGTGGAGGCATTGAAGGTATCCATTGTATCCTGCCCTTTTGATCAATGGGGCATGGATATAGTGGGACCTTTCCCCCTAGCAGTCACTCAGAAGAGGTTCTTACTGGTTGCTGTGGATTATTTCTCAAAGTAGATTGAAGTGGAGGCTCTGGCTTGGATCACCGAACAGGCAGTTATCAAATTCTTATGGCAAAACGTCTTATGTCGGTATGGGATACCACATAAGATAGTTTCAGATAATGGCCGGCAATTCCAGGGTCGAAAGATTCGGGAATGGTGTGCAGCCTATGGAATCAAGCAAGCATACACTTCGGTGGCTTATCCCCAAAGCAATGATTAGGCAGAGGTGACAAACAGAGAATCTTTAGGGGCCTCAAGACTAAGCTGGATCATATGGGCGGCACCTAGATGGACGAGCTGCCTAGTGTCCTCTGGGCTCTCCGAACCACCCCCAAAGAAGGCTCAGGCTGTACTCCGTTCCTGTTAGTATATGAGAGTGAGGTCGTGGTTCCAATGGAGGTGGGATGTGAGTCTGACAAGAGGCACCTATATAGGGAAGACAATGCAGAGAGTAGGTGCCTGGAATTGGATCTGATCGAGGAGATTCGGGATAGAGCGGCGGTTCGCATGACTGCTTATAGACAAAAGAATGCAGCGCAGATACAACCAGAGAGTTATACCCAGGAGTTTCCAAGTAGGCGACTGAGTGTGGAAGAGAGTCAATCCGGTAGGGGAGGTAGGCAAGCTGGAACTACAATGGGGAGGACCCTTCCTGGTGATCGAGAAGTTGGAGTCAGGAGTTTATTATTTGCAAGATGCCCAAGGAAAGAAGCTGGGAAGGCCTTGGAGTGCAACACACTTAAAATTGTATCGTGAGTAAAGTTGAGTTGAGTGACCCCTGTAATTGTATCACATGGATATGATAGTAAAACTCAAGGTATCCAAAAGGTGTAAAATCCAGACTCTCGCTTAGGCGAGTTATAAGTGGGCATGCTCCCACGCACCCACCGAACTCGGTGTCGGTTGGGCGTGGCGCTCCACGTTCGGTCGGGGCCAGTCGGGTGTGGCGCTCCATGTTCGGTCGGGCCTAGTCGGGCATGGTGCTACACGCTTGGTCGGGTAAGCCAGGCGGTGTCCAGACTCTCGCTCAGGCGAGTTATAAGTGCGCATGCTCCCACGCACCCACCGAACTCGGTGCCGACCGGGCGTGGCGCTCCACGTTCGGTCGGGTCCGGTCGGGTGTGGCGCTCCACGCTCGGTCGGGTAAGCCAGGCTGTGTCTAGACTCTCGCTTAGGCGAGTTATAAATGGGCATGTTCACACGCACCCACCGAACTCAGTGCTGGTCGGGCGTGGCGCTCTACGTTCGGTCGGGCCCGGTCGGGCATGACGCTCCACGCTCGGTCGGGTAAGCCAGGTGGTATCCAGACTCTCGCTCAGGCGAGTTATAAGTGGGCATTCTCCCACGCACCCACCGAACTTAGTGCTGGTGGGGCGTGGCGCTCCACGTTCGGTCGGGTAAGACAGGCGGTGCCCAGACTCTTGCTCAGGCGAGTTATAAGTGGGCATGCTCCCACGCACCTACCGAACTCGGTGCCGGTTGGGCGTGGCGCTCCACGTTTGGTCGAGCCCGGTCGGGCGTGGCGCTCCACGCTCGGTTGGGTAAGCCAGGCGGTGTCCGGACTCTCACTTAGGTGAGTTATAAGTGGGCATGCTCCCACACACCCAGCGAACTTGGTGCCGATCGGGCGTGGCGCTCCATGTTCGGTCGGGCCCGGTCGGGCGTGGTGCTCCACGCTCGGTCGGGTAAGCCAGGCGGTGTCCAGACTCTCGCTCAGGCGAGTTATAAGTAAGCATGCTCTCACGCACCCACCGAACTCGGTGTCGGTCGGGCGTGGCGCTCCACGTTCGGTAGGGCTCGGTCGGGCGTGGCGCTCCACGCTCGGTCAGGTAAGCCAGGCGGTGTCCAGACTCTCGCTCAGGCGAGTTATAAGTGGGCATGCTCCCACACACCCATCGAACTCGGTGTCGGTCGGGCATGACGCTCCACGTTCGGTCAGGCCCAGTCGGACGTGGCGCTCCACTCTCGGTCGGGTAAGCCAGGCGGTGTCCAAACTCTCGCTCAGGCGAGTTATAAGTGGGTATGCTCCCACGCACCCACCGAACTCGGTGTCGGTCGGGCGTGGCGCTCCACGTTCGGTCGGGCCCAGTTGGGCGTGGCGCTCCACTCTCGGTCGGGTAAGCCAGGCGGTGTCCAAACTCTCGCTCAGGCGAGTTATAAGTGGGTATGCTCCCACGCACCCACTGAACTCGGTGTCGGTCGGGCGTGACACTCCACGTTCGGTCGGGCCCAGTCGGGCGTGGCGCTCCACGTTTGGTCGGGCCCAGTCGGGCTCGACGGGGTGGGGCGGGTCGACCCGTCATCTAGGCAGGTTGGAAAATCCCCAATCCAACCCAATCTAAGGCGGGTCGTGGGTTAGACGGGCCAACCCGCGGGCCCATCAAAATATTTTAAAAAAATAAATAAAAAAATCATATATTTAGATTTCATCAATCAAATATATTAATAAATATATTTTTTAAATATAAATGGATACAAATGAGTACTTATGTGATGAAAAATATTATTTTTTATTTCAAAATAATAACAAAGAAAGATAATAAATTATCATAAAACTTAACTAAGATGTGATTCTCAACCCGCGGGCCAACCCAAGCCCATCGCGGGCCGACCCGTGCGGGTCGTGGGCCTAGGCGGGTTGGCCCGCGGCGGGCTTGAGTTGCTTAAATTCTAACCCAACCCGCTTAAATTGATTGGCGGGGCGGGCCAACCCGACGGGCCCAACCCAAGTTGACAGCTCTACACCCTGGGTCGGGCACCCTGGGTTGGGCACTTTAGGACCGCCCTAAAAACGTGAGTGACCGAGAGGCTGAGCTTGTCTGACCGACGCAGGTCGTGAGTTGGTAGACCCGAGCCAACTGTCCTGAATGAGTGACAGGTTGCTTCAGTAGTGGAGATCTCCCAAATCTCCTCATTATGAGGAAAAGACTTCTGACATAATCATGATTTATCAGAGTGTCAGACATTAATGAAGGAAGGAATGCCCCCTTGATGGACACTTAGGCGACCGGAACATACTCACAGACTGACTAAAGCTGTCAAAAGAGTCAGACTGCCAGCTAGTCAGTCCTTAATGAGACAAGACTGCTGACAAAACTCCTTCCACTCCTATATAAAGCCTCTTGGTCCCTCAGAAAAAGGATCGATGTCATTTGGAACGTTGCCCTCTCTTTGTGTGCTCTCTGTATTGGTCCGACCTAAACCACTTGTGTTCGGTTCGCGTCCAGGCTCGACGCCGACTCACACATTGTAGCCACCAAGGTCATCTTAGCCAGACCGAGTCATCCAAATGAAAATCATCTTCACTTATCGATATGATCATCATCTATCTTATTTCTGACTTAAATTGACATCTTATAATAGTTATGATAGCTAATCATTAATTTTGAGACCCATCCCACTAAACAATTTAAATGAGTTGAATTAAACTTTTATCAACTCATTTAAAAACAGATTTATATGGATCAACTCGCATGGGTTACGGACCCAAAATGGATTGGCTCGTTGGTTGAGATTTTTTAATAAAAATTCAAAATAAATTACAACTTGGGATAAATGAAAACCCTTGTCTCTCTCTCATTCTCTCATAAATTGGTAAAATTTTATGTCTGTACCCGTCTCTATCCCATTCCCGTTCGGCTCGCCGCCTCAGCACTCCTAGTCTCATGAATCACTCAGAGAACATCTCATTGTCTCAGTACCTCCTCCTCATGAATCGCCTAAAAAAAAAAAGATTGAGAGAACAATAGTCCAACATACGACAATCTCTATCTCTCATCTCCATGGCTCGCTGGTTGTAATCATAATTATTATATAATTATAATAATTACGATTTGAGCTGCCACATATAACTATTAAGAGTTATTATTTAATAATTATTACACAGTTATCATTTAGTGTTTCCTATCTGCTATACCATTGCAAATAAGGGAAGGGAGCTTAACTTGAAAAATTACAAAAACCTTTTTCTTTTTTTTTTCAACCCTTAATAAACACTTAAAATTAAAAAGAGGCAAATATATTCCCCTCTCTCTCCCTTCCCTTCGGCAGATTCCACGGCGATTTAAACCACTTCCCCTCTTCTTCTCCGATTCCGCTACGATCGAGCGACCGCCTGCGCTTCGCCTTCCGTAGCTTCTGCGCGCCACCGCCTCTCCCTCTCCCTCCTCCATGACGTCCTTGTTTAGGGCTCGCCGCGAGCCACCGGAGGAGTGTGGATCGGGCGGGAAGATCCTGCGCGACCGGCGAGGAGGCCGGGAGCCGCGGCCCTCCCCCTACGCGCGCCCTCCTCCTCTTGCCCTCCCGTCGCCTCCACCTCCCGCCGGGAGCCCTAGGTGGCTTCTCGGCCTCGTCTCCGGGGCCGGGAAGCTCATCTCGTCCGTGTTCCGATCCGACGGCAGCTCCCCCGACTCTTCCGCGTCATTATCTTCCTCCTCTACTAACTACAGCCCTCGATCCAGTGAGTTGATTTTTCCTGCCTTTCTCACCTTATGAGGGGACTGCTATAGCTGCAACTATCAGTTCATCTTTATAGTATTTGGTGTGTAGCATTAGACGCAGGTTCAGGAAAGAGATACTGGTGGATTATTTTAGCGTTCTGTTTAGTTCAGTGCCATCATGCATTTCCATACCGTATGCCTTAAATTATTCTTGTCCCGATTCAAATATGGTTTAAATTAATTTTAGTAATCTTAACTGCTAAATTTGGTTAGCTGGTTACTTGTACAAAAAAATATAGCCTATTTAGAATGTGCTCTATATATAATTTTACGTTTATAACACTCCTCTTCATTGCCAAAGATCAACATGCAGATGAGCTTAACTTACTGAATTTGCAGAATTTAGACCAGAAACCTCTTCTGATGACATAAGACTAAGTGATCATTTATACTGAAATTTTAATTGTCTTGTAAAGTGACTTATGTGTACTTTTATATTAAGAACAACAACTATTTTATAATCATAACAATTATTATCGACGGAATTGAAGTTATACTAGGTCGAGTATGAATATTTATTTGCTGAGTCTGCAACTTATACTTAGCAATTGAAGTTTTCTTTCCTAATTTGCAAGTAGTAGTACCACGTGGGTAAATATTGAATTGTGTTTCCCTAAAACAGAAGGTGCACGGACTACATATTGATGTGCTTAGTAGGGTCAGTTCATGCAGTGTTACCTTTTGATAGCCAAAGATCATTTAGTGACCCTGATATTTTTCTCCCATGTTCATGTCTCAATGGAGTGTTCTTAATGCTGCACTAGTCTAACAGTCTCTTTGCTCAAATATACAATTGGAAAAACATGGGTTTAAAAAATTTCCACTTGACTCACATAAGCAGTGGTTACGCAGATTTTGATGGGGATTTCATAGCCGGCATATAATTGCATATGACATATGCAATCTGTGTAAAAAATTTAAACTAAACCAAATTGACTTAAAACCCTAAGTTACCCTTTTTAGTAACTTATGACTTTGAAGTGAACTACTTTGCAAGTGATAAATTTTTTGACACCAATATAAAAACTTTTTTGATATCAATCCAGACATCATATGGTTCGTCATATGCGCTATACAATGGTTGGTTGTGTATTGCCTTCATATGCTATTTTAAAACTTTGTTAGAAATCATTAGGAGCAATATGCCTTTCTGATGTTATCTAAAATGCCATTTTTTAGTATTTTGTGCCTAAAGGCTCATGTGAAATAAGTGAGGGCATTCAAGTTTTCTCTCGCAACGGAAAAGTTGCTGCTGCGTGACCTAGATGTCACGAGTTCGAGTCTCGGAAACAAACTCTTGCAAAGTAGGGTAAGACTGCATACAATAGACCCTTCGTTGAGAGCCGTACTGCCCTTTATTTAAGTTTTCTCTCACTCTCAATGTTACATTTTTTCTATTTTTAAAATGTTGTTCTTTTGCATGCTCGTATAGGGTTGGATTACATGGATCTTAACCGTTAATGTAATTCGATAAAAAAAAACTACATCACCAATAATTCTTAATTCACTTTTAATTACTTTAGCTAAAATAGAATTAATTTAACTTGTGTAACTATATATAATTATTGATCACCTTTGAACGTGCGTATTACCTTAATCCATTTTCTTTTATTCTATCATCTAGTAGAGCTACACATAAATCTTGGGAAAAATGTTTTTTTTTAATTTTTTTAATTTTATTATTCTATATCTGCATTTACTTTTAGTAAGTGCTAGTTTTTAACCAACCCTACATTCTGATCTATAAAGTTTGAATACTTGTACAACAATCTTATGAAACTGTTTTTTAGCTCAAAGGGCACCAAATTTCAGAAGCAGTCTTAGTAATAATCAACCAAAATAATAGTAATCGATGTTTGTTTCATATCACATCGAATTGGTCAAACCAAAATATACATTGAGTTGGTTTGGCTTGATTCCAAGTGTTACGACAGTTTTCTGTGTGAAAAATTAGCTAAGGAAATGTGTCTATTGAATCAGCATAAGATTTATTTAGTTTCAACAAATTGTAAACCCCTGCAGTCTTATTAGGAGTACTGGAGGATCCTACTCTCTTACTAGGAATAGAAGTGGATGTGCTGGTGTTGGTAAAGTCTTATTATTATAAGAACCAATCATCTGTCTATTTGTATTTTTGGGAAAATGCTGATTGCGTTAATCCGTTGTACTTGTTAATGTTTTCTAAGATTTGTATGCATTTCTTAAATTTTCTGCATATTTTTATTGTAAAGAATATGCCAGTTTGGTATTCTTGCATTAATCTTCTTGTGCTTGTAACAAGGTTTTGATCTGTACAAAAAGTGTCTGATGTTTTCCTCATATGCAGATGAAGAGGAGAATGTTGATGCACCTAAAATGCTTACTGGAACCAAACAAGTAATTGCATTGATATTCCCATTTCCATTCAGTTGTTAATATTATTAGTAAGCGACTTATGTTGACTGAAAATCATGAGAATTATTACAGATGATACTTCACAAAATTGTGTGCTCTTGATACCTTTGGAACCCATTAGTTCTCCATTTCTATGCAAAGTTTTAGTATAACATTTCTTAGGTAATAGAGGAAATAGTTGTTTCTATATGGTCAGGGTCTGGATAATTCAGATGCGATTGTTAACTGCGCGGAGGGATCACTTGCTATTGTTCCGATAAGTAAAACCAAACTTGCTATTCAGAAGTTGCTCTCACAGGAGACTTTCTCAAGGTAGCTGAAAATTTCTTAATTTCTTCTTATTTTTTTTTATCTTGTAGGTTTGTTGATGTTTCCTTGACATCATTGTAAGATTTCCTCTTGTGCACACAATGCATTTACATTTCCTTTTTCACTTTTCCACTTGTGCCTAACCCATTTTTGTGTGGATGTAAGATTTTCTGTTAAATTGCAGACTATGAAATGATCTAGCTCTTTAACAAATGTAAAAAAGATGCAAACTTGTTATCTTTTATTGGCAAAGTAGCATTGCTCACATGCCACTCTAAGAGTAGAATAAGAATGAGACGAATACTTTATAAACTTATTTTAAATTCACGTCTGAAAGATCAACTATAGATGATATTTATTATTTTGTTTAATTTGACATCAATGGAAAAATATACAGTAAAAGAAGGATTTGGGCATGTTTTTTATTGATATAGAAAAAGTTTAGGACACTATCCCTAGACAATTATTTTGGTGAGGTGTTTAAAGGAGAAATGAATATGTAGTAATTATATTGATGTGATAAAAGCGATGTATAAGAATGCCATTAGTGTTAAGAGTAACAAGGAGAGTGATTAATATTTTCATGTATTTTGTCATTATCTATGTCAAAATTAAGTCTTTGCGTTTAAAGGAGAAATGAATATGTAGTAATTATATTGATGTGATAAAAGCGATGTATAAGAATTCCATTAGTGTTAAGAGTAACAAGGAGAGTGATTAATAATTTTCATGTATTTTGTCATTATCTATGTCAAAATTAAGTCTTTGCATTTTTATGTTAGGACATATATTTAACAAAAATGTCAACAATTTATTCCATTCTCGGTCATCTATACTCTTTTATGCTTCCTGCATACTATTATTTGATTCTTGGCTGTCTATTCCAGGGATGAATGTGAAAAATTAACTAAGTTATTAAAATCTCGAGTGATTGATTCATCATCATCAAATAGGGTTCTTGGCAACATTGTTCATTCTCCTCAACCCTGCCTATCTTTGAAGCAAAGTCCAAACTTAATTGGATCCGTTCCATACTCTTCTGGTGATTTTTCTCCCAAGACTCCAGCCTTTGGTGCATCTGATGTTCACAACGTGGCTATTATGGAAGCTAAGAAATGGTTGGAGGAGAAGAAGCTAACATCGAAGTCCAAGGTTGTTCTTGCTCTAGGACCTTGCACTTTGAATACTGATATGCGTGGTTGCATAAGTTTTATTTTAAATTATTTTTTGAAAAGTATTTTGTAGCTTCAGTTTTCATTTACTCATTCTTCTCTTTGAAATGTCTTTGCTTTTAAATAATTTTGATAAATATATCTCTTTATAACTGCCATCATATCTATGCAAAACCAACAAAGTCACACTGGTTGTTTCCCATTCTTGGTGCAGCTACAAAAGCCAAAGTTTTTAAACCGAACCCCCAAATTTAGGAAAAGAAATTCATAAGTCATGGACTGACCTGCATACCTGCATTATATGATAATATAGGAGTCACGATTCAACATATTGTAGCCACACTTAAGGAAAAATGTACTTACATCCATATACAAAAGCAACTTAAAAATCAATACTATGGATTTTGTAGTCAAATTTACACTCAACAATACGGAACAACCAACTACCAAAAACATAGACAAAAAAGAGAACCCCTGATCAGGCCTAAACTAAAACTTAAAACAAAGAAAACTTATTATGTCTGAAAAAGCAAGGAAAAGAAGCCCTATTTAAATAAGGAAAGACATGTTAGAAAGTTCAAACCCAAAAAGACTTATGCAAATACCATTATTTGTTTTGCTTGTAATGAACTAGAACATCTTTCTTCAGCCTGCCCAAATAGGAAAAATCTGTACAGCCGAGAAGCTAGACTAGTTGGCTGTACAAGCCTAGACTTAATAGAAGTATAATCAGATGTATCCGATACCTCTTCAATATGTTCCATAGTATCTGTTGATGATATAGAAGAAATCTCTCCTTTTGCCAACTATACTTTAATCAATTCATTTTTGCAACCATCTTATGACTCACTTTCCCTTATGCCAGAAGACACCGATACTTTTGAAGACACTCTTACTCTTATCAATAACTTTGATTTAATGTATCATCAATTCATTCCTCAAAACTTTACTGATTTATGTTCTGACCAAAAAACTTGAATTCATTCCTCAAAACTTTACCGATTTATGTTCTGACCAAAGAACTTGTACTCATGAGTGGAATCTAAAAGAAGGAACAGATAATGTATCCTATTTTATCTATGGATATTATCCTTTTGTTCTACAAAAAGGAACTTGTAAACTTTGTAAAAAATAATGTTGTAATTTATGTCGAAACACAATTTTTCAAGTTACTATTCCTCCTACTCACACTATCTGAGGCAGTAGAAGGAATGTTCTCTTAGAAATCAGGGTTTTTGTTTTAGAAACAAGACTTAATCTCTTAGAAACTGAATTAGCACAACTAAGAGGACAGAACTCTTTTACCAATAAAGGTACATTTCTCATTCTCTCAGAAGATCTTGAGGAGACATACCTTGTGTTTATTCAAACCCCGAGTATTTGCAATACTGGAAATAGTATTGACATCCGTGTCCAATGCACTCTTAATATACAAGGACATGAACTCACTTTACATGCTTTTATTGATAGTGGTGCTACAACTTGTACCATTGACAAAACACTCTTACTCTCTATCCTACCCTCAGCTCTCATTAAACATGCCAATACTCCCCTTCTTAGCACTCAATTTGATGTCTAACATCTAGTATGTCACAAATTTGTTAAAAATGTTCACCTTCGTTTTTATACAAATTGTGGTATTTTTGGTCCTCGCCTTTTATAGAATCAATTATGGGCCCAATCCATGCCTCATAAGAATATTCCTTTCATTCTTGGCCATAATTTCCTGATTTTCTCTGATTGTGCTTTGTTTCTTACCAAGAACTATGCTGTTTTTCTGTCCACTCCTGTCATTGCTCCTATTCTTTCTGCTTATCCGTGAACTATTTGCACTGGTAAGCGTGGTGATACCTCTCCTCCCCTTGAATCTTATAATCCTACTATTAACTGCCCCTGTCCTATTACAAACGCTTGTAAAACTAAAAATCAACCAAAACCACAGACCCAGGAAAACTAATGGTACTTGGCTTTGAAAGTCCTTCCAGCCCAGAAAGTAGAAGACCATGTAATAAACCACTTTCTAAATCAAGATATGGATAGTTATCCACAATATTTTATCAATCCTACTTATTTATGTACATTACTTAAAACTCAAGACAACTTAGACAATCTAATCTTTCATTTAGAGAAACTTGAAATCATAGGAGAAAATCCTACCAAATATTAGGATAGAGATAGTATTTATTGTAAATTAAATATTATTAATCATGGTGTTACAATTAAAGCTCAAGACTTGAAATATACCACTTCGGAATGGGAAGAATGTGCTACTCATATTTCCCAATTACTTGCTCTTAAAGTAATACAAAGATTTGATTCTAGACATAGATATTGTCAACAAAGGAGCAGAACAAAAATGAGGACAATTGAGAATAGTTTTTAATTATAAAAGGCTAAATAATAATTGTCATGAGGATGGATATAAAATCTTTGATAAAGATCAATTACTTAACAAATTCAAAGTTCTAAATGGTATTCAAAATTTGAAATGAAATCTGATTTTTGACAGGTTAAAATGCATCCAGAATCTATACCCTGGACTGCATTCTCATGTCCTGAATGATATTTTGAATGACTGGTAATGTCGTTTGGCCTTAAAGTAGCCCCTCAGATCTTCCAACGAAAAATAGATGATATTAGAAGTGTTTCTTCGTGCACTTGTGTTTATATAGATGACATTTTAGTATTCTCCAAAACTCAGTAAGACACTATGCACACTTACATATGATTTTCAACTTATTTGAAAAACATGGTTTAATTAATTCTCGAAAAAAATGAAATTAGGAGTCTCTCATATTTGATTTTTTGGGTAGTATTATTAACCAGGGAAAAATGTCACTAATCACATAAGCCACCAAGTTATTTACTTATCTAGATAAGATGGAATACATCAAAACTCTTAGGTCTTTTCTTGGATTATTAAATTATGCACGACCCTATCTTAAAGACATTGGCAAAATCAGCGGTCCTCTGTATAACAAAACCTCTCTAACAGGACAAAGATAATTTAATCGACATTGAGTTGGTTAAATAGATAAAAACTATGGTCAAACAACTACCAATGCTAACTTTTCCTCTTGATTCAGATTACTTAGTAATAGAAACAGATGGATGTGAGACAGGATGGGGAGGAACCTTATTCACGAAACTTTCAAAATATGATCCAAAAACTTTTGAAACCTTATACAGGTATGCCTTTGGTAAATATAAAGAAAAAGGGTCATCATACTTCTTTAGACTATGGATACTTAGCAGTTATAACTGTTTACTCTTTTATGCTATTTATTTGTTGTAAAACAGAAATTACATTTAGAACAAATTGTGAGGCAATAGTTTGCTATAGTCAGCAAACTAATGGAACTTGAAAAAGATTAGGTTCCAAAAGATGGGTAAAATTTAATTTTCAGTAGTGGATTAAAAATTACTTGGGAACATGTTAAAGGAACTAATAATTCATTAGTTGATACTTTATTCAGGTTACTTCATTAACTACTTATAATGTTTCAGGTAGACTCGACCACGGTTCGAAACCGACGGTTCGACGGTTTGGAAACGCCGGTTCGACGGTTCGTGGGAGGTCGACCATTAACCTTAACCGCCCAAGCCAGTTACGGTTCACGGTTCGGAACCACCGGTCCACGGTTCGGAACCACCGGTTCACGGTTCGCCACGGTTCAAGATTATTATATTAAAAAAATAAAAATTAAATTAAAAAAAAGAAATTTTATTAAAAAAAGGGCTTGCACTTATATAAGTTGTCTACGTATCCCTTTAGGGTGTAGGGGAATCAAAGCCCACGTAGTTCTTTTATATTTTTACCTTTTTACATTTTTTACATTTTTACCCTTTCTCACTCACTTCCATTTCCTCCCGTTCTCGTTGTATTTGTTCCTTCGGTATCAAATTCTTTGACTTCGTCTTTTGAAAGTTGCATTCCTTGGATTCGTTTCTTGGCTCTGGTCCAATCATCAAATAATGCTTGAGCTTCCAATGAGTCGGGAGACATAGTTGATTGTCGTTCATCTAATATGTTGCCGTCGACACTGAACGTCTGCTCCACAACAACAGTTGACACTGGAGAAGCTAAAATTTCTTTTGCGATCACGGAGAGAACGGGAAAGCTTTGAGCCTTCTGTGACCACCACTTCAAGATATCGAAGTCTTCGCTATCTGCTTCATTAAAATAAAAAAAAGTCGTAAAATAATTCTCAAGTTCCTGTGTGGAACTTGAGGATCCTCGTGGACGTTTCGTCCGTTCTTTTAATAAAAGTTGTGCTTTTGTAAGTTTTAAATTAGTAGTAGTAAGTTGTTGTGTTTCAGAAATATTAGTTTGTGTTTCATATTTAACATAATATTGATTATAAAGATCATATAAATAATTTTTAATATTATATACAATATTAGCTGGATCCGGAGAGGAAGAATCTTTAATAGGAATTAAAGCGTCATAATATAAAGTTAACATTTCTGGTAAAACTTCTAATTTAAATCTAGGATCTAAAGCAAATGCAATTAAATAAATTTCAGGAATTAAATAAAAATATTTTTCCCATTTAGTTTTCATAGCTATTATACATAAAGTTAAAGCTTTATCATTTACATGTTCATTTAATATTAATACCATACTACAAAAATTCACTAAAATTAAATGAGTAGTTGGATAATAAACACCAGAAAGTTGTTCAATTGCATCGTTAAATTTTTTTAAAATTTCACAAATATTACTACAAATATTCCATTGTTGTGAAAATAAATATATATTAGTATTAATATTTTGTGCAAAAAATAAACATAATAAATCTTTATATTGAAAAGAATCTTGTAATAATTGATATATTAAATTCCAACGTGTTGGAACATCACGTGGAAATTGTTTAGGTCTCATTCCATTAGCTTTACAAAATCTACCCCATTGTTTCATCATAGATGGATGAGAAGTATGAAATTGCGATTCTAATTGGTTGAATATAATTTTGTAAAAGTTTTAATCCATCTTGAACGCATAAATTTAAAATATGGCATACACAACGAATATGAAAAAATAAACCACCAATAATAGGTTGACAAATAAATTTTAGTTCATCTGTTGAAGCGGTATTAGAACTAGCATTGTCTAATGATATTGAAAATATTTGATGAGTCAATCCATATTCTTCTAAAACTATGTGTAATAATTGTGCAACGTTATGAGCAGTATGTGATTCATCAAAAACTCTATAAGCTATTAATCTTTTTTGAAGGATCCAAGAGTTATCAATCCAATGGCATGTTACACCCATATAAGAATGAGTTTGCCAATGATCACTCCAAATATCGGAACATAAAGAAACTTTATTATTTAATTTACTAAATTCTTCAATTAAATTCTTTTTTCCTTGTTTTACTAATCTTTTAATTGTACGAGTAAGTGTAGTCCTAGGTACACGTTTAGCAGCAGGATTAAGAGATTCTTTACAAAAATCTTCAAATGTGCATTTAGAGCCAAAACTAAAAGAAAGATGTTCTACGGAAACAAATTTAGCTAATGATTCTCTTAATTTATTATCCGAATATAAAAATAAACCAGAATCAGTACTACTACTATTAGAAAATCTAGATAATTGTGTTTGAGAGCGGTCAAGCCCATATTCCGTCGGGTGCTTTGTTTCTACATGTTTCAACGACCCATAGCCGCCGCCGGCTTGGAATTTGTAGGAAACATTGCAATGCTTGCATTTTGCACGCATTTCTCCCGACGGAAGTGTGACCTTCTCAAAATGTTTAGTGAAAATAGACGATTTTCATCGCATCGGTACTTCCTTGTGTTTCGAGGATCGGAGGGTGTTGGGGCTGAGCCTCGGTCTCATCATCGGTGGACTGAATTTGAAGGTTGGGATCCTCGTATGCTATTTCTTTTCCCCTCCGAGATCAAGATGATGAAGCTCCGTGACCTCCTTCCATTATCGTCGAAAAATGAAGAACGCGGAGAGAAGTTGAGAGTTAGAGAGTTGAGAATGAGAGATTGAGAGAAGAGAAGTTGTGTTGTGTGTGAAAATGATGAAATGAGCTCCCTATTTATAGAGTTCGGATCATAACGGTCACTAAATCATAGCCATTGATCAAAAAACGGTCAAATGATCTCATCCGTCGAAAAAAGAAAAAAAATTAAAAAACCATCCAACGGCACTGAACCGACGGTTCAGTGCCGTTGGAACCGGCGGTTAACCGCCGGTTCGCGGTTTCTGGGGCTTGGAACCGGAACCGGCCCGGCATCCTGACGGGCCGGTTCCGGTTCGGCCCGGCGAACCGGGTCAACGGGCCACCCGGCCCGTTGACCCGGGCCGGTTCCGGGCTGGACCCGGCCCGGGGTCTGGTTCCAGGACAATGGATAGACAAAAGAAGGTCGAACTTATGGTCATAAGACCATGAAGTTTGGTAATTAGGAACTTCTGCAGTACTTACGGAAAGAAGATACTTTTCAATTTGAGCTAAGAACACAAATGGATCTAGTACAACATTATCTAATTGACAATATATGGAACATCCCTACTCCACCTGGAATAGCTAATCATAAGATTACTATTATTAATGTTTTTTTCCAATTATTTTATGTCAACAATACAAAAACATTTTGGGAAAAAGTTTTCTTGCTATGCTATTCTCTCAGGAACACAAGCAAGATTATATTTTACTTGGGATGAAGTTAAAGTTCTACTTCTAGAAGAAAACAAACTCTCCTATAAAAGGTTTTATTCTATTGAAGAAGCTTATGACTTAGAACCAAATTAGGCTCAAACTTCTTTATCAGTTTCTTACTCAGAACAAATAGCAAGATTCAAACAGACAAGTCATACTTAATGACAACACTTGCTAATAAGACTCAAGACTATTCGATTGTGCAGGAAAGTGACTTACAGTTTATCCCTTCAAGTATATAACGACCAATGGATTATCAATTCCTTGAGTTTTTGCAAGCGATAAGCAGAAAAAGGTAGGAAACATTATTTTCTAGACACAAAAATTTATCAGAAGATATAATAAATTACGTCCGAACCATTAGAGACACTTCTACTTTCAAGAAATTTATATAATTAGGTGAAGCACTTGATTGGTTCCCTCAACATCTAACTCCTGGTATTACTATTGTTTATAGGGAAGAATATACCTATAAACTTAAATTTTAAAATATTTTTCCCTGATGTGCTACTCTAAAAACTCTAAACTTAAGTTGCAGATGTCAATTACTTTACTCCTTCAGAAGAGCCAATATTCACTTTGAAAAATTTGAACATAAAAATTACGGCAAACTTATTACACTCTTCATTTTGATGAATTTTGGTCTACTACAACAACTTTGGATCCACAATTTGAACTCTGTTTAATACCTTCCGTACAAACTAAGTATTATTTTACAACATATCTTAGAAGACAGAGAAACTTTTATCTTATGTTCTTTTGATAGTTCTCTCCCGGAATTGGTAAACCTTAAAATTGAACCTGCCAAATTGTCATTAAATTAGACATACAAGGAGTAAATGTATATCTCCTTTCTTTTGACGACTACCCTTCATAGATTGATAAAGATTGGACTTCTCCTAAACAAGAACAAATTAAACATTGGAGATCTTCAGTTTAAGGCACCTCTTGGCTTTGAGATCCTTACCAGGACCCATTAGACTACACTTTGGTAGGAGAAACTTTTATTGAAAAAATTTATTGGCCTAAAGAAATGGAAACAAAGTTTTCCCCTTTTAGATACTCAACTCAACATCAAACACTCTAGCAGTTCTATCAAAAGAAAAATACAGCATGACATGGGAAGTAAAGACATAATTAGATTGCCTCTTAAGGACAATCAAACTCCATATTACCATCCATGGGCTCAGTAGAAGAAGCCAATTTAATTAATATGATGGAGTTAAAATGTAAGCAATGACGTCCTTACTCAGCCATAACTTAAGCAATGATGCACTTACTCTACTAATGATGCAATCAATGATGCATGACAACACAAACAAAGATGTCCCCTTATCAGCAATGACTCAGCTCATCTAGCACCTTCCCAGATTCTCTCTTATCCTCACCACCTCAGCCTCAAGACAACAACACTCCTCTCTTCCTCTCCTCTAAAACCCCTGCAACTAGCAAGATAGAAGCAAGTTCTTCCACAGTCTCTTCTCATACATAGCTCTCTTCACACATCCCTCTCTTTCAAGTTCCTGTGGAAGAACTTGCTTCTGTCTTGCGAGTTGCAGGGGTTTTATAGAGAAGAGGAAAACAGGAGTGTTGTTGTCTTGAGTTGAGGTGGTGAGGATAAAAGAGAATCTGGGAAGGTGCTAGATGAGCTGAGTTATTGCTGATAAGGGAGCATTTTTGTTTGTGTTGTCTTGCGTCGCTGCTTGCGTCATTAGTTAAGTAAGTGCGTCATTGCTTATGTTATGGCTTAGTTAGTACATCATTGCTTATGTTTTAACTCTATCATATTAATTAAATTTGCTTCTTCTACTGAGCCCATGGATGGTAATGTGGAGTTTGATTGTCCTTGAGAGGGAGTCTGATTATGTCTTTGCTTCTCATGCCATATTGTAATTTTCTTTTGATAGAACTATCGGAGGGTTTGATGTTGAGTTGAGTATCTAAAAGGGAAAAACTTTGTTTCCATTTCTTTAGGCCAATAAATTTTTTCAATAAAAGTTTCTCTGACCAAAGTGTAGTCTAACGGCTCATGGTAAGGATCCTAAAGCCAAGAGCTGTCTTAAACTGAAGATCTCCAATGTTTAATTTGTTCTTGTTTAGGAGAAGTCCAATCTTTATCAGTCTGTGAAGGATAGTTGTCAAAAGAAAGGAGATATACATTTACTCCTTGTGCGTCTAATTTAATGACAATTTGACAAATTCAATTTTAAGGTTTATCCATTCCGGGGAGAACTATCAAAAGAATATAAGATGAAAGTTTCTTTGTCTTCTAAGATATGTTGTAAAATAATACTTAGATTGTACGGAAAGTATTAGACAGAGTTCAAATCGTGGATCCAAAGTTGTTGTAGTGGACCAAAATACATCAAAGTGGAGTGTAATGAGTCTTCCGTTATTTTTATGTTCAAAATTTTCAAAGTGAATGTTGACTCTCCTGAGGGAGTAAAGTACATAGCATCTACAGTTTAAGTTTAGAGTTTTTGGAGTAGCACATCAGGGAAAAATATTTTGAAATTTAAGTTTATGGGTATATTCTTCCCTATAAACAATAGTAATACCAAGAGTTAGATGTTGATGGAACCAATCAAGTGCTTCACCTAATTATATAAATTGCTTGAAAGTAGAAGTGTCTCCGATGGTTCGGATGTAATTTATTATATTTTTAGTAAACTTTTGTGTCTAGAAATATCGTTTCCTATCTTTTTTATGCTTTTGGCTTGCAGAATCTCAAGGGATTGATAATTCATTGGCCGTTGTATACTTGTAGGGATTAACCGTAAGTCACTTTCCTATATATTAGTCGAAGAGTCTTGAGTTTTATTAGCAAAGTGTCGCCATTAAGTATGACTTGTTAGTTTGAATCTTGCTATCTGTTTTGAGTAAGGGACTGGTAAAGAAGTTTTCTAAGAAACTCATAAACTTCGTTAATAGAATACAACCTCTTATAGGAGGGTTTGTTTTCTTCTGGAAGTTGAACTTTGACTTCGCCCAAGTAGAATATAATCCTTCTTGTGTTCCTGAGAGAATTGCATAGCAAGAAAACTTTTTCCCAATAGGTTCGTTCTGTTGTCAGAAAACAATTGAAAAAAGCATTAATAATAGCAATCTTATGATTAGCTATTCTAAGAGTAGGGATGTTCCATATATATAAACACAAGTGCATGAAGAAGCACTTTTGATATCATCTATTTTTCGTTAGAAGATCTGAGGGGCTACTTTAAGGCCAAACGACATTACAAGCCATTCAAAATGTCCTTCAGGACATGAGAATGTAGTCCAGGGTATAAATTCTGGATGCATTTTAACTTGCCAAAAATCAGATTTCATAAAAAATTTTGAATACCATTTAGAACTTTGGATTTTGTCAAGTAATTGATCTTTGTCAGGGATTTTATATTCATCCTTTGACAATTGTCATTTAGCCTTTTATAATTAAAAACCATTCTGAATTGTCCTCATTTTGGTTCTGCTCCTTTATTGATAATAAAAGCAAGACTTCTATATCTAGATCTTTGTAATTACTTTAAGAGTAAGTAATTGGGAAATATGAGTAGCATATTCTTCCCTTTCCGAAGTAGTATATTTCAAGTCTTGAGCTTTAATAGTAACACCATGATTAATAATATTTAATTTACAATAAATCCTATGTCCCAATATTTGGTAGGATTTTCTTCTATGATTTCCAAGTTTCTCTAAATGAGAGATTACATTGTCTAAGTTGTCTCGAGTTTTTAAGTAGTGTACATAAAAAAGTAGGATTGATTAAATTTTGTGGATAAGTATCCATATTTTGATTTAGAAAGTGGCTTATTACATGGTCTTCCAGGCTGGAAGGGCTATCAAAGCCAAGTACCATTAGTTTTCTTGGGCTGGAAGGGCTTATTACATTGGTTTATTTTTAGTTTTACAGGCGTTTGTAATAGGACAAGGGCAATTAATAGTAGGATTATAAGATTCAGGTAGAGGAGAGGCATCACCACGCTTATCAGTGCAAATAGTTCATGGATAAGCAGAAAGAATAGGAGCAATGACAACGGTGGATAGAAAATAGCATAGTTCTTAGTAAGAAACAAAGCACGATAAGAGGAAATTAGGAAATTATGATCAAGAATGAAAGGAATATTCTTTTGAGGTATGAGTCGGACCCATAATTGATTCTGTAAAAGGCGAGGACTAAAAGTACCACAATTTGTAATAAAAAAAATTAAGGTGAACATTTTTAACAAATTTGTGACAAGCTAGTTGTGGGCCATCAAATTGAGTGCTAAGAAGGGGAGTATTGATATGTTTAGGATAGGATAGAGAGTAAGAGTGTTTTATCAATGGTGGAAGTTGTAGCACCACAATTAATAAAAGCATGTAAAGTGAGTTCATGTCCTTGTACATAAAGAGTATATTGGACATGAATGTCAATGATATTTCTAGTATTGAAAATACTCGGGGTTTAGATAAACACAAGGTCTGTGTTCTCGAGATCTTCTGAGAGAATGAGACTTTTATCTTTATTGTTAAAAGAGTTATGTTCTCTTTGTCGTACTAATTCAGTTTCTAAGAGATTAAGTCTTGTTTCTAAAACAGAAACTTGGTTTCTAAGAGAACATTCATTGTACTGCCTCGGACAGTGTGAGTGGGAGGAATGGTAACATGAAAATTTGTGTCTAGGCATAAATTACAACATTTTTTTTTTACTTAGCTCTCTTTGCAGAATAGGAGGATTATATCCACTGATAAAGGATTGTATCTGCTTGTTCTTTTAAATTCCACTCATGAGTACAAGTTCTTTGGTTAGAATGTAAATCGGTTAAGTTTTGAGGAATGAATTGATGATAAATTAAATCAAAGTTGTTGATAAGAGTAAGAGTGTCTTCAAAAGGAACGGTGTCTTCTGGCATAAGGGTAAATCAGTTTTAAGATAGTTGCAAAAATGAATTGATTAAAGCATAGTTGGCAGAAGGAGAGATTTCTTCCACAGATACTATGGAATTTTGCCATGTGTGTATCAATGTTTTTTTTTGTGAAAGCAAATTGTCAAAATTTCTTTAATGCATGTTGTATTAATGAATTGTGTGTTTACTTGTGAAGTATTATATTAGTATTTTCTTTAATTTTTTTTTGTGAAAGCAAATTGTCAAAATTTCTTTAATGCATGCCCTGCCAATGTATTATGTGTTTACTTGTGAAGTATTATATTAGTATTTTCTTTAATGTGTTTTTCTTTGAAAGCAAATTGCCAAAAAAATTTTAATGCATGTCCTATCAATGTATTGTTTGTTTACTTGTGAAGTATTATATTAGTATTTTCTTTAATTTTTTTTTTTGAAAGCAAATTGTCAAAGTTTCTTCAATGCATGTCCTATCAATGTATTGTGTGTTTACTTGTGAAGTATTATATTAGTATTTTCTTTAATGTGTTTTTTTAAAAGCAAATTGTCAAAACACTTTAAGGGATGCCCTATCAATGTATTGTGTTTACTTGTGAAGTATTTTATATTAGCATTTTCTTTAACACGTTGCAGGCTTTGATGGTAACATGTATCACTAAGGACTGCTACATCTCTATGAGAACTTGAGTGTAGTGTTAAATATGCAAGAGTTTTCACACCGTTGGTGAAATACAAACAAATATTAAAGAAAAACTAATGGTCTAATATTTTTAATAGGAACGCTCACTGATAAATCAATGGAGATAGTAGATATGATGATTAGGAGAAAGATTAGTATTTTGTGTGTGCAAGAGAGAAAATGAGTAGGAGAGAAGGCAAAGATGATAGATAACTCGAGTTTTAAGTTATGCTACACAGGAATGAGTAAAACAAGAAATGGAGTAGGTGTTATTGTACATAGTTTGAGGATAGAATTATAGGAGCAGTTAGAAAGAGGGATGTGATTATAGCTCTCAAGATAGTAGTAACAAAAGAAACTATTAACGTAATTAGCATATATATACCTTAAGTAGAATTAAATGAAGAAACCAAATTTAGGTTTTGGGATGATCTAGATAAGGTATTACAAAACCTTCCGTAAAATGAAATGATTTTAAGGAGGAAATCGAAATGTGCATATGAGAGTGAAAAATGAGGAATATGATAGGGTGCATAGAGATTATGGGTTTGGAACAAGAAATAAAGAGAGAACTATATTGGATTTTGCGATGACATATGACTTTATACTAGCTAATGCGTTTTTTTAAGAAAAGAGAAAACGCTTAATCAGGTTCAAAAGTAGAATAAGAAATCGCAAATTGATTTTCTTATGGCTAGGAAGAATGATAGAATGATTTGTAAACATTACAAATCATCTCTGCAGAAAACTTAACTACCTAATATAGGTTAGTAGTGTTGGATATATGTCTTAAATATATTATCAATAGAAGAAAAATATATATGACTCCTAAAATATGCATGACTCCTATATTAGGAGAAATATATGGTGACTCGAATACGACACATGATAAGATGGTGTTACAGTTGAAAAAATAGTTAAAGTGTACTCAGTGAGTTAAAGGAACATGTACAACCATATAAAGAATCTTGATGGTGGAATAAGTGATGGTTAGTGCGTGGGCGTTGCCACCAAGAGGTTTGGGAGGTTAAAACCTGGCAAAGCCAATGTGTTCGCCCTCCCCACGCACTACCCACAGCATCGGGGCTAGTAGCTCGTGTGATTTACCTCCTTCGTGTTGGCCCTGGGATGGGTTGGCGGGGGCGCTGGAAGCAAGCGAATCGCCTTTTGCTATCTTGATGGTGGAATGAGAAAATATAAGAGAAAGTAAAGGAAAAACGAACCTCCTATAAGAAATTATATACTTGTAAGAATAATTTTTTAAAAAAAAATATATAATAGCCAAGAAAAAAAATAGCAAAGTAATGAATGAAGCTAAGAATAAAACTTTTGAATACTTATATAAAAAATTGGAAACAAAATAAGGGGGAAACATTTACAGAATAGCTAAAGCGAGAGAGAGAATGACAAGGGAGTTTATCAACTTTTTAATGAAAGTTTAGGTGATCAACTTAGCTTAGATAATTTAAATAGGTCAAATGAGTATAAAAATTTAAATTTTTATCGTAGAATTCAAACTTCAGAAGTTACACAAGCTTTAAATGTGATATAAAATGAAAAAGTAGTTGGACGATATACCGATAAAGGTATGGAAGTGTCTAGGGAAACAATGTATTGATCAAAAGTTATACAAGCTTTAAATGTGATGCAAAATGAAAAAGTAGTTGGATGATATTTCAATAGAGGTATGGAAGTGTCTAGAGAAACAAGGTATTGAATGACTTATAAAGTTATTTAACCTAATGAAAAAAAATTTGATCAATAGAGGGTAAGTACTCTAGTTCTCTTATATAAGAACAAAAAAAACGTATAAAATTGTGCAAACTATAAAGATATTAAACTAACGAGTCATACTATGTAATTTTGGATAAGAGTAATAAAAAAAAGATTAAAGAAAGAGACCACGGTGACCAAAAATCAATTTGGATTTATGCTTGGAAGCTCGACAATAGAAGTTATACATCTTCTCAGACAACTAATTAAAAAATATCGGGAACAAAAACAAGATCTACACATGATATATGTTTACCTTAAAAAAAGCTTATGATAAAGTTCCAAGAGTAATTATATAAGAATTCTAGAAAAGAGAGGTGTTAGTGTAATATATACTGATATAATTAAAAATACGTATGAGGATGTAACGACAAGAGTAAAGATTTCATACGAATTAATTGAAAACATTTCCCATAAAGATAAGATTAGATAAGGATCAAATCTAAGTCTCTATCTTTTTACACTAATCATGGATGAACTCACTAGATACATCCAAGACATGGTATTGTAGTGCATATTGTTTGCAGATAATATTATTTTTTTAGATGAGACGTGTGAAAGAGTAAATATTAAACCCAAGGAATCTTGGTTGGAAATACGGGAAATGAAAGGTTTTAGGCTTAGTAGAATAAAGATATGATCTATTGAATTTAAGTTTAATAATATTAGACGTAGTGAGGCAATTGTTAAGATAGGAGATGGCGAGTTGTCCGGAAGAGAGACAGAGAGATGTAAAGGATGGAGAGATTGAGAGAGATGTCTTAGATAAAATATAAGCATGATAGTTGAAATGGCGGAGAGCGTCGAGTGTTTTATGTGATCGTAAAGTATCCCTAAAAGAGAAGTTCTACAAAATGGTGGTTAGACTTGCTATGTTATATGGATTTGAATGGTGGGTTATGACTCAAGCACAAGAGTAGAAGATGAGAGTTGCAGAGAATTGCAGAGATGATGATGTTAAGATGAGTATGTGGAAATACGACAGGATAAGAACTAAGAACATTAGAGAGAAAGTTGAGATTGCATCTATTGATGGAAAACTTCGAGAGACACGTTTAAGATAATATAGACATGTACTTAGACATCAATAAATGTTTCAATTAGGCGATCTGAAACTACGACAAATATGCACATCAAACGAGGAAGAGGAAGATAAAAAAAGACTTGTTTAGCAATAATAAAATAAGATAAAATTTATTTAAATATAGATGATGATATAATGAGGGATAGAGCTTAATGACGTAGAATAGTCTATATAGTCAACCCATCTAGTGGGATAAAGCTTTGTTGTTGTTATTATTGTTGTATCCTTGGTTGTGGCTTGATGGATCACATCACCTACTTTCAAGGTTGTAAAAGTCGCTAGGCGGTAGTCTGGCGGAGGACTACCGCCTAGTCGGCGTTACGGTGGGGTGTCGCCTAGCGCCTAGGCTGATTTTTACAACAATGCCTACTTTGTCTGGATTTTGTAACCGATAGTCTTTTTAACAGCTTAGCAGACATCCCTCCCCCCCCTGGGTTAGAAATGCTATTTTTTGTGATCCTTGCTTCAGCTTGATGGGCTTGATCATGTGACAACATATCAGAGAAATGGATCACTTCTACACTATCTGTTTTGATTGAAAAAACACTATTGCCATTCATCTGCATGTTGATGTATCCATCTTTGTTTGTTGATCCTGACTCACCCTTGTTTATTGCTCCTAACTCACTGGCACACGCTGTTAATGAAGTGTGCCGTAAGGCACAGTATTGCCTTTAACGTCTGGATTTTCTGTCTAGAAGTTCATCATACGTGAGTCATTTTTATTAACCATAAGTGGTGTTTAGAGTACTTTGTTTTTATCCCCTCAAAAATTAAGTGTCGCTATTCATTTTGAGCAAATCTTCACAGTTCACAGCATGAAAGTTTTTTTTTATGAAGATAGTTACTTGCTGTTCACGCATTCTACAGGATGCTCGTGATGATGTCTCACCAGTGGATTTGGCAAAATCATATATGCAATCCCTTCCTCCTTGTCAGTCTCCGAGCTTTGATACTAGTACTCTGAAGAATAGCAGGGTGAATCTTTTCCCTGATCGGAGCAACCAGGCAACCAGTAGCAATTCTTTTTCATCATTCAAGGTAAAGTATTAGAACATAGGCAATTGCAAAATTGGAAGTAGATAATGCACAAGCACATCCAATGCCTATGTTAAAGGCACACCATTTTGAATAGCATGACTACTGGATGAAGTGTTTTTTTAGTGCCAAAATTACTCTTGCAACATGACAGATTTCTCTAGCCATGCAATTTAAGAATGCTCTTGGAAAGTTTGAATTCTAGGCATATTGTTGTTGTTGCTCTTAAGCCAAGCTGATGCTTGTATGTTTCTTACCTGACAATATAATGTTTGCTGCAGGAATTTAAGAGAAAGTATCTCTCTGCCAGATTGTGGGAAAGCCCAGACGATATTAGTAATAAGAAACCCCGTTTGGCAGATACTTGGCTGGAGAGTTGTTCCTTCAAACAAATTGATTCCCGGGAATTATTTCCAAGAAAAACTTCAAAGATCTCATCAGCAGCAAATGAGAGGGATTATGACTTTTTAAGAACAATGCAATTTTCATCTTCTTTATCATCTATGGAGAATGCCAATGCTCCTGCTAAATCATTAACTGAGCATGTTGAAAGTCTTTGTTCCAAGGACGTTCGTAACTTAGTTGATGCCAACCCGTCAACACTACCTCTCACAGATAAATCCACCTCCACTACCTTTACTTCTGAACCCAAGAAAATACTCAAGGAAGTGGTGGCACCGAAGGAAGTTGCATTGTCAATGCCAACTATGAGCACTTTAGATTCCACTGCATCAGATGGACCTACAGGGACTAACTTGTATATTTACTTAGATGCAAATCAGGTAAACAATGTTTTTCTTGTTTTTACTAACCATTATATTTGATTTTCCTTTTTTGGATATTCTATGTCATTGCATGTCTTTGTATTTTAACATGTAGTTGAATATAAACTATGAAAATCTTCTGTCATCAGGATGTCGGCAACTTCTTGTCAACTGTGCAAGAAGACATTGTTGAAAATAATGTTCCTCGTGAATCTTTCATTTCAGCTTCAACATCAATGGTGCCTGGCGGTAATTTCTTTGTTGAAGAAAAAACTATCTTTCCGGGAGCACTATGAGTAACAGTTTATTTATAAATATATGAAATTGTTTAATTTTGTTTGAATTCAGGAGATTCCAGATACCCTACACCACCTCATATTGAAAAAGTAATTGAGACATCAGATCGGTGAGTCAACACATTTATGTATAGTTATGCCATGCATGACATGTTTTACTAGTTTCTTCATAATTTTTTTTCTTAATATTTTATTTTAAGATGATAGGCATATCACTGATTAAGGCCATTTAGTCTTTCTAAACTCTCTCAAGGTCGTAAAGTGCAGTGGCGTAGCCAGAATTTTCGACCAGGAGGGCGATTTTCAAAAATTCTAAATATTAATGTAGATCGATTTCATCATTTAAAAACTTAAATTTCGAATTTAAGGAGCTAAAAATAAACTTAAATTCGAAAATTTTGATCACAACCCTTAGTTTTAGTTGAAACAATGATATATCGATCCTCAAAGCTTTTTTATGATTTAAAGTCAAAAAATCATTTGTGATATCGTTTTCTCGTAATATTTAACATTTCTACATATAAGATCTTCATTGCGATCTAAATAATCATCCTAACTAGCAACCTAATAAAATAAAGTTTATACTTGACAACTTTTCTTTAATTAATTAAATATGAAAGAGGAAAGAAATAACTTACTCCTCTTAGAAGACCATTGCTTTTGAGAAAAATAGAGAAGAGAGAAAATAAGGAGAGGAAGAAGTAAAAACATAACTATTTTTGTGGTGTTAATAAAATCCTAAAAATATAAGAAGAGGGAGAAGATGTGAGGGCTGAGGACTGTTTTTATTGTTGGAAGAGCGCAGTAGTTGATAATGCATTTCTTACTCATTGGAGAAGAGAAAGGAGAAGAAAAGAAAGCTCTGGTGCTTAAGAAGATGAGCGGAACAAATTATAGGTTTACTATCGTTGGAGAAGAGAAAGAGAAGAAGCAATTGTGGAAGAAGAGGAAGAGAAAAATAAAAGAGAGGAATGAACGAAGAGGTGACATACGATATGACAGGGTTGTGACATGCGTAGGGAGAAAAGGGAGAGAAAAAATATAAATATTTTTCTCGAAAATATCTTAATTCATTTTAAATGGATCGAACCCGTTTAAATATTAAACTTGATTCGGTCATAACTTGACAAAATTAATCCTGGTTTAAATCAAAGTAATCCTTATCTTCGTTCCTGAATTTAGTTTAAACTGGATTAATTTTAATTTAGCACCCTCACTTTATGTCCTACGATTTAGTTCATCCGTTTATTATGATATTTTATTTTAAAATTCAATACTTAATATTTTAAATCTTGATATTTCCTCATAAAAGTGGTAGCAATGGATAGCTTAGGTTATGAGCTTTCTAAATATGTGATCAGTTTCAGTTTTCGATAATGAATGGTGGTGATCGACTAAGAAAAATAATAAGTATATATATATATATATATATATATATTATTTTTTAATAAAATTTGAGAGGGGGTGATCGCACCCCCTCTCCTTAAGGTGGCTACGCCCCTGGTAAAGTGGGTGTAGGATTCATATTTACTGGCATTGTAATGGATTGATTAATGGCGCAAGACATTATATCACAGTTATTTCCACATTCTTCATCCCCTGACATCTCACCAGCTCTAATGCTTTAGAAACCTTCATTGATGTTCGTGCTGACATATCCTAGATGCACGTTCATCTTACAGAACGGTCAGATGTTGATTTCTAGGCTTCAATGAACAATTTATTGGGATGATTAGCACAATTTTCCGAGGGGGTTGATGAAAACATTTTCGTCCCTACTATCTACCACTCAGTCAAGGGCCTTGCCAAATTTGGAGGCTCTCTTAGAAGTGACAACTGCTCTGCTCAGCCAAAGGCATGACCATGGAGGTGTCATGCCTTATTTGGGCGGTTAAGTTAAAGGGACTGGTCAATCATATACCCTTGCAAGCATATGCAGAATGAGTAGTATATGATGATCGAACAGAAGGTTAGCTTGTTTTTGCTGCTACAAATTGCTAGGAAACCTGCCCCACCTTGCAACCTGCTTGATCAAGTGCAGGAAAGTCAGTTTATTGGGAAATAGGCGACGTGCCTATTGTCATTGATAAGTAACTTGCACTTGTTGAATGGTTTCCATGAAATATGCTCACTCCTTTTCACGAAAGCTTCTAACTCAATCATAACAAGAGTTTTCTCAACATTGTTGATTTGGCCTCTTTTTTTACAATATCATGATTATCAATTTAAGAATCAGTCCATAATTCTTGATTTTGTATGGTTTATGGTTTGGTTTGTTAACACAACTTAGTCATGCATGTTTTACTAACCAATGACTATTGTGAATTCTTTCTTTTTCATTCCAGTGATGTTGATGATCTCAAGAATATGATTTGTGCTTCTAGCGCAAATAAAACTACTTCTGGGCTAATCAAGGCCGGTAATTCTACAGAATTGAACCTAGATTCAGGTTTCAAGTTCTCTGCCCTTTTTTGTCGTTCTAAAAAAAATAGAATTACAGTTCTGGTGTTCAATTCTATTGTTGCATAGTAATCTGGCAATCACGTGACATATACCGTCTGGTTATCCTTTCTTGGATTGTGTTAGTTTTTAGTTTCTGGTAGTGATAATCACACATGAACCATTCATGTTACATATCAGTATTGGTATTAAAATGGAACAGAATCGAGCTGGGCAAAAAAAATTGTGCCAAAGATGCCTACTTGTGCGCTTTAGATGTCCCATTTTATTGTGGTTATGTTTATGCACGAATGCTTTAATACCTGTATACCCTATTGAATATTTCTTAAAAGAATATGCACTATATGATATGTGACAGAATCAAACGTGCACGACATGATTCCTCGTTCACTGCATGGAACTGATGGATCAGCAAATGAATTCTCCACCAATGGGTAAATAAATACACAAGAATATCTTCGCGATCATTCTTCGTAATCGTCTTAATCTAATTGCTTGCTCTGTTTCATTCAGTGGGTCCTTGGAGTCAAATCCCAATCCACAACCTGTATGCCAGGTAAACAAAAGTGCTACCCAATGTAGTAATGGCGAACAAACTGCAATCACAACTGAAGCAACAATCTATGTGTCTCCGACCATCAATACACTAGTCGCCCAAGGAACAGACAACACCGCAACTAAATCACAGAACGGCACAACATCGAAGTCAATCGAGCATATTCTGATCGAACCGCAGCCAAGCAGTAGAAACCCAAAGAAAAGAGCAATAGTTAAAGTAAGAAGAGGACGTGGAAGAGGACGTGGAAGAGGACCCAAGTGATGGTCACCTACATCTCGGTCAGTGTATTCGACAAGTACAAAACATATGTTCCAGCTATTTGATGTCGGTTCTATGTTCAGTGGATCGTATGCTGGCCAGTGTATACTAGTTATTATTACTGAAGTAAGGAAACACCTAGATGTTTAGTTTCATTTTATCGTCACCCATTTCATAAGTTGGTGCCTATTTCTCTTGTCGTGTGTTTGTATCATCCTCTAGGTTTTGTAATCTTGGTGCGACATAGGTTTGTCGCCAAATTTCATGTAGTGTAGCTAAAAATGTTTCTGTGAAATTTTACGATCGGTCGCCTGCTAAACATTCGAGGATTGCGAATGCTGCACATCTCATTAAACACAATTCCATTGAATTAATGGTCATGTTGAAATGTAAGCCTCCGTTTCTTGTATTTCTCCTTCATTGTTGTGCGTGCTTAAGCGCCTAGTGCCGGCGGCTTTCAGCCACCTGATTTGACTCAAACTATAATATGAGGGAGGGAGGTGAATTTTAGGGGGAAAATGATTAAATTCCGATTGGAATACTATCATAATTTATCGTAATTGATCTTGGCGACTGCAATCGAGAAGCCTCAATCGATTGAGGAATTGATTGAAGCACCTCAATCGAGCCCTTAATTCCTCAATCGACTGAAGTCGTCTCTGTTGTAGTTGTGCACGGCGTGCGACGTAGCGTCCGCATAGCAAAATTATATATATATATATATATATATATATATATATATATAGTTCGTATTTGATAACATAGATGCTCAGTTATTACTGACCCAATTAATTCTGGAGGCGATCGACTCAATTTTATAGAAATTTTTAAAAATTTTATCGATCACAAGATAAATCATGGAAGTGTTGTAGTAAAGCATTGAACAGTGGATCCCTGTGGTCTTCTCTATCCTTGTAAGATCGTTCAATGTCGAATTTGTATTTTACTTGTGAAAGTAAATAAGTGGGGTTTTTTTTTCACCCATGGGTATTTCAGTTCATGACCGTCCATTTTAAGTTTTTCCATTAAATTCAGCATCATTACATATCTCAATAGAGGATCAAATCATGATACTTTCTCCGCTAAACCTTAACCGCTACACCATATCCGAGCATCTTCTAAATAATATTTGCTCTTATTACAAGTCAATCAATTATGTGTATATTATACTTCCAATGGAACCGGAACAATCATGAATTGGGAAAATAGTGGCTCACCCAGTTCACTGGTCTACCGTTGGGCTCATGTTGTTGCTTGTGTCATAAACCGTGCTTGTTGTGCGAATATATGAGCTGGAACCTCTAAACTCCGACGGGCTCTCCTACTCCCGCCCGCTCCAGTTCTACCGTGGAACTCTCTCGCTTCCGGCCATAGCACCGGTGGTCATATTCTTTCCTTCCTCTTCCTCCCCTTCTTCGGTTGCGTTGTGCTCCTTTCGTATAAGTCGATGGATCGAGTCTGAGCGACAAGAATGCCCTCCTAGTGATCGTTGTCGTTCTCACATGCACAAACCCAGCCTCACGAAATCCCTCACCGTCACCTAAGTCTCGTGCCTCTCCACCAACATTAGCAATGGCTCCCATGCTGCATCCTCTACTAGCTTCGCTAGCTCACTCTATTGGAAGAAAAAAAATATGGAAGAAGAGTTGCACTCTTGTCGAAGAGAGGAGAATAAGAACAATAAATAACTCAACTTGATTTCATTCATCAAAGGTTATATATTTATAACCTTATTATATAAGCATCAACTCCACATACATTAAATCTAGTCATTTTTATTTTACTATAAAACTTCATCCTTATCAATAATTCCACCTCATCTATCATTATTTTTCACCTCATCAAATTCTATCTCTATCTGCTAACTCCATCTCCATCCACTAACTTTATCTCTATCGACAATCAAGTTTAATCTCCAACACCTCCTTTTAAACTTAATTTTGCAACTCCAAGCAAATTTCACATCTTGATGAAGTCTTCAAATTTGAATGGTTTGGTAAAAATATCAGCAACTTAAACTTCACTTTGTGTATTCCACTTGTACCTTATCATAGTCGATGTCAGATCTTTGACTGTAGTCTTTTTCCACCAATCTTACTTTGTATCATTCAACTTCTCCTTTGGTATTCTTCTTCATTTTGTACACCTACTTCACACCAATCACCTTATGCCATTTAGGAAGTGGAGTTAACTCTCACATACCATTCTTTACGATCGCCTTGATTTCTTCATCAATCTCATCTTTCCACTTTTTGCTCTTTATAACTTCTTTAAAATCCATAGGATCGCAATCAGCAAAGAGACAAAATAGAGTATGATTATCTTGATTTTCAGTTACCTCACAAAGGTCACGTAAGCTCCTAAAGCGTGATACTCTTACACTTGAAGTTTCACTTGATGTTGATGTGGATGAATTTTCTTGAATACTTGATGTTGGTGTTACTAGTGGAGTAGTAGACTCCTCTGTTATTTGCTCCACCTTGGTTGCTCTACATCTTCTTCTTCAAAGTATGGGAAGAAGTTGTAATATTCAATTGAAGATTCCCAATTCTATTTCCTTCATCAAATATGACATCCCAACTGATTATTATCTTCCCAGTATCTGGATTGTATAGTTTATACCCTTCTGAGTTAGTATTATAGCTAATAAAAATAAACTTCTTACTTTTATCATCCAATTTGCTTCTTGCTTCATCAGGCACGTAAACGTGAGCTATACTTCCAAAAACTTTTAAATGGGAAATCCTAGGCTTCCTTCCAATACATGCTTCTTGTGGTGTCTTTCACTATACACGCCTTGTTGATGACCGGTTGAACAAGTATACTGCACATACAATTACTTCTGCCCAAAGTTTCTTTGGTAGTCTCTTGCTTTTGAGAATGCTCCTTATCATGTCAAGAATGGTTCGATTATTTCTTTTTGCCATTCCATTTTGTTGAGGGGATCTTGGAACTGTTAGAGGTTGTCATATTCCATTGGTTTTGCAGAATTTTTCAAATTCTTTTGAGGTAAATTCTCTCCTTGATCAGATCACATAGCTTTTATCTCGAGATCACTCTCCTTTTCTACAGTAGCTTTAAATTTCTTGAATATGCTGAAGACTTCTAATTTTTGTTTCAAGAAATACACCCAAGTTTTTTGTGAAAAATAACTATGAAATGAATGAAATAATTACTCTTACCAAGTGAACTTGGCTTTATCGGATTGCAAACATCCGTGTGTATAAGTTTAAGTGGCTTGTGAGCTCTTGAACTTGACTTCTTTGGAAAGCCTTTTCTAAATGTTTCCCAAGTAGACATGCTACACATAATTGGCCAAGATGTTTGATGTAAAGTTGTCTTCTCACCATCTCCTTCTTTGAAAGCAATTATAGTCCTCCAAAATTGAGATGCTCAAATCAAAGATATCATAGTCAAGTGCATATTATCTTTCAACATGTGCATATTATCTTTTAGATAAACATCATATCCTTTTTCAAAGAATTGTCCTAAGCTCAAGATGTTGCTCTTCATATTTGGCACAAAGAAAATATTCGAAATAAATTAATGTTTTCCATTCTTCAAGCGAATAAGAATATTATCTTTGCCTTTTACGTCAATCTTTGATTCATCACCGAAAGATGTGTTGCCACCAACTAATTCATCAATTTCTACAAACATACTTCTTTTGCCACACATATGATTGCTTATTCCAATGTCGAGATACCACATTGTATCTTCGTCTCTTTTATTATCTTTGTATGCTAACAATAGTATACCATCTTCTTCTCTTCTTTCTTCCATATAGTTTGTCTTTTCATATATTTTATTCTTGGGTGATCTACATTCTTTAGCATAATGCCTAAATTTTTCACAATTATAGCATTTAACTTGAGATTTATTGTACCTCGAGTTTGTGTGCCCTCTTCCACATCATCTTGTAGAATGTTCTCCTCTTTCATTGTTGTTGTTGAAAACCCATTCTTGTTCACTAGCTTGGCCTCATCCATGTCCACAACCTCTTCACGTTGACTTCTATTGTTAGAGAAGCTTTCATCGTTCTTAGTAATTGGCCGAAGAGAAGTCTTAAGGAGTTATTTAGTAATCTCTGAATTAATTTCTTCTTTTCTTCATGGGATTGTAATGAACACAAGAGCTACTATATCTCATGGCTTGTAGATCCTTGGTCTTTTCGATGATGGTTGTAATACTATCAAATTTTGAATTCAACGATCGAAGAATTTTCTCAATGATACTTCTTCTAGTTTCTCACTATTTCTCTTTAGCTGATTGAAAATGGTAGAGACTGTAAAAAAATAATCACATATCAACTCATCACCCTTCATAAGCATCAAATTGACTTCTTAACATTCGAAGTTGTACTTTTTTTTCACCTTTTCCTCTCCTTGATATGAGACTTCGAGCTTTTCCCATGCTTGCTTAGCCGAAGTAGCACTTATGATTTTCTCAAAACCATTCTCGTCTAAAGCTTGATAAATGAGGAACAGATCCATCTCTCATATTGTCGTTTTCAGTCGAAGATTGCATCGACTCATCATGCGGCTCACTGTAGCCTTTCTTTATAACTTACCAAACATCATGAGCTCCAAGAAGTGCCTTCATTTTGATACTCTAATTATCATAATTACTCGCCTTGAGCACTGGAACTTGGAAGAGAACCATATCTTTCCATTAGTTATAGCTCTGATATCACTTTATTGGAAGAAAAAATATGGAAGAAGAGTTGTACTCTTGTCAAAGAGAAGAAAATAAGAAAAATAAACAACTCAACTTGATTTCATTGATCAAAAGGTTACATATTTATAGTCTTATTAAATAAACATCAACTCCACATGCATTGAATCTAGGCATTCTTATTTTACTATGAAACTTCATCCTTATCAATAATTCCACCTCATCTATCCATTATTTCCCATCTCATCAAATTCTATCTCTATCCACTAACTTCATGTCTATTCACTAACTCTATCTCTATCGACAATCAAGTTTAATCTCCAACACAGTCCCCTGCATTCACGTGTACACGGACCAGTACATGTTGGTGGCCATGACTTGCGATAGCGCGATGTCCTTCTTCTAGAACCTCGCTCATTTAGCCTCCACGTTCCTTTGCAACGCCTCCAAGATATAGCTGGACGCATCACGGAGAAGACCATTGTCGGCCACCGCATGACGGGACAATGGTCTTATTCTCCAATTGCACTCCGTTCGGAGCACTTGTCCCATATTGGCCCATGTCGCGAAGCATTTGACGTAATGCATCGTGCCCCAGACAACCTTAGGACCAACCTGTTATTGAATAAAGAGATAGAGGAAGAAGATATAAATCCAATAATGAATCTTGTTATTGATGTGCAATGAAGAATACAATATATATAGATGTCTATGATGACTTATTCAATTGACAAATTCTAAATTAACTAATTCTAAATACCAAGTCTAAAGACATCTTAATAAGAAATTATTATGTCATATAGAAAATATTGATTAAGTCTTATTTTCTAATAAATCTCTTTTACCCCACGACAAATTCAACGGGAGATCTCTGACGTTGAGTTTGCTTGCCAGCTTGGTAAAACGTTGTCTGGATAATGGCTTAGTAAAGATATCAGCGATTTGATCTTCTGCAGAAATATAAGAGACAGATAACTGTTTAGCTGCAACGCGTTCGCGAACAAAATGAAAATCAATTTCCACATGTTTTGTACGAGCATGAAATACTGGATTTACTGTAAGATATGTTGCTCCAATATTGTCACACCAAATTTTTGGTGCAATTTTTGATGCAAGATGAAGTTCAAAAAGAAGAGATTGAAGCCAAATAATTTCTGCCGTTGCATTTGCTATAGCTTTATATTCAGCTTCAGTGCTTGAACGTGATACTGTAGGTTGCTTTTTCGAATTCCAAGAGATAAGATTTCGTCCAAGAAATATTGCATATCCACTAGTAGAGCGTCTGTCTTCAGGAGAACTCGCCCAATCCGCATCGCTATAGGCATGTAAATCTCGAGATGAGTGACGATATAGAAGAAGACCATGTAGAATAGTGCCTTTAAGATAGCGAAGTATTCTTTTCACACTTTCCCAATTTTGTTCAGTGGGAGCATGCATGAACTGACAGGCACGATTTACTGCAAACGTAATATCAGGACGTGTGATAGTAACATACTGTAAGGCACCAACAATACTTCGATAAACCTGGGGATCAGACATCATCGAAGAGGAAGAAGTAATAGAGATGTTATCTGTAGTAATTGGTGTAGAAATCGGACGTGCCCCATCCATTTTAGCTCTTTGAAGAAGCCCAGTAATATATTTGCTTTGAGAAAGGATATAACCTTCATCATGTGGAATAAGTTCAATGCCAAGAAAGAAACGAGCATTTCCTAAATCCCGAATAGGAAATTCTTGATTGAGAAGAGTTAATAGATTTGCGATGCCCTTTTCATCATTACCAGTTAATAGAATGTCATCAACATAAATAAGAAAGAATATCATAGACTCAGCATTATGTCTGGAGAATAGAGAGGAATCAGTCTTAGATCCAGAAAATCCTTGAGTCTGCAACCAGTTAGATAATCGATGAAACCATGCACGAGGCGCTTGCCGAAGACCATATATGGATTTCTTAAGGTGACAAACATGAGATGGGAATTGCGGATGAATAAATCCAGATGGTTGCTCCATAAATATCGTTTCCTCAAGATTACCATGAAGAAATGCATTAGAAACGTCTAATTGTCGAATAGACCAATTAGAACTCACAGCTATTGATAATAATAATCTAACTGATGTAATTTTGATAACTGGGCTAAAAGTATCATTGAAGTCAATACCTGGTTGTTGACTAAACCCTTTGGCAACAAGTCGAGCTTTATATCGTTCAAGAGACCCATCAGCTCGATGCTTAAGACGAAAAATCCATTTAGAGCCCACAACATTCATGGAGGGAGTGCGCGGAACTAGAGTCCATGTTCCATTCCGAAGTAGTGCATCAAATTCTGCAGTCATCGCACTACGCCAATTCGGATCCTTGTTTGCTTGTGTAAAACAAGTTGGCTCAATAGATTTTGAGGCGACCACCAAAGCATGAGGAAGAGGATGTCGAGTAGTTATTGGTGGGCATCGTGCATATATGTCACTTAACGGAAGCATACGACGAGGAGTATCATCACTTGTTGATGGTGACGAACAAGTAGGTAGACAAGGGGATTCTGATGAAGGACTTGTATTATTCGATGATTCAGAGTTAGGGAGCATATTGTCTGTAGTTGGAGATGCTTCCAAGATTGGGCACGGAATAGGTTTTAAAGCATTATCACTTCTGAAATTATTAGTGCGCCTAGCTCTTAATGGAGTAGCCACTTGGGGTGATTTTGATGACCTAGGAGAATTTACAGAAGGCTCCGGAGCAGGACCAAGGATGTCATTACCTTCAGTATGTCTGATTGGATGAGCAATCTGAGAGAATTCAGATGTGGTGTTAGGTGGCATCAAAAAAATTCCACTGTTCCCTGAAGATGGAGGTCCTGTTGAGGCTGTAAAAGGAAATAAAGACTCATCAAAAATAACATGCCGAGATATATATATACGCCCTGTTGGAATATATAGACAACGGTAGCCATGGTGCAAATTACTATAACCAAGGAAAACACATTGTTGAGAACGAGGATTTAGTTTATGTTTAGAGTAAGGTCGTAGCCAAGGATAACATGCGCAACCAAAGATACGTAAAAAGGTGTAGTTAGGAGTTTGATTGAAGAGTTTTTCCATGGGACATTTATGTTGAAGTAATGGAGTAGGCAGACGATTAATAAGATAAACTGCAGTTTGAACCGCGTCATCCCAAATTTTAAGTGGAACTGATGCATGATTGAGAAGAGCTAATGCAGTTTCGATTATATGACGATGTTTCCTTTCTGCAGAGCCATTTTGTTCAGGAGTATGAGGACACGAGACTCGATGAAGGATGCCAGAAGAGTCCAGATGCCGATGAAGTGCTTGGTATTCTCCACCCCAGTCAGAGTGGAGAGAAAGAATTTTTCGATCAAAGTAACGTTCCACGTGCCTTTGAAATTGACAAAATATATTGAAAAGATCAAATTTTCGTTTCATGAGAAAAACCCAGGTAAACCTACTAAAATCATCAATAAAAATGACATAGTAAAGAAAACCTTGATTTGACAAAACAGGAGCAGGATCCCAAACATCAGAATGAATTATTTCTAAAGGAAATTTAGACATATGAGAAGAAGAAACAAAAGGTAATTTATGACTCTTTGCTTTCAAACATGCATCACAAGAATGAGATGAGGAAGACAAACGGGTCGGTAAGTTAAACCGATTAATAACTTCTTGAACGATACGGAGGGATGGATGACCAAGACGTGCATGCCAAGAGGCTTTATTTATACGTTCTCCAATAAGCGCTTTGGCGGATGTAGGTTGTAGGTGATAGAGACCATCCCTAATTTCTCCTCTGAGCAGGGTGATTTTGGTAATGGGATCCTTCACAAGACAATAATGAGGGTGAAATTCAAAAAACACATTATTATCAAGAGCAAATTGACGAACTGAAAGTAGGTTCTTAGTGATAGAGGGAACATGGAGTGTGTTGCGCATGTGAAAGAGACGACCAGATGAATTAAAAAATGTGTTACCAAGGTGAGCAATTTGCAAACCTGAACCGTTGCCTATTTGTACCGTGTCAGGACCATGATAGGAGGAGGCTTCTGTAAGAATTTCATAATTCGGTGTAACATGATGAGTCGCGCCAGAGTCTGGGTGCCACCCCGGGTTTGAAGAATCTGCCATTGGTATATAAGGATTGCTTGCAATAGAGAATGCTCCTGGATAAGATGATGAGGTTGATGTTGACACTTGAGTAGAGGATGCAAGACCTCCAATAAAATTATAATCAAATCTCTTATAACATTGATGGGCAAAGTGACCATTCTTAAGACAGATCTGACAACGACCTCGACCTCGTCCTTGACCTTGTCCTCGTCCACGTCCTCGTCCTTGACCTTGTCCTCGACCTCGACCTCTATTTCGTTCAACCTGATTTCCTTGATCGTGTGGAGGATGGGTAGTACTATCAATTTTGTACGGTGCATGTGCCGAAAGAGCGAGACTATCCGAGACCCTTTGAGATTGAAATTGTAGAAGTATCTCGTGTGAAGATAACAAGCCATGAAGAGTATTAAGTGACACTTGATCCATGCGAGTAGTTATGCTGGGAATAAAACTATCAAATTGAGGCCCCAATCCTGCAAGAACATGGATAAGTAAATCTGAATCTGAAATTGGATGGCCAATCGCAGCTAAATTATTGGCAATGGTCTTGATTAATTGCATATATTCATTGATAGACTTGTCTCCTCTTTGCACCGATTGCAATTGCATGCGAAGCTGAAGAACACGTGCTTGAGAGTCTGAAGCAAAGGTTCGGCCAAGAGCTTCCCATATTTGGCGAGAGCTAGCAAGCCCGACAATTATAAGAAGTATAGATTCATCGATTGTCGAGATTAACCATGTCATGATAAGTTGATCCTTCTTGCTCCAAATAGCATAGTTTGCATCGGCTACTTCTGGTTTAGGAGAAGTGTCATCAACAACTCCAAGTAGATCATGAACACGGAGGAGTGAAAGAAACTGCATCTTCCAAAGCATATAATTATCGTTGTTTAATTTGATGGGTAAATAAGATATGACATTTAACGGTAGAGAAGAAAGTTGTGTCGCAAAATTTGCTTCTGTGGTGGATGACGGAGATGAATGTTCCGACATTATATATATAAGAAGGAGAATAACTTAGCTTCGCAATCACCAATCAATAGCACTGCCACGTGCAGGGAGCAGTGGCGACGGGGTGAGATAAGAGGGAGAGCCGGCTGATGACGTCGTCGGTCGGTAATGGTCTCGTTGCAGCAGTAGATGCTGCAACGTGCCTCTGATGGGAGGGCCACGTAGATGGGCAGCAGAGGAGCAGATGGGAGGGCCACGTGCCTCTGATCTTTGGTGCAAGTAGAGGAAAGTAGATGGGCAGCAAAGACACCTTGGGCGGCGAAGAAGACGAAGCAGAGGAAACGTTGGAGCAATTTCAATATTCGAATACTTTCCAATTTCAATATTGAACAGCCTCCAATTTTGATCAGCGAAACCTTCTTGGGCGGCGTTAGCAAGGGACGGTTGACTTCTTTGGCTGGCTTTTGGTTGGGCAGCAAAGGCACCTTGGGCAGCAAAGAGGAGAGTGGTATAATTCGATGGCGGCGGCTACCATACTAGCAGGAGAGAGGAAGAGATAGGGCAACGCTCTGATACCATAATGAAAAAAGAGATAGAGGAAGAAGATATAAATCCAATAATGAATCTTGTTATTGATGTGCAATGAAGAATACAATATATATAGATGTCTATGATGACTTATTCAATTGACAAATTCTAAATTAACTAATTCTAAATACCAAGTCTAAAGATATATTAATAAGAAATTATTATATCATATAGAAAATATTGATTAAGTCTTATTTTCTAATAAATCTCTTTTAGGCTCCGCCCTTGCTACAAACTACTATTTAGAGTTATCAATTTGGATTGAGTTAGTCTAGTTGAACCGTCCACCAAACAATTTAAACGGATTGGTTAAAATTTCATCAAGACATTTTAAGACGGATCTAGATGTATTGATCTGTGCAGGTCGTAGGGCCAGACGGCCCGACCCGTGATAGGCTCGGGGGTTGGCCCTTGGATAGAGAAGAATTTTTTTTTTTTCAAAATCTGAAGTACTAAAGTGGAAACTCAATAGGCTCACGGTTTGACCCGCCTAATCCAAATCCAAATTTTAAATTTTAAATATTTTCTTTTTTTTCTAGACTTGTGATTTAACCTGTCTGACCCATAATCTGTCTTGGATTGAAGATTTCTCAGCCCGTCCAGCTATATCATGAGTTTTAGACGGATTTGATCCATCACGTCATGAATTGACCTATTTGACAACACTATTACTATTATCATAATACAAAAAATCTCCCCCTCAGAATGCAAAGAGGTTATCGCCATGTTGGAGTCATCTAAGGATTCATTCGATCCTGCCTACACAGCCAATATGCAATCCCTCAGCTCTCTCTCCCCGTCAAGTAAGAGAGAGGGAGAGGGAGAGAGGGAGGGAGGAAAGAGAAAGAGAGGGTATTGCTTGTGTAGGCAAGATCGAATGAACCATCATCTAATATATCATGTCAAAGAAAACTTTTAACTCTCAAAATCTATGTAGTTAGATATCTACTTCTCTAATAAGGAAATGTTTCTTGTATTTAGTAGGGTCTCCAATTTGTTATCACACAAAATTTTCTTAACATTGCACTTGAATTGGCCAAGTGCATTTTTTATAACAATAGTTTTCTAATTATTCTAATAAAATAAAAAATATAATGAAATTACAAAGAAAACTTTTTTGAAAAAAATTGTAACCATGTTGAAAAGATTAAGACTCAAGTTGTCAACTTGATGACTCAAATACTAACAATGGAAATAACAGTATAGAAGGATGATAATTAAAATTGTGTCAAGGATAATAGTGGTGCAATGTTGGTAAATATAGAAAAATATACTGTAGAAGATATTCTCATCTAGAGATGATCGATATAATTTGATAAAAAAATTTATTGAATAAATTTATGAAGTACAGATAGACCATGAGGACGCCTAGCACCAAGAGTAATTCAAGCACCATTAACGTTTATTTATAATGCATGAAAATTGAATCCTCGTTATTTGAAAAACATGTCCCTCCGCTTATCAAATCAATGGTGGCAAAGACATTAAAATGTAAAGATAATTGGTAACTTAGTAACTACATCCTATCTCTTAAAAGTTATAGAAAAGAAAAAACGAATGATTAAAGGGATCAACTCATCAACTTCAAATAGGTAAAAAGGTTTTTAATTCATATCAAATTAATTCATTAATTGATGTATTGGCGAACTGTATGTTTATTTACGAGTAATCAAGATGTGTCTTGTCGAGATATTTACAAAGACTAATTCTAATAATTATTTATGATATGATCATGTCGCAGAGTGAGGTGGACTCCCAAGAGCGAGGTGGACCCGGGCACCGTTGATGCTGGCTCTGATCTGCAAGGAAAATAATCGTCAGTAACCTGTTGGGAAGAATCCCGGCAAGGTACTCTAACGATCAAATCAGTCTCCGGTAGTGGAAGGAACAAAAACCGAAGAACTGTTGCAAAAACTCTTAACGCGCGTACCTGCGGAACGAGTGCGGAGGACCTTATATAGCCGAGGGAGCCGACAATTCATGCCTGCGTCTGCCGTCCTTTTTTGTCTCATACGGGAACAGGATCGAAAGTACTGTCAGCTCGCCGACTGGCGCCGCCCAGTCTGACACAAGCAGGGGTTGCCGTGGTACGGAGTGTCAGGGTATGTTAGGAACGTACTGTGTCAGCAGGATATTCGTGATTAGGGCACGAATGGTGTTAGGCCGTGCCGACTCTCGTACCACTTCTGCCAGTATAGTGTCAGAGAGTGGGTGTTCATTAGGAAAATGACAAATCCCGAGCTGGAGCATCAACCGACCGCTCCGACTGAAACCTGGTCGTGCGACCAATACCTCCTAGATTGGAATAGGATATTCTTCGAGTCAAGGGGCGCTCGGATTTGGCCAATTCGACTCATCCCAAGGTCGGATGGTTAGGGCACGGGGAAATTGCCGACTGGATGCCAAACGGATGTCGCCCGGACATCCTTAGGCTCGGTAGTCGATGTCTCTCGCTGGGGGCTAATGTAGTATGCGTATCGCGGTGACGGACGGGGTTGGACACTCGGCGTTTTCCAGGTGGGACCAGGTCAAGGTACATCCGACGGGCCGCTCAGTCGGGTGATTCGGCCCGAGCGGGCCTTGGACCCCCAGCCCAGCCAGCTATACTGATCTACCAGTACCCCGTGGCCCTGACTTATCCTTATGTATCATCAGACTGGTTGACCGAGCTATATGTGAGCCAGGTCGGAATCATAATAAAATAAAGTGATTTACTTATTCTAATTTTAGTCTTTATAAAGTGATTAATTCCCTCTTCTCCTCGTCTCTAGCAGTGTAAAAAAATTTGATAATACAGATAATTGAGTTTTCGATTCAATTAGTTTTGGAAGTGAACAGTCCAACCCACATATCAACCACCAAATAAGTTTGGAAGTGCCAAGAGGCATCTCACCTAGTAGTTAATATCTCATATTTTTCATTTTATTGGAGAAAAATACTCCGTAATATATGATAGTTGAGAATAATTGAAAAACTACTTGAGCATCTTGCCGTTGCACTATAATTCGGGGATTTGACATATGCATCTCCTGCCTTTGCCGAGAGGCTCCATCAACGGTGATGACCTCTCACTAGGTCTAGGACTATAGGAGTGATTAATTGATGGTACGTAAAAGATGAAGTCGTCATTTAACTGCTCTTTCAAAACGCCCCATACACTAAAAAAGAATAAATCATGAAAATTTATTCATCCTTAGTCAAACGATCGTCCTAGATCCAGCATCCACAAAGGCACAAACGACATTGCGGATGCAGATGGTCAAGTTGTGCAATTAGGGCGGGTTGATGAGGGCTACACCTAGAATTACGGTAACTGCTTTGCAAACTAGAGCATGAAATATGGGAGATTGATTCATTTACTTTCGGTGTCAGCAATTTATTTATTTTTCTTGCTTTTATACTGACTTTGCCGAAAGTAGCTTTATTTCATTTTTTTCCACATGAATGCTGAGCAGCGCAGGGACAATGAGAAATGTGTATAGCTCAGATGAAGAAATTTATGCTGAGCATTTTTTTCAAGAAAGCAAGGTGGAAGAAGTGTATGGAGCTTAGTTGAAAAGTCAAAAGTATTCACTTAAACTCTCTCTATATAATACTAATATCATCTAACATATTCAAGTAAAAGTAAAAAAAATATCCTTTTATTAAAATCATAGAAAGGATGTCTCTTTCTGTTTATTATTAAAATAACATCTTATTCCATCTTAATCTATTTTTATTCGCAAAAATATTCTTATTTTTGATATTGTAACAGCTGATTCGTAGTTGTTATAATATAGGCAATTCATGACACACAAAATATGACATGTATAGATGAATAATATAAAAAAAATACTTCGATCTTCAATCTAAGAGTCATCCTATAATATTATGTCCAATGCCAAATTTGACACAACTAGATTGAATGTATCAAAAATTTCACACACTTTAAATTCTATATCCTATCATGCATGTTAATTTTTAATCAACTTAAGAACTCAATTTTTTATTTACACACTATAAAATCCTCTAGGTTAAGATTCTTGGATATTCTTTTTCACGATAACTCTCATACATTGAAAATACTCTAAAGAATCAACTTTATCATGTGAAGAGATTACATTCTTACGAACCCAATACTTATTAGAACTCCCTGAGTATATTAGATACTCACCAAAGACAACCTCCTTAAACACATTCCTAATAATTTTTCTAAACTTCTTAGAAACCTTAGTATTGTGGTGGACGCTGGGCTTCTGGACTACCCACCGCGAGCGCTTCCTAATTTACCCTGGTGGCCGGTGGATAACTTTCGTAGGGTCAGGTCGGTCGCTTCAGGTTCACCAATTATCTAGTTTATCATTTTTTTTACTTCACTCTTACACTTAGAATTAGTTCTATAATTATATGAACCCCTATGATATGATAACACACTCTCCTTCTTAGACTTGGTCTCAAGTTTTTCTTATCCTTGGATTTGTTATGCCTTTCTAATCCTAGGTTTTTATTACTTAACCCACTAACCTCATTTGTTCTTTTACGGTCTTTTCTAATGGATTAAGTCATAATCTTAAGATTTGATTTACCTTCTCCAATGCATTAATTCTTGATGGTTCATATCTACCTTGGTTATTGTTCTTCCTAGGAATATGTCTAGTTTTCTTAGGATTATTGACTAGCTCCTTCCTATCGTTAGATAAAGTAGGTCTATCATGAGACAATCTAAAATTATCATTAGGTTTATCATATTTCTTACGGCAATTTACCAAAAGATGTACCCAAGAATAGGTATTTACCAAACGGCGTACCATGGTTTCATTTTCACCAAAGGGCGCATTTAATAATAGTGGACTTCCTGTTATACCCCTCCTGTTATCTACTGTCTTTCTCCTTCTCTCTCTCAGTAACAAATTTCGAGACGTCTGCAGATACTTTTTCAGACTTTTATTTTAAAATAATATATTATGTAATTGGCGCTGAAAACGTTGTAAGGTAAACATCAAAAAAATATTTCAGTTAACAAATATCTCATCCAACGTGATTTAAAAATATAAATAAATAATTTTTATATTTGATTAATAGAAATTAATATATTAAATAATATTTAATATATATATTAATATATATATAAAATATTAATAAATATATTAATAATATTTAATAAATATATTAATATCCCATCCCACGCTCTTTATTAATAAATATATTAATAAATATATATAAATATATTAATAAATATATTAATATATAAAAAAAATTTTAAAAAAAACGTTGGCTGAAAATTTTAAAAAAAGAGCGTGTATTGATTTCAGGCCTACGTTGGGCCTGAAATCAATACTTTCAGGCCCAGCGTGGGCCTGAAATATTTTTATTTCAGGCCCAGCGTGGGCCTGAAATTTTTTATTTCAGGCCCACGTTGGGCCTGAAATATTTTGATTCAGGCCCGACGTGGACTCAAATTTTTTTTCTATTTTAAAAATATATTAATATATAAAAAAACCTATCAAAACACTTAATTTCAGATTCAAACACAGGGCCTGAAGTCATCCCAGGAGGGTCTGAAGTCAAATAACTTCAGATCCTATAAATAATTAATTTAATAAATAATAATTAAATATAAAAAAATATTTTTAAAATTAAAAAAAATTCAGTGTCCTGGGGCCTGAAGTCTGATGACTTCAGGCCCAAGGAGGGCCTGAAGTCATCAGACTTCAGGCCCTCCATCATTGATATAAAAAATATAAAAAAAAATTTTATAAAAAGGTTTAATATATAATTACATATTATATAGGAGTGGTTTAGGTATATCAGTGAGTTTGGGTGCCAAAACATCTAATAGGAGTGGTCTAGGAGATGAGATTTTGGGTGTCGAAACATCTAATCTTGCTGTATCACCAATGCTATAGGAGTGATTTAGGTATATCAATGAGTTTTGAGCAAAACTCACTGATGGACTTACCATATTTGGAATTCTGAAAACTCTATATCAGTAGACAGGGTTGAGCTAGGAGATGAGATTTTGGGTGCCGAAACCACTAATCTTGCTGTATCACCAATGCTATAGGAGTGGTTTAGGTATATCAGTGAGTTTTGAGCAAAACTCACTGATAGACCTACCATATTTGGAATTCTAAAAACTCTATATCAGTAGACAGGGTTGAGCTAGGAGATGAGATTTTGGGTGTCGAAACCTCTAATCTTGTTGTATCACCAATGCTATAGGAGTGATTTAGATATATCAGTGAGTTTTGAGCAAAATTCACTAATGGACTTACCATATTTGGAATTCTGAAAACTCTATATCAGTAGACAGGGTTGAGCTAGGAGATGAGATTTTGGGTGCCGAAACCTCTAATCTTGCTGTATTACCAATGCTATAGGAGTGGTTTAGGTATATCAGTGAGTTTTGAGCAACACTTACTGATGGACCTACTATATTTGGAATTCTGAAAACCCTATATCAGTAGACAGGGTTGAGCTAGGAGATGAGATTTTGGGTGCCGAAACCTCTAATCTTGCTGTATCACCAATGCTATAGGAGTGGTTTAGGTATATCAGTGAGTTTTGAGCAAAACTCACTGATGGGCCTACCATATTTGGAATTCATAAAACCCTATATCAGTAGACAGGGTTGAGATAGGAGATGAGATTTTGGGTGCCGAAATCTCTAATCTTGCTGTATCACCAATGCTATAGGAGTGGTTTAGGTATATCAGTGAGTTTTGAGCAAAACTCACTGATGGACCTACCATATTTGGAATTCTGAAAACTCTATATCAGTAGACAGGGTTGAGCTAGGAGATGAGATTTTGGGTGTCGAAGCCTCTAATCTTGCTGTATCACCAATGCTATAGGAGTGGTTTAGGTATATCAGTGAGTTTTGCTCAAAACTCACTAATGGACCTACCATATTTGGAATTCTGAAAACCCTATATCAATAGATAGGGTTGAGCTAGGAGATGAGATTTTGGATGCCGAAAACTCTAATCTTGTTGTATCACCAATGCTATAGGAGTGGTTTAGGTATATCAGTGAGTTTTGAGCAAAACTCACTGATGGACCTACCATATCTGGAATTCTGAAAACCCTATATCAGTAGACAGGGTTGAGCTGGAGATGATACTTTTGGTGTCCAAACTTGTTGAGCTGGAGATGATATTTTTGGTGTCCAAACTTCTAATGATTAAAATTATATTGCAATAAGAGTTTTTAGTTCTATCAGTGGGTTTTCACCAAAACCCACTGATGGACCTAGGATATTTGGATTTCTCAAAACCCAATATCAATAGTTAGAGTTGAGCTAGGAGATGATATTTTTGGTGTCCAAACTTCTAATGGTTATAAATTATGTTGCAATAGAAGTTTTTTAGGTCTATCAGTGGGTTTTCACCAAAACCCACTGATGTTCTCATACTGTATCAATTGGCACAGAACGATACAGTAATAATGTAGAATCATAGCTTATTTTAGTAAATTATCTTTATATCTTTAATTTTACTGATCAATATATATTATTATCTTTATTAATTTTTTTTATATTTATTAATTTTATATAATCATGCAGGGCCTGAAATCAAAGATTTCAGGCCCTGCTCAGGACTTGAAATCAACTGATTTCAGGCCCTGTTGTTGAAGTTGAAGTTGCTTTACAAATTGATATATATATATATAAATATATATATAAGTTCGTTTTTAATATAATGTATGTTTTATATTAATTAAGAGGTCTCACGTAAGGTAGTCTTTCTCTGTGATTTTTATTGCGATTTCAAAAATATAAAGAGATGTTTCTTTATGTTTCAGACCTACGTAAAAAACCCTATCATAACACATGATTTCAGGCCGACGCAGGGCCTGAAATCATTTGATTTCAGGCCCTCAGCAGTGTCACACCCCGAGACCCCCGGAGCCGCTGGTCCAATAGAAAATCGGACAACACCTCCCTTGTCCGGCGGACAACTTACACAGACATACATCATCATAAATCACGTCCACGCAGTTTAAATGACCTCAGGCCTCAAATCAAGACAGAATATGAAATAAAACTGGGTAACCATACCTGACTGCGGACCGGTCCGACTTATGACAAAAACACAAGGCATAAGAGTCTCACAAAAGTACCACTATACTGCCGTATAGTATGACTAAAACCCAACACCAACACGACAGCGGAAGAAAAACATAGAAAATACTACCAACAGAAATAGACGAAAAATCCGAAGACATCTCGACGAGTACGCGAACTGGGACAGGCTGTCGGGCACGCTCCAGTCAATCATCCTGAAAAAAAAACAAGGAGTTGCGGGATGAGTCATAGAACTCAACGAATATCTCTTCACATATATACAAGATATTCTAAAATAGCAACAGGATAATAGACTACCGAAATAAACAGGTATGGGCAGTAATCAGAACAACTGCATAAGAACAATAAGAACTACCATACCAACATAGCAAAGTCGCCAAGACCAGACATGCGGTCTCCTGTAAGTACATGTCAATCATATGAAGCATCAAGTGAAATTAAGCACAAGTAAGGACAAAATAAGCAAATAAACAAGATGCAATGACATGGTCACCCCTGCCATCGGTCAGACATCGTCACCTATGTACGGGAAGAAGCTGAGCGGAGGCCACCCTCCGACGTAGGGCTGTGACTGTCGTCCATACTCTGCCATCACTACTCCTGAGCGATCGAGTAGACGGAATGCTGCCGGTGTAACACCCCTACTCCATGGCCTATCCCAGCGAGGTATCCATCGGCCTAAGGCCATCTGTGGAGGACATCTCTGTCTGAGTGCTACCCCTACCCCATGTATATAAATGAGGGAGAGATCTCGCCCTCTCATCTCCTGGTATATGGACTACTCAAGGAGGGACATCTGCTTGCTACCACGCTCCGATTCACTACCCCATGAGTGCATGAGCGAAGCAGCACAGAGCACTCTACCCATACTCCGTCAACCACTAACCCGTGAGTGGCCGTATGGGTAGGTCCGTATGACTGTCGACCTAGCTCACCCAAAAGGGGCCCCTGCTCGACAGTGATGCACAGTGCAGTATGATGCATAATAATGGTCAAATAGCATCCACTATCTAGTCCACCTATATCAACATGATATGCAAGGATCGTGGAACATGCACCATATTCTAAATCCTACAGGTATAGGTATCACATATCAGTTGTGGCACAACCAGCATCGACAAAACAAATATAATAGTCATGCCACCATTCTATTACTCTATTGCTACACAAGTATATCAAATATATATATATATATATATATATCTGTGACAATTCTAAAAGAAGAGTCAGAGATACACGCCTCCAAATGTGAAGTACGTGAGCGATGAGAACCCCTGTCCAAAATAGTATCCGCGACGAACGAGCTATGTCAATGCTCTACATAAACATAAATAATTCTTTAGCTACTTCACCCATGATATGTAGCTAATTAAAATTAAATACAACTAATCAATTTGCCTAGCGTTTATATGCTACTGCCAACCCGAATAAATCATCAAGAAAGAATTCACAGCACCATGGCTAATCAACCCTTGTTTGCTTCAGCTATCCTCCACACATGGCAGCTCAAACAGCACTTCACCACAACCCTCAATCCAAACTAATTACACAGAGCTCCTAGAAGGGCTCACGATGGAGATCAAATCCGAACATCCCCATCAAGATATACTAGAAATCCACCCACAACCTGATACCTTTCAGAGCAAGTTCCAGAGAACCAAAGAGACCGCCCGCAGCACTAGTCTATCCTCTGATCTGCTTCACCCACTTACCCTGATCAACCGGAACAAAATTCACAAGAGTTCCAACTAAAAATCTGATCACTCGAGAACACAGAGATGGAACCAAACCAAATCATCCAATCACTCGAGATCAACCAACAAAAAGAACCAATTAAGAAGGATTAGAAACGAAACCAATCCTAGATCCAACTACCAAATCGAATCAGCCAATCCCGAAACCAATACCACACGAAACCCTAGTTCATGATTCAAGAATCAATAATAGATTCTTACCTAGACCTGACGCTTATGGCTGTGAGCGAAAAAGGAAGCACTCCACGCGACGGCAGGAAGACAACTCAGGACTGAGTTTGGGGTCGGCTTGCGCTCGCTGTCTGGAAGGAGGAGAGGGCGTCAGATCGGCGGAGAATGAAGGAGGAGGAGATGAAGAGGAAGGAGCAACAAACCTCGATCCGCCTCGATCTCGTGATCCGCCGAAGAGGAAGGAGAGGGATCGACGATTCCCTGCCCTAGGCTCGCGAAGAAGAGGAGGAAGGTGTCGGCTGTTTTGGCAAGGAAATCGGGATCATTTAAGGGGTTCGGCCGGAAATATTTGGAAGAGAAGGAAACTAATTAATGGTTGGTCCTTTTTGTTAGTGATATGAGAGAAGTGTCCTAAGACAATCGCCTTATGATGTAAACATTTATATTAATAAATGATAATTCACTATTTGAGTATACATGTTTTGTGTATTTGATTAGGATCTTAAACTCATCTACTGAATGTCCGCAATACAACTCACAGCATAAGAGAATTTGTGATGGGATCACAACTAGTGATTATCTCTAATGTGCAATTGTGAAGTATTGAAATTATCCCTAGTCGATGAATTGATAAAAACGGACACTATCAATTCTGTTGAGACTAGCATGGGTTATTCTCTAATCAGCTGATTCTCACTGGCTGGTGACATTGGGATGTCCGGAGATAAACATGGATGCTAGTTAAGGGAACTAGTTCATTGGAGTGACTAGCTGTAAGACTTCATATGGGAATCTACATGTAGATATGTTAATGAAGTTCTTACTGCAGCTGAAGTGCGATGTTCCTTTAACTTGCGGTGTTAAAGTCATCTTGGTCATGGAGACTTATACTTTAACATCTTAAGCAAACATCTCCAAGGAGGTGTGGACCCAGGATGATTGGGTATAAGCCAAAGTGCCCGAAGATGTTTGAACAGCCTACAAAGGATTCACCACTCCTTGCGAGGAGATGTATACCCAGGCCTATCGTCGGATTGTTACTCAAAAACCTCTGGCCAGAGTGTATCATGTTTAGAGTGCGAGTCTCTAAAATACATGAGAGTAATTAGAAATCCAAAGGACGAGAAAGACACTACTTGGGCTAGATGTGACGTAGTCAGTCTAGTGGGGACTGACACAAACAGACCATGTCCTGAACCAAGTGAGTATAGGGTGGTGAAGGGAATGGGGTACGATTCATTTGAGCTGCTGAAGGGTTTCAGAATAATTTCTTCTGAGGTCAAACCGTTGATCTTTCGATTAATTGGGGATCATGATGTACTACTAGGTGCCACTCATGATCGTTCTATAATTGATTAATTATAGACGGCCAACATAAATCGAAAGCCTATTTAGTCACACGCACTACGAGTAATCCGAGGGATTTAAAACGAGTTGAAAATTGGATTTTCCGATCAAGAGAAATAAGTCGAATCTGAGTTGATCAGAGGCGCAACGGAAACATAAAATGACTAAGTCTTTTGAAGGCTTATTGGGCGAATTAAATGAGTTTAATTCGCGATCGGTTCGGGTTGTTTTGGCCGACCAAAGAGGGTGCCCACCCTCTTGGTTTGGCCAGCCAATGAAAGGGGGATAAACCAATTTAATTGGTTTAATTAATAAAATAAATCTAGCGCGATTTATTTTATAAATTATGGATAAATAAATTGATATATAAAGAAATTTATATAAAGAGATTTATAAATAAATTTGTAGAAATTTATTCTTTTTATGGAAATTAAAATGAACTATGAATTGGTTTTATTTTAATTTATAAAATCAATTATGAATTGATTTATCCATAATAAGAAAATTTTTATACAAATTTTATTCCATAATTAAAAGAGAGAAGTAATTGTTTTATTATAAATTAGTTATAATAAAACTTGGTTTAAACGGAATAATTCATAAAAGAATTTATAGGATAAATTTGTTATGAAAAATTTCGTTAAGAGGGAGACTTGGCAAGGGAGAAGCAACTATATAAGGAACCAAAAGGAAGCCTTTAATAGCTAATGAATAATTGATAGAGATTAATTATTCTCTCCCTCTCTCTCTCTTATTCTCTTTTCCTCCTCTTCTCCTTCCCATTAGGGCCGGCGCCCTCCTTGTGCTTTAGGGCCGACGCCTCCCTTTCCCACCCTAGGGCCGGCGCACCCTAGGGTTGCCGTGGACCAAGAACACCAAGGAGAAGCCAAGAAGAAGAAGAAGAAGCGAATAGCAACTCCTCTCTTCCCGGAATTCCGATTCCGTTTCTTGGTGGTACGTTTCCATTAATTTCTCTTGTTCTTTTAGTTGTGCCTTCCGAGAATCTAGTAGTTCTCGTTGGCACAAAACTCGTGACTTTGCGAAGTCATCCCGAAGAGAACTCGGCGTGGACGCGAATAGAGGCGGAGCTTCCAAGGGACGCTACGGTTGGATCTCGTCCTTTTTCCGACTTACGAGAGGTATAAAGTAAATTAGTTTACTTTTCCGCAATGTTTTATTTTATGATTATGTCAATACACCATAAGGTTGCATGCTAGATACGTGGTTAAAATAATTTAGGAAATTATTTTATGCTAATTCTTCCGCTGCACGTAAAAATTTTGAATTTTACGAACCCGTATCCTTGTCGACATGCACCCGGACCCAACACTTTTTGCAATTTGCCCCTCTAGTTTTAGCCTATTCGACATAGGCCCTTAAGTTTAGGAACTTTGCATTCTGATCCCTAAATTTCCAGTATTTAACAGTCGGCGGCAGAGCAAATAGGGACTACAAGGTTTTGTCTCCCTCAAAGCACGCTGACATCCTCTTCTTCCTTGCCAAGTGCAGGGACAATAAGAAGAGAGGAGATTGAGAAAAGAAGAGAGGAGATTAATTGTTGCGCGTACAATGAAGGAATAAGTGCAATGACTCTGATACCATATTAAGAGTAACAGACACAATGAAAGTGAATATCTCAGTGAAAATTTTGACCGTCACTCAGTGACGTTCGACGTCCGATCGCCGATAGGACACTACCGGCGGCCTCTGATCGCTGTCCCGAATCAAATTATACCTTGGGAGGATGGTGAATCCGTCAGGATCGCCGGCAACGGTGAACCCATCAAAATCGACGGTGAATAATGCAAGATCGCAATTATGCGGATCCCCGACAGGTTCACTGTTCCCCAAGGTATAGTTTGGTCGGAGCGACGGCCGGAGGCCGCCGGTAGTGTCCGATCAACGATCGGACGTCGGACGTGCCGTCGATTGATGGTTAAAATTTTTACTGAAATATTCACTTTCATTGTGCGTATCATTACTCTAAGAGTAATTGGGCAAGAAAAAGATGTAAAAAATAAACTTGTTGATTTTGGTTCATGTACAAGCAGTACTATTTGTAATGTGTTTAAGGACATGATCAATTAGCCAATTTATAAGGAAAAGATTTAGTCTAATAATTATTATGTCCTAGAATTAACTTGATTTGATCCGATCATATTGAACAATTTTCTTTTATCACCTTCTCAATTTCTCATATATATTTAACGATCGAGTCCCAAACAGATGAATTCTCCTTAATGGGTTGTTGACCTAAGAACAATGGGTTGATTGGAAACTTCTTGATTTATACTGGTGGTCGATGAAAAACTTTCATGGAGTAGAGCCGGCCATCCCAGGATTAGTCGACGTAAGCTGGATTCCTAGTACCCACTTTTAAAAAACTAAATTTGTACATTACTTTTTGAAGGACCGCATGATACCGTAGTAAGAGACAAGATGCATTTTGTAAGAAATTAAGGTTCAATTTTTGCACAGCTACACCTATGACGATTGAACTACTAGTGAAGCTGGGGTGACATGTCTCCACCGTGCTTCCTGAATTTACTTGGTGGAAGAAATGTAGTGTTCGGCCGTCTATCCTAAAATTAGTTGGATATTAAGATCTAATTACCTATTATAAAAACTAAATTTTTTTAATTGCCTCAGGGCTATGATGTAGTGGTAAACACACCTTGAGGCTCCCCATGTACCTAGGGTTTGGAATCCAAGAAGTACAAGAAATTCATCTCCCGTGTTCGAACCACTGGGACCACAAAGTCATTATGTGGAATACATGCTTCTAGATTTATTTTAATGGTCGATCAAAAATTTTCGTGAGACTAAATTGATCATCTTTGAGATTGATCAGATCATAAGACCTTAATACTTGAATTATTAAAAAAATCTAAATTTTCTTGAAATAAAGAGACTTTAAACAAATAAATTATAGCTATTGTGTGTGATTAGTAGTGACAAATAAGTAAGAGTAGTCTTTTCGATATGTAAATCTAAATCTTTATATAAGTATAAAAACACATATATTTGTCAAAGAGAATAAAATCTCAAGAACAAGCTCACTCAGATCATAAATATGACTTAGAGAATAAAACCTCTAAATTGGCATTAGATTTACGAAACAAATATGAACTGAAGTATAAAAATGGGATATAAAAACAACACAAAAAATCTCTATGAAGAATATGAAATATAAGTAAGCCTAGAAGAGAATTGAGTTATCCAATTTAGAAACAAGGTGTGTGTACAAGACAAAATACATACCATTATGTAAAAAATTTGAAGCCACTAATGTTCTTTGCAAGTAGACACTATTGTTGTTGATTTATTTCAAACAATTTTGATGTATGTGTTTAGTCTCACATTGCTAAGCTAAGAGAGTTGGAAGACTTTATATATGAAGTCATTCCTACTATGCTTAGAAAGCTTAGGAGGACCTACACGCATGCGCGGGCTGAGCCCAAACCAGGTGGTTTCAGGGGTCTGGGTCAGAAATCCATAAACCGGGCGCGACGCACGCGATTATCGCGCGCAGGGGGGTGCATATCCCCAGCCCGTGGGCCTCGCGCTTGCGGGCGGCCCGGTTCATTTTTGCAGATTTCTGTTTATAAACCAATTTAGTTTTTTTTCTTTTCTTTTATTCGCGCACAGGCGCGACGCCTCAAGTCGCCGCGATCCCTCAGCGCGAACAGAGACACTCATTGTCTCTTCGGATCTATAAAAGAAGGGAAGAATGCAGAGAACTTATTCACTGCTTCTCTTCTCTTCGAACTGCTCCTTTTCTCTTCGAGCAGCTTCTCTTCTCTTCGAGCATTTTCTCTTCTCTTCGAGCGTTTCTTCGGTTTTGGGTCTTGTAGCTTCGCCTTGTGCGATCTGAGTTTGTCTCCGAGGGCAGCGTTCATCTTGGAGTGCACCTACGAACGCCGCGTGGTTGTCGGATCTTGGGAGAGTTTTTCCGCGAGCCTTTGCACTATAGGGCGGCAATCAATTCTCTAAGGACAGTCAGCACGCCGGCGCTTCAACCGGATAACTATTCCTAACTCTGCACTTTTCTTATCAGATTCCTGCATCTATATATTTTATTGTCTACTGCTTTGGTGCATATTACATTTATTGTTTGATAGAACAATCTTAGAGAATTGAATTTGTGCCTAAGTAGACATGTTTAATATTAGAACGTCGGGGTCTGATGAGGCTAGCGCCAAACCCGAGAGGTTTTCCGGGCAAAACTTCAAACGTTGGCAACAACGGATGAAGTTTTGGCTTACTACGCTGGGGCTTTTCTCCGTTATAGAATTGGATCCTCCTTCGCCTGATGAAGAAGAACCTGCTCGTAGTGCTTCCACCGAGAGGTTTAAACAGAGGGATTATCTATGCCATGGGAGAATCCTGTCTGCCCTCTCAGACGCACTATTTGATGTGTATTGCTCTACAACCTCGGCCAAAGAGTTATGGAAATCTTTGGATAAAAAATATAACTCCGAGGACTCTGGTTTAGAGAAGTATACCGTGGGGAAGTTCTTAAACTTCAAAATGGTTGAGGGTAAATCTGTCATTGAGCAGACCCATGAATTTCAAATTTTAATTCACGGTCTTGCTGAGGGAGATATGTCGATACCCGAGAAACTTCAAGTCTTGTCTATCATCGAAAAGTTGCCTCCGAGTTGGGAAGATTTTGGCATGACACATAAACACAGGAGAGGTAAAATCTCTCTTGAAGATTTAGTGATTGCCTTAAATATCGAGGAAGAACATCGGAAGCAACATAAGGATGATGATATGAGGATGCCTATGGATTTTGCTCCAAAGGCAAATGTGGTGGTCTCTTCTGACAAGAACAAATTCAAAAACAAAAAAATGAAGAACAAAATGAAACCCAAATCAAAAGTTCAGAAGAAGCATGGGACTAGGCCGTGCTGGGCTTGTGGACAAGTTAGACATTTTGCCAAATTCTGTCCTGAGCGGAAGGACAAGAAGAAGAACCAAGGTAATGTGCCCAACACCAAGGCACATGTCAATGTTGTGACCAGCACCAGCAATGAGTTTGTGTCCTTTAACCCCGAACTAAATTTGATTTATCAACCCAATGAGTGGTTAGTTGATACAGGTGCAAATGTGCACTGTTGTGCTGATCGTTCTGTCTTCCTTACTTATCAGGTAATTGAAGGCACTTCCGTAACCATGGGGAATCATTCTGCAGCCAGAGTGTTAGGGATTGGACGAGTTGACTTGAGGTTTACCTCAGGGAAGGTCCTGTCACTGCATGAGGTGCATCATGTTCCAGCTGTCCGACGGAATTTGATTAGCGGGTCAAAATTAGTTTGTGTTGGTTATGAGCTAAACTTCAAATGTAATAAAGTTGTATCGTTATATTTCGGAACCTTTATTGGAAAGGGTTACCTTAATGAATGTTTATTTAAACTCAATGCTGAAAATACAACTATAAATAAAACTAGTGATATTGGTTGTTCTTATAACATTGAGTCTTATGATGTGTGGCATGATAGATTAGGACATTTTCAAACTATAAAAAGGATGATGAATCTTGACATGATTCCTAAGCATGCCATAAATGATAAGAAAAAAATGTGAAGTTTGTGTGCAATATAAACAGCCTCGTAAACCCTTCAAATCAGTTGATAGAAATTCTAATATTTTAGAATTAATTCATACTGACTGTTGTGAGTTTAACGGTATAATAACGAGAGACCATAAAAGGTATTTCATTATCTTCATTGATGATTACTCTCGTTATTGCTATGTTTATTTGCTAAAAACTAAAGATGAAACTTTAGATAAATTTATGATCTTCAAATCTGAAGCTGAAAATCAAACAAACCAAACTATTAAGAGGATAAAGTTTGATAGGGGTGGAGAGTTCATCTCAAACCTTTTCAAAAATGCTGTCAAGATTCAGGTATAATTCATGAGATCACTGCTCCATATAGTCCTCAATCTAATGGTGTAACAAAACACAAAAATCGAACCCTTGAAGATATGATTAATTTCATGTTAGGCAGTTCTGGGTTACCCAACTTCTTGTGGGGGGAGGCTCTATACACTGCTTGTCATGTGTTAAATAGAGTACCTATGAAGTCAAGGGATAAAACCCCATATGAACTTTGGAAAGGTTGAAGGACAAGTTTGAAATACCTTAAAGTGTGAGGGTGCCTTGCAAAAGTACTAATACCTGAACATAAAAGGAAAAAACTTGGTCCAAAGACTGTAGATGGTGTCTTCTTGGGTTATGCTCAGAATAGTTTTGCATATAGGTTTCTGATTATTTAATCAGAAATTTCTGGAATAGATGCAAACACTATTGTAGAGCTTCGTGATGCTATATTCTTTGAGGATATATTTCCTATGAAGACTAGAACACCTCAGTCTATTTCTAGTACTCCTACTAGAGATGACTCTGCCTCCATAGAGGTTCCATTATCCTTAGTGGGTGTACCTTCCTCAAGTCACTCTAGATTAGATGAATCTAGTGAGTGTACAGAATTGAGAAAGAGCAAGAGGCAACGTGTGTCTAAGGATTTAGGCAAAGACTTTATCACCTATAATATAGAAGGTGACCCTGTGACATATAGAGATGCTATGACTTCTCCTGAAGCTAAGCACTGGAAAGAAGCCATTAAAAATGAAATGGACTCTATTATCTCTAATGCCACTTGGGAGTTAGTAGATTTGCCTCCTGGTTGCACCACCATTGGATGTAAATGGGTGTTTAAGAGGAAGTTAAAACCTGATGAGTTAGTAGATAAGTTCAAAGCCCGCCTGGTTGCTAAGGGATTCAAACAGAAAGAAGGGATTGACTATTTTGACACTTATTCCCCTGTTACTAGAATTACTACAATCCGAGTATTGATAGCACTGACATCCATATATCATCTTGAGGTCCATCAAATGGATGTCAAAACGGCATTTCTTAATGGAGATCTTGAAGAAGAAATATATATGGATCAGCCAGAGGGATATGTAGTTTCTGGAAGCGAGAATAAAGTCTGTAAGTTAGTAAAATCTCTTTATGGTTTTTAAAGCAAGCCCCAAAGCAATGGCACGAAAAATTTGATAAAGTTATGCTATCATTTGGCTTTGAAATTAATGACTCTGATAAATGCGTATATACTAAAATGAAAGGTGATAAATGTATCATTTTATGTTTATATGTAGATGATATTTTACTTTTTGGATCTAACCTTTCAATTATTAACGAGACCAAGGCTCTCTTAAGTGGTAAGTTTGATATGAAGGATATGAATTGTGCTGATGTGATTTTAGGGTTGAAGTTGACTCGCTCAACTGATGGAATAGCAATTTCTCAGGCACACTATGTTGAGAAACTGTTAGAGAAATATGGCTATAGCCACATAAAATCTGTAGTCTCACCCTATGATCCTTCAAAGACTCTCCACAAGAATAAGAGTGACGTAGCTGTGTCTCAATTAAGATATTCCGAAATAATTGGTAGTCTAATGTATTTGGCAAATTATTCTAGACCTGATATTTCGTTTGCTATAACTAAATTGAGCAGGTTTACCAGCTGTCCGGACAGAACACATTGGGATGCATTAGATAGAGTACTCAAATACCTAAAGGGTACTATATCCTTGGGCTTGTGCTATGGGAGGTTCCCTGCAGTCCTGGAGGGATATAGTGATGCCAGTTGGATAGCTGACACTGCTGAGTGTAAAGGTGTTACTGGCTATGTTTTTACACTTGGAGGCGGTGCGGTTGCTTGGAGGTCTGTTAAACAGACAATCATATCCCGTTCTACATCTGAGGCAGAATTGTGTGCGTTGGATACCACAGTAACTGAAGTTGATTGGCTTAAGGGTCTTCTTACTGAGATTCCCTTGATTATGAAGCCAATACCTTCTATCTCAGTGAACTGTGATAATCAAACAACAATAGCTCAGATTAGAAGCTCTAAGTATAACCAGAAACAGAAGAGACATGTACGAATAAGATTGAAGTCTGTTCGTGAGCTAGTGTCTCTAGGAGTGGTGTCATTGGACTTTGTAAGTTCAAAAGACAATATTGCTGATCCACTCACAAAAGGACTTGATTCTGAGAAAATCAAGAGATCCAGTAAGGGAATGGGACTGAGGCCTATTCTGGTTTCATCTATAGCGGCAACCCAACCTATTTGATTGGAGATCCCAAGAAGTAGGTTCAATGTGGTATAAACAAGTCATAAGGGTGAACCGTAAGCATAAATTGATTGAGATATAATATTAAAGTCTCTTCCCTGGATAGATGCTTGACTGCTAGTAAGGATGAGCTTAAGGCTCTTAATGAGTTCTAGGTCTTTATGACAGGATGCTTGCAGTACATCCTTGGAGAACTCACCTATGTAAGTGTAACTGTGAGGCCGCAATGTGGGGGGTCTGGGCAACTCTCCTTAACACTTATGAAACAAGATTCGGTGGCATGGCCGTAATGCACCAACCCAGAAGGATTCAACCGTCGCCTATGATGAGTTGTTGCCAATTGATTTTCACATATTAAAGGTTTAAGTTCAAGACTTAGTTCACTTCAAACCTGTGTGAATAAGATTGGTTTACTTAGGTGAAAATTCAAACCGGAAGGTATTTTCACTGAAAGCTCATTACGACAAAGCCTCAAGACCTGTTTTTTCTACCAAAATAATTTGAAATTTGTGGGGGATTGTTGATTTATTTCAAACAATTTTGGTGTATGTGTTTAGTCCCACATTTCTAAGCTAAGAAAGTTGGAAGACTTTATATATGAAGTCATTCCTACTATGCTTAGAAAGCTTATGAGGACCTACACGCATGCGCGGGCTGAGCCCAAACCAGGTGGTTTCACGGGGTCTGGGCCAGAAATCCATAAACCGGGCGCGACGCACGCGATTATCGCGCGCAGGGGGGTGCAAATCCCCAGCTCGTGGGCCTCGCGCTTGCGGGCGGCCCGGTTCATTTTTGCAGATTTCTGTTTATAAACCAATTTAGTTTCTTTTCTTTTCTTTTATTTATTCTTTTTTTTGAGAAATCAACAGGCGCGACTTTCCTCGGCGTCGCGCACAGGCGCGACGCCTCACGTCGCCGCGATCCCTCAGCGCGAACGCGAAGAGGCACTCATTGTCTCTTCGGATCTATAAAAGAAGGGGAAGAATGTAGAGAACTTATTCACTGCTTCTCTTCTCTTCGAACTGCTCCTTTTCTCTTCGAGCAGCTTCTCTTCTCTTCGAGCAGCTTCTCTTCTTTTCGAGCATTTTCTCCTCTCTTTGAGCGTTTCTTCGGTTTTGGGTCTTGAGGCTTCGCCTTGTGCGATCTGAGTTTGTCTCCGAGGGCAGCGTTCGACTTGGAGTGCACCTACGAACGCCGCGTGGTTGTTGGATCTTGGGAGAGTTTTGCAGGAGCATTTACACCATAGGGCGGCAATCAATTCTCTAAGGATAGTCGGCACGTCGACGCTTCAACCGGATAACTATTCCTAACTCTGCACTTTTCTTATCAGATTCCTGAATCTATATATTTTATTATCAGCTGCTTTGGTGCATATTACATTTATTGTTCGATAAAACAATTGTTCCCTACCAAATTTGAGAATTGTCTTTTTTTTACCCTCATTCTTTGCAAGTAGACACTAATGTTCACCCTCATTGCATCATTAATAATAATGTACTCTATCAACTTGGTTTCGATGGAGATACTTAAGGATTTCTCTTCCAAGATCTCTTCTCCTCTCACTTAGATTCAACCTCATTTCTTGATAGGTGGATGGTTCTCCGCTTGACTCATCCGATGAAGTCTCTTTTGTCCTCCGAGATTTTTTTTTCTTTCAATTACTGAAGCTTGAAACACTTCCTTTTCAATTTTCTCTGCCACTTTCTCTTCATGGACTTCTTTTTCTTATTTGAGATTCTCATGGTAATGCACTATTTAATTCTGAAGAATGGGGTGGATTTACGTGACGACTCAGGGCCACGGTCCTTCTAAATTTTTAATAATATTATTTTTATATAATAATTTTTATTTTTTTAATATAAAATTTTTTATTTTCTTAGTATATATATTATTTAACTCTTTTAAAAATATATATTTATAATTGGTCTAATGGTATGTTTAAATTTTATTTTAGCACACATCTAGGATTCAAATCTCCTGAATAACTCAATTAAAAAAATATATTTATTTTTCAAATTTTAACTAAATATACATTATATATTTTGAAAGATTAAGGAGGATATTACTATAATAATTATTTTTGTAATTATGATTATAATAATTATTTATATTACTTAATATGTGACCTTCCAAATTTATAATTCTAGATCTGCCCCTTTGAAGATGATTTTGTATTTTTCAAATTCATTCAAGATAATTTTAGGCATAGCCAAAGTAATCTCCTCCAAGTCTATCTCATATCAAACCTCTGATCCAACTATCCTAGCTCTCAGGGCTATGATGCAGCTTAACGCGATTAGTCATTATCTCAGGTATTCATGATTCGATCCCCAACTATGATGTATTTTATAGAATTTTTTCTCTAAATGCGACGTGAATCCTGGGATCTGGGCTTCTAGATCGTCCACCGTCAATACATCCCGATTTATCCTGATGACCAATGGAAAATTTTTATGGGACCAGATTGGTCATCCTAGATTTATTTGCTATTTAGTTTAATATTTTTTTTTCTAATCCAACATAGCTAGACCCTATTGAGTCACTCCATATGCAATCTATTAAGTCTTTATAAATTTGAAATGAGCTCTAATACACTCAATGAAAATTCAATAAAACGCTTAGTGAATGACGTGACATTTTACATGCACATATCCGATTATCGCTCGAACATCATCGGCGGTCTCTAGCCGCCGTCTCGAATCAAACTAGACCCTGAGAGGCATGGTGAATCCGTCGAAAATCACTACATATAAAGTATTACGCTATTTACTGAGCTTTTCCTTAAGATTTTTTACTCAGCATATCATTTTCCATTTGAAATATACATATCAAAATATAGAATTATCAAGTCGTCCTTAGGCAATAATGTAATAAAATAATATTAAATTTTTACCTAGATAAAATAATATTAAATTCTAGACATTTACGATAATTGATGTGATTAATTTTTTTTTGAAAGTAAAAAAAATCATGAAATATATAATGAAAAATAATTTGCTCACATAAAAAATTAATAAAATTTTTTGAAAAATAATATGACATTGTAATTATAACGACTCTTCTCAACAAGATATAATTTAATTTAAGATGACCGTCAAAAATCACCGACACCTCGATAAGATATACTTTAATTCGAGATGATAATCTAAGACCACAAATTATCTGAATGACAATTGAACTTATACATATGCATATTGGATTTATTATTATTATTTTTTTTACGTAGCGTATCATTTAATATTTATGAGAATTACTCAATTACCTCATCTTTCAGACGGCCCGTCTCCGCCCCTATTCGGTTGGCCACGGGCGACGGCCCGGCCTTCCTCGGCTCGGATCTTTTGCTGCTCCCCCACTGTTCGGCTTCGGCTACGGAAGGGAGGGACGGGGGAGGAAAGAAGTTGACCATGGGAAGCTCTTCGCTCTCCCTCAAGCTCGCCTTATCCTTCTCCGTCTCAATCTCTCTCGCCGTCTCCTTAGCTTCATCGTCTCCACCGTCCCTCCCCAAGATCCCATCCGTCCTTGCCTTCAAATCCTTCTCCCAACCTCCCCCTCCCTCCTCTCCCCGATCCTTCGCCTCGAACCTCCTCGCCCTCCTTGGCTCCCCCGACGATTCCTCCGCTGTTCCCGTCTCCGAGGCCCGGGAGATCGCATCCTGCTTCCGCTTTCTTGTCCCTTTCTCACCTCCTTCCTCTGCCAAGAATGAGCACCTCCGCCGCTGCCAAGGTGCCAACGACATGATCTGGTGGCCGCCGGAGTCGGTCATGGAGCTGGCTTGCCTCGCCATCGACTCGGGTGGCGATCCCGCTGTGATCCAGGCGGCGCTGGATCCGACCCCGTTGAATGTGAGTTGTAGGAGTAGTGAACTTCTTATTAACAATCTCTCGGATCAGGATGCTGAATTGAGGTGTCTTAGTAATCTTCTCTCTCTCCATTTATCTTGTAAGGAACATTGGTCTGAATTCATTCTTGTATCTAGGTGCCTGATGTGGAGGGCCTGAAGAAAGATAAGTGTCAATTGACAAGTACTCCTTATGGTTATCGATTTGTGAACTGGGTAACAAATGTCAAGTATTTTTGTCTTTCATCCGAAATGAAAGGACCAGTACTTCCATACTTGACCAATTTGAGCTTGATCAGGAGTTAAATGCCTATTTTGCGTTTTTGTTCGAACTTATTGCTGAGAGGGGACCTTCTGTGGGTTTGAATGTTAACCTTAGCCGATATGATCTGTTTCATGGACATCTCTTCATTGCCGACTCTGGAAGACTTGGCATTCTGTAAGTAGAAAATGATCTTCCAATTTCTCAGCAAAGTTATGGCCTTCTTATTGTTTGAAATTCTGTGTTCTTCGGCAGTGCTCACTCTATTTTCATGTTCCTTTTGTCAGAGTGACAAGTGTTTTCAAGGAATAGTAGCAAACATAGAACGTGCCTTAGTGTTTATGGCGCCTATGCAAATTTAAGTACCAAAAAAAATCATTAAACAACTAAACTAAACTGATTTGTCTCTTGGTAACTGATCACAGGCTAGTCAGTTTGTAATCTCTCATCTCAAGGTAAGTTTGTATTGCAAATTGTTCAATGAATATTTTGTAATAACTGTTTCTCCCCCACAACATCCATGGCCAATTAGCATATTAGTGTTACATGAATGGAACTTTAGTTCAGAGTTCCTTGGGTGCTTGGCCTCCTTTATGCCAAGGTCCGCTATGTTAAGGCAAAATGTCCCCCGTAATTTATCTAGCCGAGGGACCGGTGGTACTGGATTGCTTGGGGTGAGCGTTATCGCTATTTGCTCCATTAGTTCATAGTTCTTACAAAATGATGAAATGAACTTGAAATTTTGTTTTTGTAATTTTGATACGTTTTAAGATTAATTGTTGTGATAGATTTTTTTTTTTCATGAGTGTTAGTCATAATTTGTGAAGGATTCAATCTGTAAGTTGCAGGCTTGAGCCTCCATTATGTTATTCATTTATGATTTAGCTTTAGACTGTTTAGATTAATGATCAAGGTACTCATTTGAAGTTGATCTTTCAAATCCTTCTTGTACAATTGGTATAGAATCTGGTTTTAAAGTTAAATGGTCGAGGAAAATCTGCATGCACTGTGTTAATCTTTCTAAGGCAATGCAATGAGATTCATAGTATGAAGGCATTCAAAACATAATAAAGTTAGGATGCTGATGAAAAAACAGATAATGTGGTGTAGAGTTATATCAAGAAACTACTGTGTGAGAGTAGCAATTCTCTGTCATATACAATTTTTTCTCTTTTTTGTTATATCTATAGACCATATTTAATTATCTTATCCAGTTTTTGAGGAGTTGGCAGCTTCTAACTTGCCAACCATGTGATTAGAGCTTTCGACTTAGTCTGATATACTAATGTGCTTTCAAAGATTAGTGATTGTTTTTTATTACAGGTTCCATGCAAGAGAGTATCCTGAATATAATAAAGAATCATTTCCTTATAATATGGGCTATTGCCAAAGAGGTAAGGTCTTTAGAGTTGTTACTAATGCGTTTATTGTTTATTCATATTTTTATTTTTCTCCTATTCTATCAGCAAAGACTTCATACCTGATTGTGGTGCAGAGTTAAAATGATTGATATAATTCTGTTATGGTCCTACTATCCTGTATTACTTAGTGCTATGTCCTGTCCGTTCAGGTTCGACTGTGGTCTATGATGATTCTATGAATCTAAGGAATATACTTTGGCTCGCACCACAGCCTGGTATTAGAATGGATGCTTGGGGATCACCTGGTACGATCCAACTTTTCCAGTTACAAGTTGTATGTCCCTCTTGTTTTTTGATGTTTTATATGACATTCAGGTTTTACTTTTTGTTACTCATTTGCTTTATGGTAGCTAAATGTTGGGACTTGCATTGTACTACTATAATGTGTATATTGAATTCTTTTAATATATGAACTAGCAACTGTAATTCTACTCAACTCCCTGTCTACTGATCAATATTCCAATAAAAAGTTAGTCCTTTTTTCTTTGTTTCTGAATGATATGCGCTTTAGACTGGCTCTGGGTGAAAGCCAGTACCGTATCCATAAACACACACGGTTTCAAATAAAAACTAGTTCAATTAGATTTCTGTCTACCACTTCAGTTCTCTCTGCAAAACTAATTTTTGGAAAAGAGTAGCTCCTTGATGAAAATCATGCTTATTACTGATTTACTTAAGGTGGAATGTTTTCTTCAAGGTTATCTTCTTGAAATTGAGAACCGGAAGAAAAAGTTGTAAACCCCTTGCACACTTGATTAGTATAAATTATTTACTAGGCGCTCATTGTTGAATCAAATGACCTCTTTTACTTGATGTCAGAAGAAGGATTCACTAATATCTGATAATCCTTTCTAAAGTTTAAAGATATCTCAATGATTTACTTCAATATTGAAAAGGAAAAGATTGATAAGATGTCATCCATTTTACTAGTTGTACATGATTTTCAGGTGTGTTGGTTGTTCTTGATGCTCATCCTGATGGTATTATATACAAGGAACTAGTGCCACAATACGTAGATACTGTGAGAACAATTTTTGAAGGTTAGTTCGTTTTTAGTATCATTTTTTTTTTCAATTGTTATTGCAGAAGATTTACTAGTCTCTGATAGTATGGTCCTTAGACGTGGTTAAGACAACTTTCTTGGCTTTCACCAGATGATTTTGGTGATCATGTGGCTGATGTCAACTACTTGAATGTCCACAGTGTTGTTCCTGGTGACAGGATTTTTATGTGCTGAAATTCTTAACAAGATATTCTTTGCTTGAGATAGATCCTTGTATGTTCCACCAAAAAATCTTATGCACTGTAATTCAAAACAAGCTCTTTCGTAGCGCTGGCTATTCTTTGGGTTTCGGAACCAATATTTCATTATTTATTTGGAGCTAACGTTCCATAGTGATTTGCTGGGATTAGAGTCAGCTGTACATGAGTTAAATTTTATATTATTTAAATGTTTGATATAGTAATCGAGTAAAGTCAAGTTAAATCTAAAATAAATGAAGTTGGTTTCTTTCTATGAATTTGAGTTTGGCTTTTAATTTGAGCTTGTATGATTGTGTGAAAGGTTTATATTTTTAAAAGACAAAAATAGGGAAAAATCCCTTTTGGAAACTTCCCCTAGGATTCCTCTTCTTTTCGGGTTTTTTTTGAGTTTCATAATCCTCTCTTTGCACTTCCTAATACAAATACAAGAGGGGATTTTGTATTAGGGAGTGAAAAGAGGGGATTAGGGAGAAAAAAAAAAATCTTACGTGGGGAGTGAATTCAAAGGAAAATATTTTTTGGGGGATTTTTTAGAAAAAAATTCTTTTTAAAATTGTTTGATTGGTTAATGAATTTAATATTATAGGCATAGTTGGATGAAGCTTATTAATGATAATTTTGATTATTTATCTAAGATTAGGATATTTAATCCTGTATAGTTTAAGTAACGATTGAGCATGTTTATTACGCCAGTAAATAAGGGATATAATTTAGAATGTGATTAATTTCAAAATGAGATTTTACATGATTTCGAAGTTAAAAAAATTCTAATTTTTTTTAAATGAGTATTTCAAAAGTTAACTTAAATCATATTAGATTATATAATTATTTGATAATTATATAATTAAGGTTAGGTATGTTAATTTGAATCAAATTTATTCATATAAGTTTGTTTTGTTTGTCCGTTTTGTGTTTTTTTTTATTTATAGATTTGATAAGAGATTTGTTGATGAATATTATTTATAAATAATAACGATTTGCTTTCATTGATTACTCCAGACTGTGGGATGTGTCAATTGGAATGAGGTGGAAGAGTTTAAATTTTGAAATAAAAATTCTCTAAGTGCATCAACATCAAAGAGTATATTATTTGTTTAAGATATATAGAAAAAAAATTATAATGATAATTGCTCATATGCAAATTAGGAGAGAAAAAAAAAGAGATAATTTTTAATATAATTTAATTCTAGTGGCATGAAGGGAGGGTATTTACAAAATGCCCAAACATAATTAATGTAGCACCCAAGGTAACTAAAAAAAAAAAAAGGATCATCTCCTAATTTGAAATCAAATATAAATTTTTAAATTTTCATACATAAAAACACCAGAATAATTGCAGGATATGGATATCCTTAAACCATTAAAATTTATCTAGTAATAAAATTACAATAAGGTTTTAAAAAATTCACAAAATCTCAATCGTCGTTCATTGGTGTGTGTATATATGTATATGATTAAATATTCATTAAAATAATTCAACTGAATCCCATTCTGCATTCTTGGTGGCCTAACGGTGCCAACCCTACCCCGCCAACAGAGAAGCCATTCCAAGTTTGCTCCAACTCCCGGTCTTCTTCCAGATGAGATTGCCGATCAACAACGTCGTCGTCTCCTCTACTTCATCAACTCGCCATTTACAATCTCCCTTCACCTTTCCTACTCTACTATTCATATAATTCTCCATCTTCTTTACCTTTTCTGTTTTCAGCACCATATCCGACGATCGATATGGACTATCAGACGGTTGCAGGCCTCGACCCCAGCTCCTCCTCCTTCTCCTTCTCCTCCTCCTCCTCCTCCCCATCTTCCTCCTCCCATTCCTCCTCGCCTCCCCTTTCCACCACCGCCACCACCACCGCCCTACTCGTCTCCAATCTATCCTACTCTGTCCACCCCTCTTCCACCTCCACCTTCCTCCGCCGCCGGAGTGGCCACTCGTCCAGCCATGCACGCCACCTCCTAAATTCAGTCTCCTTCGCTGCCGCCTCCTCCGAGCTCCTCGCCGTCGTCGGCCCAAGCGGCGCGGGTAAATCCACGCTCCTCCGCGTTATCTCTGGACGCGCCGGTGCCTCCAGTTCCATGGCCACCGCCGTCTCCCTCGACGGCCGGCACGTCTCCAGCGCGGCCCACCTGCGGAAGCTGTGTGGGTTCGTGACGCAGGAGGACAACCTGCTGCCGCTTCTGACGGTGAGGGAGACGCTGGCGTTCAGCGCGCAGCTGCGGCTTCGGGGTGCGAGCGCGGGTGAGCGGGAGGTGAAGGTGGAGGCGCTGGTGAGGGAGCTGGGGCTGGAGCAGGTGGCTGACAGCTACGTTGGTAACGAAGAGCGGCGGGGCGTGTCGGGTGGAGAGCGCAAGCGGGTGGCCATCGGCGTAGACGTGATAGATGACCCGCCGGTCCTGTTGCTGGACGAGCCGACCTCGGGGCTGGACAGCGCCTCCGCGCTGCAGGTGGTGCAGCTGCTGGCGGCCATGGCGAGGAGCAGGCGGCAGGTCGTCATCCTCACCATCCACCAGCCGGGCTATCGGATTCTTCAGTACGTCTCCACCTTCTTGCTCCTCTCCCACGGGAAGGTATCCCCTGCTCACTCTTACCATCATAATTATGAGGATAATCATTTTTCTTCAGTTATATCATGCAACAATTCATGATGCCCTCGTGGATTAGCGCGGTTTTATTTTAATAGATTTGCATCAAACAATACAAAATATTTCGTTAGATATTTCTCTTTTCTATATAAAGGATTTCGTATAAAATATTATCTCTAGTAATTTATTTATTTGTATCTTATTGTGAGGATTGAACCGTTTAGGATAACCAATATCATTTTTTTTTTGCTCCAATCACTCGCAAAGCTCTTCTAAAATGGGGTTATCCTCGCCCCCACGGGCTGGATCAGCTGGTTAAGGCACTCGCACTTGAAATGGAGGGCGTGGGTTCGAGGGTCGACAGTATGAACGAGGGGTGAAACCTCGGCTGCTGTTTAAAAAAAAATCCCTCGCGCCTGAGTGTCTTAACTTGCCCAGCATTCACCGTGATTTACCCCCTCTGAACACTTGTGGGGCAGAGACCAGGGGGCCGCTAGGTTGGCGGTTCCAACCTTTGAAATTAAAATGGGGTTATCCTCTCACCATCATATCCGGTCTTCACTACATAGTTCAGTAGGCGTTCATGTATCAATTCCTAGCTCTGTCATATTGCGAAATTAATTTTTTTTTAATAGGAAGACACGGACTGTAGATCCAGATCAAGTCGTTCACACTTCAAAATTTACCCCTGTGGCCAATTGAAAATTTCCATGGGACAAAATTGATCACTTCCGAGGTTAGTCGATAAATTAGATACCTGAAAAAAATGATAAACTTGCCCTAGGAGAAAGTGTGATGGCAAAAGATAGATTGACCTTATGCAACGAGGGTTCGATTCCACATATGATAGATACTTCATATGTCCACGGTTCTCGAAACACTTATGATGCTACGCTGCACTTTCCGGATTAACCTTAGTGGCCGCTAAAAAAATTTCCGTGGGATCGAAATCAGGTCAAAAAAACGCAAATCATGATGAACTTATTCTTGCTATCCTTTAACAGGTAGCTCACAATGGCAGCCTGGAATCTCTCACCCAGACGATCGGAAGACTGGGATTCACAATACCAACTCAGCTCAATCCTCTAGAGTTCGCCATGGAGATCATTCAGCAGCTAGAGGATTTCCACGCTTCTAAATTGCCTCCTGAAACAGAGACAGAGACAGAAACAGAGACTTATTGCAAGAACAAGCTTAGCAAAGATTTAGCATTAATGGACGCAGAAATTTTTCACAGCGGCTACTGCTCCCGCATGGAGGAGATTAAGATCCTGAGCTTGCGCTTCTGGAAGATCATCTACCGAACGAAGCAGCTGTTCCTGGCGCGCACGATGCAGGCCGTGGTCGGCGGGCTGGGACTCGGCAGCGTGTACCTGCACGTGGAGCCGGACGCCGAGGGCGTCGCCGAGAGATTGGGCCTCTTCGCCTTCAGCCTCAGCTTCCTCCTCTCCTCCACAGTCGAAGCACTCCCCATCTTCCTCCAGGAGCGGCGCGTGCTGATGCGGGAGGCCACCCGGAGCACGTACCGGCTCTCCTCCTACGTCGCGGCCAACACGCTCGTCTTCCTCCCCTTCCTGCTCGTCGTGGCCCTGCTCTTCGCCGTCCCCGTCTACTGGCTCGTGGGGCTCAACCCTTCCTTCGCCGCCTTCGCCTTCTTCGTTTTGGTGGTGTGGCTCATCGTTCTGATGGCGAGCTCTCTGGTGCTCTTCCTCAGCGCCGTCTCGCCGGATTTCATACTGGGCAACTCCCTCATCTGCGTCTTCCTGGGGGTCTTCTTCCTGTTCTCGGGCTACTTCATCCCCAAGGAGAGCATCCCCAAGTACTGGATCTTCATGTACTACCTCTCTCTCTACAGGTACCCTTTGGACGCCCTGCTCATCAACGAGTACTGGAGCGTGAGGGACGAATGCTTCTCCGTCGGGCATGGAGGCGCGTGCTTGCTCACCGGCGGAGATGTGCTGAGGGCGAGAGGGCTGGATAAGGACTCCAGATGGATGAACGTCGGGATCATGTGCCTCTTCTTCTTCATCTACCGAGTTATGTGTTGGCTTTTGCTGGTCAGGAAGGCTTCAAAGACTAGGCTCTGACTGAAATTAAACATGCTTAATTGTCGATTAATTAAGTTTATGCAATATGGTTACTTTTTTTTCGATTGATCTGTTATATATTTATTTGTAGACTTTTTTTTCAAACAACTAAGTCTGGCTAGTTTGGCTGTATTTTTATTGTATCGTTTGTGGTTACTACCTAGTAAACTTCTCTAATTGTTTTGTGGTTACTATCTACATGAGTAATGATAGAAAGAGTAAAAATCAGAGAGTGAAAATGGAAGAGTGAAAGCAAAGTGAATGACGTGGCATATTACATACACACATTCGATTATCGTTTGGATACCATCGACGACCTTCGGCCGCCGTCCCGAATCAAAGTATACCTGGGATACGGTGAATCCGTCGGAGATCGCTGCATGTAAAATGTCACATTATTCACTTTGCTTTTTACTCTCGTATTTTCACTTTCTCTATAACTTTTCTTTTTTTTTTAAATGCGGAACAGGAAAGCTTGGAATTTTGATATCGTTTTGATCGGCACCGCGAGTAAATTTTTCTAGAAAAAATACCTCTCTTATTTTCAAAGAATAATTTTCTATCAAGAAAAAAAAGAAAATCATTAAAAAACTATCAGTAAAAAATAATTTCCTCTCAAAATATGTCTTATTTTAAAAAATAATAAAAAATTAAAAAATTATATTGAACTCTAACTTTAATATGTAACTAATCAATAGTAATTTTTATCAATAAATAGACTTCATCAATATTTTCTAAAATATTTTTGAAATCATTTTCAAAATTAATTTTCAACCATGATCTATGAGATAAATATACATGGCTTGCACATTAATTTTTCCCATGATTGACCAACACAAAATTCATGTATTTTAATGAAACTAAAACTCAAATAGAGACACTAAATCAACACCTTGATTTTAATTTGCTTATCCTCCTAATATCTTTCTTGTATCTAGTATGTTTTAATACACATACAAGTTAAAGTTCTTGTGACATGTATATATAAATTGGTTTTTTTCTAAATTAAAGATCATGTATTTCTAACTAGACATTTTAAACTTGATCATCCTATCTAAGATGCCAACTAATATCATTGTCTTTAGTTTCAAGGAAGTAAAATAATAAAGGATAATAATTATGACATAAATCAAATATAAACTTTCAAAAGAAAAACTATCATAATTTAATGATATATTATAAGATGACATGTATCAAATATCATAACAATATGAAATACTTGTGTACGTTATGATGTCATGACATGTGATAGGGCACACAAGCATAGTAATTGTATTATAAAGTAAAAAACCTAAAATTTTCATCTAAGTGTCATCAACTAATCTCTATGTCAAAATCCATGATTTGACATAGACGATCATATCTACCTTGAAAATGTCAAAATCCTAAATTGACACATTTTTTATTTCTATCCCGTATTGCCAATTTGATTAATCTCAATATCTCAAATTTTTATTGGCACATTTTAAAGTCTTCAAAAGTAAAAGTCAACTTCTTATTTTCAAGATATCACAATACCTTGAAAATATCCTAAAATGTCAACTTCACCATGGTTGATTAGCTACCCTATCAATTAAGGTTGTCGTACCCTATACTCATCTAGTGTGAAAATATCACACTTTTAGGAACCCAATATTAATTAGTGCTATTTGTGTGTAATAGATATTCACTAGGGATAACTTCCTTAAATATCTTCCTAATGATTTTTCTAGATTTCTTAGAAAACTTAGTATACTAATCTCCTCAAAGTCAACACTAGGGATAACCTCCCTTCTAATTTTGACTCAACTCCTAGATCTAGAGTTAGTTTCATATCGATAGGGAACTCTATGGTATGAGACTATACTTTCCTTGGAATTAGGTTTGTATCCTAAACTTTTCTTGCCCATAGCTAACTCTTGTCCATCTAATCTTAGGTGCTATTTCTTGGACCTTTTAACATTATTTGTAAATTTTCTTCTTTACTAACTTATCAAATATTGACCTCAAAATATCATTTTTCATTTCTAAATCATTAATCGTAGACTTTTCATTAATGCATTGATCATTTTTTTCTATGCACATGTCTAGTTTCCTTATGGTTCTTGTCAGATTGTTTCTACCTTTCTATCTTTATGTAGAGTTATTTATATTTTGCCTTAGAATTATCATTCTTTTTGCTTTCATGATAATAAGTACTAAAATCATTTATTTCTAGCATATTTATTATCATGATATAAAAAAATATCATTAACTAATGATACCTTAAATTTGATCCCCTTGATTTAAGTTTTCTTCTTTATTGTTACTCGAGGACCTCCTCTTTGGACATTGATTTTGATAATGCTTTTTTTGATTGCATAGGAATACACTGCGCTCCTTGCCCTTTCGTATTAAGGTTCCAGTCTCCTTTGACTTCTCCCTCATCTTGGTGTCACTTGAATCTTATCCTTGAAACTAATGGTACCCTAGATTTGCTCTTAGAAGCTCTCCTTGATTTGAGTTTTCTCCTTTATATTTATTGAGGACCTCCTCTTTGCACATTGATTTTGATAATACTTTTTTTGATTGCATAAGAAATATACTATGCGCTCCTTACCCTTTCGTATCAAGGTTTTAGCCTCCTTTAACTTCTCTCTCATCTTGGGTGTCACTTGAACTTTCTCTTTGACCTATTTTTGACACTTATTCTTATAGTGTCATTTCTTCTTATACTCAAAATACATTATATGATCTTTATTTTTATAAATTGAAATAGTTATACCTTGATGATTTGTATTCTCTTGACTTATAGAGGTTAAATACTCCTTGTCTTCATTGGCTCCGAAAGTTGAGACTCCTTGTTCCGGTGTCAATAAGCCCTCCCACTCAATTCTTGAGGTGGATGCTTCTTCAATTTCCTCTTCAAATGTTGAACATCTCTCAACCTACAAATCCTCAAGCACTTAATCCAATAAATCTCCCTCTCTGGATTTGCTTTCAATTAGCGATGAGATTGAATCTTCATAAAGCTTGGTTAACTTTGTCCACAATTCCTTGGCATCTTAACTTTCACAAAATATTATTAAGTAAAATACTTGCTAATAATTTAGTTACCTTGTCATTTGCCTCAGATTTTTTAACTTGCTTTTTAGTCCATTTACTTCTCCGAAAAAGTTTTCTTTTTTATTTCTTGGAGCTTCAAATTCTTCCATTAGAGTAAATCATTACTTTATATCCATCATCAAGAAATTCTCCATTCTTGATTTCAAAAAATCGAAGCTTCTCATTCCGAATGATGGAGGCACTCAAATGTCATATCTGAATTCATCTCGGGGATCCATTTGAAAACTTTAGCTCCTTTGATGATTAGTCCGATAACTTGTTAATATTGAAGGGCTTCAAGAATATAACTTTTTCTTCCTCAAGCTCTTTGCTCCTTCTGGTGATTGGTCCCGTGATAAGTGACCTCACTCTGATACCACATGTTAGGATCCTAATGAGCTAGAGGGGGTAAATAGCTTTAATCGCTTCTTGTAGTCACATTATGCTCATCATTGAATGTGCAACGGAACTTCAATTCAAACTTGGATGCCACATGCACTACACATGTGTTTTACTTAGTATCCATCTCCTCGAGATAACTAATCTAAGGGCCCACTCTTTACTCATAACTCCATTAAGAACTTCCTTCTCGAAAACCTTCCGATGGTGGAGAAACTTATTACAAGATTAAGCACAAAAATACATGCAAACAAGATTACAAACAAAATTGAAAATGACTTTACAATGAAGAACCTTAGATGCTCTTTTCTTAATTTGGTTAGCTTCTTGATAATTGGCAAAAAATTCTCTTTTTAGGGTTGTTTTCGGGCTAAAAAATATCTTACCAATCAATTAGCCTTATGCTCAATTGATTGTTATGTCAAATCCGATAGTTCAAACTTGTAGAATAGCTCTTTTTGCTTGACCAATTAATTGATGAGTCATATCAATCGATTATTAGCTTCAATCGATTGTCCCAATCGATTTTGAAGTCTTCTGTTCTCTAAAAAACATTGTCAATTGATTAGCCTAATTGATTGACAAGGCTGAATCAATTAAGCCAATTAATTCGGTAGTCGTTTGTTTTCTCACAAAATTTCTGTCAATCGATTGCCTGTCATAAGTCTCAATCGATTGCTTCAATCGACTTTGGACCCTACTATACTCCCAAGATTTGCTCTCAATCGATTAAACCAATCAATTACTTTGGGACAATCGATTGCCCAACCATAAATTCGAAATCTGAGTTTAGGGTTTACCAATCTATTGTGATCTCTCGCCAATTGATTGGTCACCCTAATTCAGTCTTTTCATGACTGAATTCACGTCTTGCTTGGTATCCAGTTGACGTCAACTTATCAATATTTTCTCTGCTCAACATATAGTCATCCGTGACCAGATGGAACTTCCAGTTACCTAACATCCGGTCATCCGTGACCTACTAGGGCTTCTTCACTAAGTGTTTAGTCCTCCTTGACCCACTTGGATTTTCTCACCAAGTGTCCGGTCAACCTTTGACCTACTTGAACTTTCTCACTAAGTGTCTGGTCAACATTTGACCCACTTGGATTTTCTCCCTTGCCAACTTCCCATTGGATTTTCAATTACCAAGTATCTGGTCCTTTTTGACCCACTTTGACCTTTTTCTTGTCAACTTTCCATTGAACTTCCGCTTACCAAGTGTCTGATCCTCCTTAACTCACTTGGACTTTTCCTTTGCTAGTGCCCGGTCCTCCGTGACCTACTAGACTTCTCATCCATGCCAAGTATTCGGTTCTTTGGGACCCTCTTGGACTTTTCTCTTGCCAACTTCCCGTTGAGCTTCTGACATCATCAAGTATCCGATCAACCTTAACCTACTTGACTTCTCTCTCACATATTGATCAAATATCTTAACCTAAACTCGAGTCAACTCAAATTTGGTCAACCTTATCAACCTTGACCCGAAGTCAATTGCACCAACATCTTTCTCTAGCATCTCTGTGAATCCCTTCTTTCAATTTGTTTCTAACTTGTGCGTTGGAGTAGTCGTGCCAGTAACGCCGACCAGACATGCTTCGATTCACAAGTCATCAGAGCTTAGGCACCTCGGAGATCACAATAACTTCTACTCGAAAGGAGTTCGGGAGAGGAGAAGCTCCAGCAAGTAAATAGAACACCATCTAATTGGCACCTTCTAGGCTATAGTATCCTAAAACAACCCCTAGAATATAGTATTCTATAATAGCCTTCGGGCTATTATATCTCTTAACAACCTTTAAGCTATACTATTCTATAAGAGTCGAGAGTTATATATACCTCTGGGCCTTATTATCCTATAACAACTCCCAGGCTATAGTATTCTATAACAACCTTTATGCTATACTATCATATAACAGCCTGGGTTATAATATCACATAACAACCATTGGTCTATAACATTCAATAACATCTCTCGAGCTATATATTATCCTATAACAACGTCAAAAACTATATTATTCTATAATAGCCTTCGAGCTATATTATCCTATAACAACCTCCGGGCTATATTATCCTATACAACCTCCAGTTTATATTAGACTATAATAGTTTTCTATAATAGCCTTTGAGCTATAGTATCACATAACAACCTCCGGGCTATATGATCCTATAACTATCTCTAGCAATAATATCATATAACAACCTTTAGGATATATTATTCTATAACAGCATCGGGTCTATTGTATTGTATAACAGCCTCCAGACTATATTATATTATAATAGCCTCTGGGTTATATTATCCTGTAACAGTCTTTGGACTACACTTCTCAATAATATCACCGGTTGAGATTCGAATTTCTATCATTATCTAACTTCTTAGTAATATCCCATGGGGGTTGTTCTTATGTCATCATAGGCATTATTCCCATTCAATATCCTTGGGCGGGATTGTATTTCCTATATTATCAGGCTTTTGAATGACATCCTAGTTGAGTTGGTTTTTCCTATAGCATCACTAGTGGAAAAAAGGCTTTTAACACCGGTTATTTTCGACTTTTAACACCGGTTCCGGAACCGGTGTTGATCCAGCTGGCATTGTAAGTATAGACTTTTAACACCGGTTAACAAACCGGTGTGATATATAGATTTAACACCGGTTAATAACCGTTGTTAAAAGTTCAATTATGAGGCGGGAAAGCCATTTTAGACACCGGTTATTTTAAATAACCGGTGTTAAAACATCATTTTTAACACCGGTTCTAGAAACAACCGGTGTCAAAAGTCTTAATTTTTTATATAAATTTCATATTTATTTTTGAGGACGAACGATTAGCCTTTTGCCACCAATATAATTAATGAGACGAAACAAAATTCTGTCTATAATAAAACTTGTGAAAAAACTACATTCTCAAGTTTCGTGAAAGGACGATGAACACCATCTCAAGTGTTAGCTTAATGTCTACAACGAACTTCAATGGATACAATCTATAACAAAGATGATATATCGATGGCTTCTCTCAAAATGCACAAGTTAAACAAGGAACAGATGGAAATTTAGGTGTGGAAGGCACCTAAGAACACATCTGCACTTTAGCTGAAGGATTGCATCCCTGTACAAGTTGATTTTGTAGTTACTTGAAACCCACACCATGCACCCCAGTGCTCCAATTGTACCCGGCTTTACGCCATTCTCTCTTTCACTCCTCCGGCGGCAGTTTGAGCTTAAAACTGGTTCACGAGGCCGGAGATTTTCTTCAGTTTGAGAGGAAGATCTTCCAACACATTTAGTAGGCCGGAGAGCTGATTACTCTGCACGTGACTACAAAAAAGTAATCATCATATTTATATTACTCTCAAAAGGGTTAAGAGAAATAATCTTATGCATTCAAATGAGACTCACAATGTAGTCAAAGATGATAAATTTCCCATTGAGGCTGGTAATGGACCACTGAGATTATTGAAAGAAAGATCCCTGCTTGAAAATGGACATGTTACTCATTAATAATAAAGGATAAGCAGAAAACATGAATATCTAGTGAAATACAAAACCCAACCCACAAGTTTATTAGACCAGTGAGAGAGCTAAAGGCATCTGGCAGATCACCACTCAATTTATTTATTATTAATTGACCTGAACAGCACAAAGGCCACCAATGAAATTGAGATTAACAAACGAAACACATGATCAATTGTGTAAAACCAAACAACACATTACATGTCTGTCAGAAGGGTTAACTTTGATAAGGAATCTGGAATGCTGCCTGTGAATTGATTAGATGAAAGAAAACTGTCCCAAGGCAAATCATGCAGATCATCACAGAACAAGAGCAATCTATGGAAACAAGAAATGTTAGACACATATTATCATTTAAAACATACAATGTGCGCAGGGTGAGAGGAAGATTTCCTGGTATGCCTCCACCAATGTTGTTGTTACTCAGATCTCTACAACCGAAAGTAGCAAGCAAACAATAGTCAATACACAAATTCTAGGTGATGGCTTGAGCTTTGAGAAATGAACTGAATGAATTGGAGAATGAGACTGTAGTTTCTCATGCTAACAGAAAAATGAAATTCAACCAACTATGACTGACATTGTAATTATTGAAGAAAAATTGCCTAGACCATCGCCCAGTTGTCCTCCAAGATTTGCAGCATTGATAACTCTATCAAAATAAGGCCATTAAGATAAGAACGCAAGATTCTTCAATTGGATAAGTTAGGAGACAATTACCGTACATTGCAGTCTCATTACATAATATCCACACTCTGTATTGCCAGTTTGTTTTTGGCACTACAAATAAATATCAAAATGACACATTAGCAGAAAAGGATAAATCAGTTACAAAGTCATGCTAATTTTTCATTATAGTAACCAATATCTCAAGCATGCACATAGAGGAGCTTGCATACCAAAAGACATCAAATAATAAAGAACGCATAGCACTATGATAAAAAAAATATAATAAATGGCAACAAATAAACCAAATTTATCTATGAAAAAAATGCTTATAGATCATAGTTGTATAAAAACTTGACATTTAACTACTTACACGTAGTTCCTTCCATATAGGCATTCTAAAAGCTCCCAAGTGTTTGCCTTTCATCGTATGCCAAGAACTATACAACATAGCTCAGAATTGCAGTTACCACAGTTACACATCTACAAGCTCCAATTGCGGATCATCAACCTGGCAGCTATGATCCAATTACATTTAAGTTACTAATTAACCCCATCACACCACAATTCCAATCCCACACATGGAGTCCACGATACAGACATAAGAATAGTAGTCCAGGATTACCAACTTATCATACTAGGATCCATCCAAATCAAGCCTGCAATAACCCAATCCTTACCTGGTTTTGTGTTGCCGGCAACCCCTTTGCTCCAATCCGACAGACCAATCCAGAGGAGGAAGACCCGTGAATTTAATCTGGGCTTGGCACAAACAAGATCCCTCATCAATTAAAATTTTCAATCAGAGGCAACCTAAGGAGCTAGAACAATCAATAGGTAGCAGCTAAGGGAAATGAAACCCGATTTCAAATTCTCAGGTGCCGAAATCAGATCTGCCACACACGAGGATTTAGTTTCGAAATCCACTTCCCAACTCCATCCCTACAACTCTGAATCTAAAGCAAATATCAGGCGTACCTCAGATTCGTGGGTGCCCCATTCGATTCCAAACATCCGGCGATCCTTGGCGAGAAGCTGATTTCACTGGCCGGCGGAGAAGATTCTCGAGTGCCGGCTCCGACGATGATGTAGAACTCCCGTGGGACCGTCGCTGCGTCTGGATCGACCCAGGGTCAAGGGATCCTAGGGCGCGTGCGATGTGGCGTCGCGGACCAAAGCTAAGGCACAACTCAAACTGAGAGGACAGAGTGGATCGCCGGTCGCCTGCGGCTAGGGTTCGCCGGAGATATGGAATCCGAAGGAGGCGACGTCGTTGGTTCTCGATCGGGAGTGGAGGCGGCTCGCGTGAGGTGAGGGTGTGCGGTCGAAGGAGAAGAGAGGAGTTAGGCGAAGGTGTGCGGCGGAAACAAAGCCCTAATCGGCTTAAATCACGGGTCATTTTGCATTTAAGTCCAATTCGTTGCCTTTTTGTAATTCCGCCCCTAATTTATGAGATATGACCCCGGTTATTTATAAAACCGTAGTTAAATATATTTTTAACACCGGTTGTTAAAAGAACCGGTGTTAAAAGTATTTTAAAGTTCAAATAATTACAAAAATGCCACCGTCTTTTTTTTTAACACCGGTTTTAATACAACCGGTGTTAAAAGCCGTTGTTAAAAGTCTTTTTTGTACTAGTGCATGGGTGTTCCCATCAAATATCCCTAGTCAAGATGCAAACGAGATTGAGTTTCTTATCTTATTCGACTTCTCATTACTATCACAGTGGAATGGATTTGTTAATATCCTCAGGCAGATTTGAATTTCTTATTTACTCAACATTCTCTGTGTTATCCACTTACCCCAGCGAGCTTGGTTTATGGAGAGCATCAATATTCCAACAATATCCCAAGGCGGGAATAGATTTTTTTTATCTTGTCCATCTTCATGGTAATATCCCAGCGGGACTGATTTTATGAGCTTGGTACTCCCATATTAATGTCTCCGAGTGAGACTAGAGTTCTGCTACTATCTATATTCAATAATATCCCGGAAGCTTCCGTAACCCTTGCCTTATCAAATTTTCTAATCAAACTTCATTCGACTTTACCTCTCAATCAGACTTGAAGGGGGGCATGTGATAGTATCAAGGTTATTCCCTAAAGGACCTATCTCACTTGTAGACCGGCCAGTTCTGATTCCCGAGTACTCAACATCCTCAAGTATCCAGTGTACCTTAGCACTTAGTGTTCTCGAGCACCCAGTATACTCGAGTGATGGTACTTGGGTTGTTTCCCAAGCAACCGACAGGTTCATTTCCAAACCGACCGAGTTCATTTCTCAAGCATCCCTGAATATTAAAGTTGTGTTTGGTAAGAGGTAATGTAATCAAGTTTATAATGTAATCAATTTTGTAATGTAATTAATATTACATTACTATGTTTGGTAACGAGTTGTATATAATCTTTGATTATAAGAGTGATTATATTCTTTTGTTTAGTGTCTATTACTTTTATAAGGAATGTAATTCATATTCTTATAAAATGACAAAAATATCCTTATAACTAAATTTAAATAATTTTATTCTCCCTTTCAATTAAAATAGCCTTTACATTTATGTAAAATCTCCGGGATTGAAAATTTTTTATTGGAGAAAAACATGAGTGTACTTACACAACATATTAATTTATTGGCTAAGAAAATGAGGCCAAACATGAATCCTTGAGCGTACTTACACAGAGCATATTGTAATTGAGTTTTTATACATTGCATAAACTTAAATCCTTAGGAAACATAAGGCCAAACTCCAAGCTGATGAACACAACCAAATGAAGGATGAAATTAAAAAAATGTTAGTTTTCTTCATTAAAATTGTATCGATTTTCTAGCATATCCCACACATCAATAGAAAAAAGTTACAATTCACAATAGAAAGAAATGACCACAAAATCAATAAGACTTACTCCTCAAATCTCTCTACTTAATAATTCTTTCACCCAAATTTCTTTCTCATCATCTGGTATGGTAAAAAAAAATATCTATAGTCTCATGATCACAACCAATTTTTGTTGTCACTTTATGAAGCTCCAACATGCTAAGGCCAGGTAACTTTGTTAAAACCTCATTAACTTTCATTCTTTTTTCAGCACCTTCATCATATTCCAATACTTTACTCAATCGGTTATTTGTCTTGTTAAGTTCTTCCCCAAGAATAGTTGTCATCTCTCTAATAACTTGAGATAAATCTTTGATACACTCACTCTTTCTCCTTTTGGGCTTACAACTCTCTTTATTTAATCCAAATATGAAATCTTTGGTAAATGAAGCAGAATCCCCATCAGCACTTACACATTCATCATCATTTTCATTTGCTACTTTGTCTAATTCTCAAGGTTCTGAGAATCGGACCGGACATCGAACCGGTCGGAGCAAGGGTTCAGAGGTTCAACCGGTTTAACCGGGGGTCCAACCGGGATATAACCGGTATATAATAAAGCATGTATTTATATAAATATATGAAACTAACAACTTATCCAACTACTTTCTTCAAGATTAGATCAACTAGGTCAAACATGTGATATATTTTTGTCAGCAACTCAGTACAGTATTCTTGAAAAAAAAGATTAGTTTCAAAGAAAAATTTAAGTTTAAAACCATTGGATTAAAAAAATCTAGATACGAACTTATTAGAAGTTAAAACTATATCACAATAGCATTTGTTCACTGATAAACACTTAAATAGGGGACACTAGGTTTGGTTCGTTAGGGACTTTGGGTGAAAGCAAACTAGGTTTTTGACATTTTATTTTTCAATTTTCATTTTCAGTAAAAAAACAAAACTGAAAAGGAAAAATAAATCAAAAAATAAAATAAACCAAGCCGGTTTGATCGGTTTGTCCGGTTCACCGATTCCCACCCGGTTCAAAACGGTTCGCATCCGGTTCTTGAGTAGTCGATTTTAAGAATCAATTCGGATCGGAAATCTGGCCGGTTCCCGATTCAACCGGTCCGACCGGCCGGTCCGGTCCGGTTTTCATAACACTGCTAATTCTTCCACAATATCAGCAAGAACTTGAGCATCTTTCCCAGATGCGCGATCTCCACCAAAGATGACAGAAAGTTCATCATAATAAGGTCATGACTTGAATCTAAATTATTCTGCATCTCCATGAGTCTATAAAAAAATTCATATTACCAACTAAATAAATCAAAATAAAAAAATATTTTAATAATAAAATAAATTACCTTGAGATATTCATCCCACATGGCTTTCAGCTATAACACATTTTTTTTCTGAGCCAACCAAAATCTCTACTACTAACTCCATATAACATGTCATGCACAACATTGTGGTGCTTCTAGAAAGTTTTTAACCTTGATTCAATGTGTGGTTTTGCCTTAATTCCATGTCCAGGCAAGCTAACCTCAAGTATTTATTATAGTTTTTGTCCATGTACTGGCCCAAAACCTTTCTCATCCTTGTTTCTAAGCTCTCCGTACGTCATTGCTTAATTATAGTAATGTTTCAATAAGTGAAGCATCTTTTTTAGTAGACTATTAATGTTTGTTTTTTTCCTAGTCTTTTTGAGTTATAAGATTCTTCTGAAGGTTTAGAAGTCATGCACACCTATAAAATAATCAGTACAATAAAGCAGTATAAACAAAAATCGTACAATTCAAACATAAACAAAAGTAGTACATTACAAATAACTCAAACAAAAGAGTATAACACAAAAAATAAAGCATTACATTGTAATTCAATAATTCAAACAAAAGTAGTACAATTCAAACATAAACAGAATAATCAAAATTAACAACTCATACAAAAAAAAAATATTGCGATTCAACATAATCAAAATAAGACATGTAACATGTAAATTACAAAGAAACAGAATAAAGATGACGAACTTTGCCTATTTGCAAAAATCTGAAAATTCAATAAGAATTACACAAATGATCTCATTTAGATATTTTCCATTCATTAAATATGTCATTTGCCAAATTATCTCGCTAATTGCTAAATTCACTCGAAGTCTCAATAGTTAACACCATGGTTTCACAAATTTCAATAACTCCATCTTGTTAACTATCCAACCTTCTCTCCAATCTTCTTTCTGTAAGATCCCTGATAGAATTCATGAATTAAAAATTAGAATTCATGAATTCTTACAAGTATATCAAAAAGAAAAGTCTAATTTTGATATCTGTTTATTATATCCTTGAAAGAAGATATTACATCCCTTTATATAAGGTTAAAATGAATTCTATAATTCACATCAATCGATGTGGGATAAAATGCAAATATAAAATAATGCATATGTTAACATCCCCTCTCAAACTCGTGATGGTGTAGTGAGAAACATTGAGAGTTTGTCAAGAAAGAACCGGTGACGCTTGATGGTGTGTGCCTTTGTGAAGAAATCTGCGAGCTGCATCGAGGATGAGACAAAAGGTAAGGATATGGTGCCTCGCTCGAAATGGTGCCGAGTAAAGTGGCAATCGATCTCAATATGCTTGGTACGTTCATGAAAGACTGTGTTGTGCGCAATCTGAATAGCACTCTTATTATCGCAGTACATCGGTGTCGGACCACTAAGGGAGACGCCCATATCAGTCAATAGCCAGCGTAACCATATAATCTCACTTGTAGCAGAAGCCATAGCGCGATACTCTGCCTCAGTTGAAGAGCGAGAAACAACATCTTGTTTCTTACTTTTCCATGAAATAAGTGAATCACCTAAAAATACACAATAATCCGTAGTCGATTTTCGATCAGTTTGGTCAGTTGCCCAGTCGGCATCAGAAAAAACGCGAAGCTCCAAAGATGAGGTCGATGGAAACAAAAGACTCTGATATAGCGTTCCCCGAAGATAACGAAGAATACGCATAACTGCAGCCCAATGAACAGATGTAGGTGAGCAAACGAACTGACTGACAATGTGAACAGCATATGCAATATCAGGCCGAGTAATAGTGAGGTACACCAGACTACCCACGATTGATCGATATAAAGTTGGATCAGCAAGAGGATCCCCATCAGTAGGATTGTAACGAACGTTGACCTCAAGAGGAGAGTCAACAACACGAGTATCTGTGAGACGAGACTGCTCAAGAATATCTGAAGTGTACTTAGACTGAGATAGAAGATATCCCCTTTCAGAATAAGCTACCTCAATACCTAGAAAGTAATGTAGATTACCTAAATCTTTCATCTCAAAACGATGAGACAAAGTAGCTTTTAGATCTGAGATACCGTCAACATCATCTCCTGTAATAATCATATCATCAACATACAACAAGAGCATAATATGGCCTGCAGGAGACGATTTAACAAATAATGCTGAATCATGAGAGCTAGAAGTAAAACCAAGTGAAGATACTACAGAGGAGAACTTGTCGAACCAAGCTCTCGGGGCTTGTTTAAGACCATACAGGGCCTTCTTAAGCCTGCACACTTGTCCTGGCCGATGAGAAACACCAGGTGGAGGGACCATGTAGACTTCCTCCTGAAGATCTCCATTCAAAAAAGTATTTTTAACGTCCATTTGTGAAATACTCCAGCGACGAACAGAAGCTACTGCAATAAGAACCCGGACAGATGTCATTTTTGCAACAGGTGCGAAAGTCTCCTCATAATCCATACCATACTCCTGAGCATAACCTTTTGCAACCAAACGAGCTTTATATCGCTCAATAGAGCCATCAAACTTGGTTTTAATCTTGTATACCCATCGAGAACCAATAATTTTCTTACCAACCGGTGGAGAAACCAAATCCCAAGTACCAGTTCTGTCCAAAGCAGACAATTCCTCATTCATAGCCTCTTGCCAAAGAGGATCACGAGATGCCTCAGAGTAAGAGGTGGGCTCACAAAGAAAATTGTTGGAAACTAAAAAGGAAGCGAAAGATGGTGTATAGCAAGAGTAATCAAAATCAGATACCTGAGTAGATCGACGAGTGCGTGTAGGATATCGAGGTAAGTTTGGATCCGTAATTATGGGAGGTTCTGAAGCAGTCGTAGAAAGAGGATGGGTGTCAACATCATTTGTTCTACAAGTAGGATGAAGCGGAACATTCGATATGGTTTCATGAGGGTTAGCATTTTCAGATGGATAATCAGTAGTAAAAGGATCAATTTGAATGAGATCAGATTTCGACATGTCATGTGAGGTAGGTGGGATAGTGAAGAAAGGAATATGTTCAATAAAAGAAACATTACGAGAAACATACAATTTTCCAGAAGCTGGATCATAACAACGATAACCTTTCTGCACAACCCCATATCCAAGAAAAACACAAATGGCCACACGAGATGATAACTTAGAACGTTCTGCATGTGGACGAAGAACAAAGCATGTAGAGCCAAAAACCCTTAAATGAGAATATAATGGAGTGTGACCAAATAATTTAGCATATGGAGAAATCCCAGAGTTATGAGCGGTAGGGATCCTATTAATAAGATACACAGATGTAAGGACAGCTTCTCCCCAAAATTCATTAGGAACACTAGCGGATAACAGCATAGACCGGGCGGTCTCAATAATATGCCTATGCTTTCTCTCGGCTACTCCATTCTGTTGTGGGGTATCAGTACAAGAGGACTGATGCATTGTACCATCAGCTTTGAAAATACCAGAAAGATCTCCACTAGTATACTCTCCCCCCAAATCAGCTCGAAAACACTTGATAGTGGCAGAGTGCTGAGTTTTTACATAGGCCTTAAACTCAGCATAAATATGACTAAGATCAGAACGACGTTTCATTAAATAAATCCAACAAAAACGAGTGTGATCATCAATGAATGAAACGTAATATCGAGAACCTCCCTTAGTGGGAATAGGTGCCGGTCCCCAAACATCAGAATGAACTAAATCAAAAGGTGCCGAAGAAGTGGAAGTACTTAAAATAAAAGGCAAAGCAGAAAATTTTCCAAGTTTGCATCCACTACAATCAGAAATATCATCAGGTGGTAAATCACCAAGTACATCAGAAGTACACATAGAACGTAAACGATAACCTGATAGATGACCAAGTCTAGAATGCCACAAATAAAATTTTGAAGAAGAAGGTGTCAAATGAAAAGAAGACAAATTGACAGGCATTGCTGCTACGTGAGTGGGAAGATGCAGTTCATCCAACACATAAGGTCCTTTCCCTTTTCTATGTCCTGTCCCAATCACTCTCTTGGATTTTAGATCCTGCACATAACAAGAATTTGGAAGAAGACCAACAAAACACCCAGAGTCACATAATTGACCAACAGAAACAAGGTTCATATGTAATTTAGGGATAAAGTAAACATCAGGTAAAGATAAAGAGGGTGTTTGGATAGATCCAGTTCCTTTCAATGACATTTGTGTACCATCCGCAGTCATAACAGAAATAGATGGAGGGTCAGGAGACATATATGTAAAAGAAGAAGAATCATGAGACATGTGATTACCAGCTCCAGAATCTAAAATCCAGGGAGATGAAGGGATACCTGACCCAATAGACGAAGATGAGCTGGAAGGAGCAGAAAGAGCATAATTATGAGGTTCCTTTTGAAATTGCTGAAAGGCGAGGAACTTCTGAAATTGGTCGACAATAGAATTAGAACCAGTATTCACAGAAAACTCTGAAGCTGAAGCTGAGTGATTTAAGGAGGGCACAAAAGCTGCTGGAGTAGATGGATAAAGATTTTGAGATGGACCCTCAAAATACATTTTTTGTTGCCCGCCTTGATATTGTTGTGGAGACTTCCGTCCGTGCCCTGGAAGCTTCCTAGCCGATTCTTTCCGAAGCTCAGGGCATTGATTCTTCCAGTGCCCTGGTTTCTTACAATAATTACAGTTTCCTGTGATAGATGTTTTATACTGGTGTGCAGGAGCTGCTATGATCGGTGCAGACGGAGAGGCTGCCAAAACCGAAGTAGAAATATTATGCACCCCTTTTAGAGTCTTCAAACAAGTTTCTTTAGCCATGAGTTCATTTATTACATCTTCAACAGATGGTAGAGGTTTACGGTGCAAAAGACTTGAGCGACAATTTTCAAATTCTGGACGAAGACCCATAAGTAGTTGAACAAGGCGATCCTCATCTCTACATTTAATATAAGCATCACATGTTTGTAATTCAACAGATTCTGTCAATGCTAACCGATCCCAAAGAGTAGTCATTGCACAGAAAAAATCCTGAATACTTAAGTCATTTTGCACTAATGCACGAATTTCAGATTGTAATTGATACTTGACAGCAAAGTTATTTTGCACAAATAATTTTGACAAATAATCCCAAATTTCTTTTGCAGTTTTAAACTTTACCAATTGAACACCAATTCTGTGTTCAACAGAGTTGTTGATCCAAGTGATAATCTTTGAATTATTTGTATCCCAAATACGAAACAATTCATCAAATTTTTCAACACCATCTACAGGGCATTTGATTTTTCCAGAAACATATTCCCAAACTCCTTTGCCCTTCAGAAAATTAGTCATCACATAATTCCAATACGAATAATTTTTTCCATCTAAACGGACACCAATAGATTGCAACGAATCGTCACCTCCAGTCATTGTAAACAATTTTGAACAGAACAATCCAAAATAACAAATAACAATCTCAAATCCCAACTAACAAACGATCAAGGCAATCAAAACAATATCCAATCTCAAACGAAATAAAACATTTAGGGCAGATCTAACCATTCAGATGCGGAAGCGATGGAGATAAACCGAACCATAAAACCACGAGCAGTGAAACAGCAAGTATTTAACAGGGCTCTGATACCATGATAGAATTCATGAATTAAAAATTAGAATTCATGAATTATTACAAGTATATCAAAAAGAAAAGTCCAATTTGATATCTGTTTATTATATCCTTGAAAGAAGATATTACATCCCTTTATATAAGGTTAAAATGAATTCTATAATTCACATCAATCGATGTGAGACAAAATGCAAATATAAAATAATGCATATGTTAACAATCCCCAGACATTTCACTCCTAATAAAATTGTGAAGTAGGCAACATGCCATAATAATTCGATTTTGAGTTTGGATTGGATAATAAGTCGGACTTCTAAGTATTGCCCATCGTATTTTAAGTAGCCCAAAGCATCTCTCTTTCACATTTCTCGTAGTCGAATACTTCATATTGAAAAACTCTTGAGCACTTTTAGGGGTCCGGCCATATTTCCATTCATTTAAATGATATCTTTGACCTCTATATGGTGCTAAAAAGCCTTCACAATTTGTGTAACCGACATCGACAAGGTAATAATATCCTATAAATTGAATAAATATATTAAAATAGATCACTCAAGACACAATAAGGTATTTAAGATATTTTGAAAAATTAATTAGCACACCATGTGAAACTTTTAATCCATTTTTTCTAGTAATTGCATCTTGTAGTACTCTACTATTTGCTGGTGAACCATCCCATCCGACAACACATATGTAAATTGCATATCTTAGGAGCAAGCGGCAAGCATATTAGTAGCAATTTCAGCCTTTCTTGTTCAATATATCTAAGTCTATCCTTTGCTAGTACTCTAACTTTAATGTGTGTCTCATCCAATGCTTTCAAACAATTTTAAAAGAAACAACCAAAAGAAAATAAGAAAAAATATCTTAAATCCTAACCTTAAAAACAAATATAATAATTACCTTAAACCATTTCCATCTTCAATCTATTGAATCTGCTGCAATTGACTTTGGATTTTCATAAAACATATTTTGTAGATGAATAATAGCATTCAAAAATCGGAAAAAAATGCATACTAATTGTTTCACCAGACCTTTTGAATCGAAATTGTATAAGTCTATTCTTGACATGATGAGCTAGAAAATGTAATGACATTGCTACTTACTCATCTACCTCCATATATCTTGTTCCTTTAAGAGCCCCTTTATTTTCGAGCATACAATACAACTTTGTAAAACTACTACTATTCATTCTTAGTTGTCTTATGTAAGTACTGTCACTCTTATATGCTAAATTATATATCATTCCTCTCCTAGCAAAAACATCATTCACATATCGTCTTTTTAAGCAATATGATCTGTTACGTCATTCCACTAAAATACTATTGGATACAAGTGAACGGAAAGGGAGGTGGAGAGGAAAGAGACACCATTGTGAATGAGACTTAGTCCCACATTGGGAGTTTCAAGGCATATTGGTTGGTTTAAATTGTTTCACTCTCTCTCACGCGTGGGTTCACGGGGGGGGGGGGGGGGGTGCAAATCTAGGGCCTGAATTTGTACTAAACCAAGTTGATTCGTGTGCGTGCCACCTACACGCATCGAATGCCGGACCGGTCGGGACAAAATTTGTCCAAGAGAATAAACCAACATTTTGCCATCTGAGAAATTTTTTGCTCAAACGTAACGGATGCATTAACTGTTGATTAATGCAAAATCGATAACCTCCAAACGTTTGAATCTGGTTAATTAGCAGTAAATGACGTTAATTCGGTCATTAATTACTGCATTGGTCTAAGTCCTATATAAAGAGGTTGTGACCGAGAGCAAAAGGTAGAGAAGGAAACTACACGCATCAATTGTCTTCCACCTCGTTCCCAAATCTTCGTGTGTTCCCGCTCGGGCGATTACCCCCGGTAGCAATCGAGTACTTCTTCAGTTCGCCACGAGCTACCAGTCCTTCGTTGTGCCCGTGGTCCCGTTGTTGTATCCTGAGAAACAGACATCCATTAGAACCTTAAAGCACAGTCGGAGGAGGACAAATCTGTTTCAAGGAAATTGTATTACGCAAACCTTAGCAACTCTTCCTCTCTGGTTCGGGAAGACCGATTTGAGAAGTCCTGGTCGGGAAGTCTAGTTCGGGAAGTCCAGCTCGGGAAGTCCGGGATGGGAAATTCGGTTCGGGACGTCCGGTTCGGGAAGACCGGTTTGAGAAAACCGGGTCGGGAAGTCCGGTTCGGGAAATTCTGCTCGGGAATTTCAGCTCGAGAGTCTGCATTCCGAGAAATTCTACTCAGATTTTCCAGCTCGGAAGTCTGCATTCTACATACAAGACAACTCGGGCCACTAAACAGCTAAGTTGGAATTTTGTAATTTTGATTTATTTTAAATTCTCCGATAGTATCTCCTACAAATACAACACATTTGAAAAAACTAATTCACTATATTCAAGATCTCCAATTAATGTATTAATACAACGACTAGTTTCCTTTTTCTCATTATATTACTTGTCTTTAAACTAAGACGAGTCATGGCTGCAAAATAAATAAGACACCAATGAAAACATATATTGAAATAATATATAACAACAACATACCGATTTTGATAAAAACATATAACAACAACGTAATTAAAATATATTGTTTTAAGGGTATTTAAAGTTCAATAAAAAAAAAGAAAAACAAAGAAAAAAAATGCGATGGACAAAGAAAAAAACGCGATGACCTATTAGGGATTAACCAAATTCCCCTTTTTGATTTCTTGAAACATGAAAACACTAAAGATAAATTTAAAAACAAAAAAAATTAAAAAATAAAGAAAACAAAAAATAAATGCAAAACCCTCTTATCTACCTTAGCCTCTAGAAAATTAAAGCCCTACTCCAACATGTCCACGCCTTTAACACGATTGACATGTTAGGACTAGTATCTACTATCCACAATCTACAGGTATAGTTAATCTTTCTGTTGATGATCCTTAACGGAAGATCAAAATGATTTTCAAGTATCTTAGAAACAAAGAAACTCAAAAATTACAAATCACACCAAAATTGAATTTGTAAATCTTGCAAATCTCACAAAACCATACTTTTTTTTCTTGGTAAGGGCAACCGGACAGAAGGTAGAGGTCTTTGGTGAGGTAAGTGGTGCTAGCTCTCGCCTCCTTTTATTGTTGCTCGTCGTTTTTATCGTCGTTCGCCAATCACTCAGGTTTCCCTAATTTTCGATGTCAGGTTTGATCGCAAGGTATAGGTTTTCACCGCAGGGTATATTTGGCATTAGTTAAATATTAGGTTATATGTTTTGGAATGTATAGGATTTCATTACATTATAATTTTAAAATTATTTTAAATAAAGTAATTAATCTTGTAATATAATCTTAATTACATTATAGGATTGATTATCCCTTAGCAAATGCAGCTTAAATATTCATTTTTAGATTAGCATTCTCGACACTAAATATCATATTGCATACCCAAGCACTCGACATTTGTCCAATGACAACGCACTCAAATTTCGAAGACCAACTTGGGATAAGTCAATCTGACACTCGGCCTCAACCTACTTCCAGCTGTTGGTCTTCTAATAGCCCATCAAATGGATAGCTAATGTACATGTGGCATCCTATGTGGAGGGCAACCTAACGGTTGTCGCCATTGGTCTCCTGACAGCCAATCAAATTCATAGTTAATGGACATGTAACATCCTACGTGGAAGATGGTTATTGCATGTTGGTCTCCTAACAACTCATCAAATGGATAGTTGATGATGGAGGATATCCTAATAGTTGTCGCATGTTGGTGTCCTAACAATCCTTCAAATGAATAGTTGATGGACATAGCATTCGATATGGAGATTTTTTTCCCATTATTGACCGGCTATATAACAATTGACAAAGGTAGATTAATGTATGATTTTTTTTTCATGTACGGGAAGACAATATAATTCTTCTCCGCTAAATTCACTATCACTAATTTCTTAGATTTTCTTTCTTTCTCTTATATCTCCACTAGTCTATTCTTTTGAGCACAATTCTTCTCCACTAAACTCTCTAATCCTGTCGGAAAGCGATGAAAGATGGGATGCCGGTGAGGCGGAGAGAAAGTTGACAGCGAGAAGATCCCATTAGTTGGCTAAAAAACACTCAAAGAATGAGCATTAGAGACAGATCGGGGGTCCCAACGCAGCTACTTCAACGCTCAAGTCAACACCAAGAAACAACCTCAAGGATTGAAAATGAAATAAGCTATGTAGAAGAAATTGTGAGTATACCTGCACTGTGGAGGAGAGACCTCTATTTATAACACCTCTCATAATCTTCACTATAATGAGGTATTACATCATTATAAATGAGACTGTCAAATCACTATACTTAGGAATAGAAGCAATCAAATCATTTGGTGTATGATGATTGAGCTAATTTTTATTGTCTTTCATTTTACATTTATGCATATCAAAATTTTAATTATTTTATTATATTTTTTTTTGAAATTAGTGAAATAATTTATAATTATAATTATAATTAAAATATGATTAATAAATAAATTTTTTATTAAATTAAATCTTTATAACTATGTTTAATAAAATTAAAATACGCTATTATATTTTTTTAATTTATATTTATAATAAATAATTAATATTTTTAAATAATTATGAAAAAATAATAATTATAAATTAATTTTTATTAATGATATTTAGTAATATAATATTTAATAATATATATTATATTTGATTTTATTGATTTATAATATAATAAGAATTTTTAAATATTAAAAAAAATAAAAAAATTTCAACATCAAATATGATGTCATGAATAGTGTGCCACTAAATATGGTGATGTACTATTTACCACACCAAATTTAGAATAGATTTTAGTATATGGGTTGGAGTGTTTAGGTGTGGGTTTGATACCAAATTTAATATTTTAGTGATAGGTTAGAGATGCCCTAATGGTTCAATCGGATCTATCCTTCTCTGAAATCCGATCTGTATACCCACTCAGTTGCCAAGAATGGCTCCACCTTTGCTATCGCCCCAACTCCAAGCTCACATCGTCCAAAGCAACTACCTTTGCGATCGCCCCAAGCTCACATCGTCCAGACCAACTGTCCGGACCCTGCTGAGTCCCATAAGCGTCTGAGCGTAATGGATCCATCTTTATCTTCGACATCCACATCTTTAACTCATTGACCCACCAAACCCGCTCTCTATCTCTATTAGTCTATTCTTCTTCAGTCCTTCTCTCATATCTCTCTTAGTCTATTCTTTCGACCCAATCCTAAATTGAGCATTGGACTCTCTCTCATATCTCCACTTATCTATTCTTTCGACCCAGTTCTAAATTGAGCGAGTGAAAGCGACTGACGCCAGCCTACCCTAACGTACTTCCCTTCACAATTCATCATAACTTAGACACCTCCGAGACCACAAGTAATTGAAAGTGTTAGACCATCTCCAATGGATACACTAAAACACCAAAATGGTATTGAAGAGTCACCAAAATGACTCCAATGGATACACTAAAATGGGCACCAATTTGGTGGTGGTGCCGCACTATTCACTTGGGTTATTTTATTATTAAATATATTATAATATTATATTTGTATTTAATTAAATATATTATAATATTAATTTTATATTTAAAATATTTTATATAAGTGTTGCATGAATTAATTAAATGTATTATAATATTAAATTTATATTTAAAATATTCTTAAATATTATAAATTATTATTATTTTATTTAATTGAATTTATTTTGTAAATTTTATATATTATAAATTTGTATTAGTTGTTTTGTGTAATGTATTTTCAATGAAGTGTTAGTTATTTTGTAAAATGTATTTTAAATGAAGTGTTAGTTGTTTCGTGCAATGTATTTTCAATGAAGTATTAGTTGTTTTGTGAAAATATTTAAAATATTTTATCTTAATTGTTTATGATTACGTATTATTTTTAAATAATAGTATGTCTATTAAATTATTTCCACCGAAATTAAGAAGAAAATATTAATATTTATTTTTTTAATTAAAAATAAAATATTACGATCATAATTAAAATTAATGATTATGTACCATAAAAATATTAATTTTATTAATAATTATGATCATAATAAAAATATTTAACATATTAATATATATGTTAAAATTAATATGTATGTTGAATAATAAATTATAAGATGGAAAAATAAAATATTCTAAGGAATATTCTTTTTAATGTAAGAAATGGTGTCTCTTGGTTGGAGTGGAAAAAAAATTTAGTGTTGAAGTGACACCAAATTGGTGTTGAAGTGACACCAAAATGGTGTTTATGGTTGGAGATGGTCTTAGAACCCGAACAAGCAAAAAAAAAACAAATTAAAAAAAAAACCATCGACGAACGATCGAATAATTAATTTCCAGAGTAAATAATGATTAATGCTCTAATACTCAATCAGTTGAATGCATTGGTGATCAATCTTGCGCATTAAGTATATTGTGTCGACTGTCGTCCTCAGTAAAATACATTAATACTAGACAAAATAGCTACAAAAATATCAAAATAGTCAATCATACAAATTTGTTTTACGAATGCACGTAATTAGTTTTATATAACATTCTTTACAAACAAAGCGTGGTGTGCATTATCAAAACGACGGCATATCATCCGTACTAACTAATGAAGCTTCACTAGCCAATCCCAATTCACATCGGCACCACATGCAGTACGAACGCATGCACTCAAAATCTCTTTCCCGTAGGTTCACGGCGTCTGAGGCTTTCTGGGGCTTCTGTTGTGGTGCAACGGGTCCGGTCCCGAAGGCACCAGCCTCAACTGCCCGACCCATTCTCCGCTAGTTGCCGCCGCCGCCGCCTCCTCTCCAACGCTCTTCATTGTAACCTTGGTAGACTTGCTTCCTTTCTCAGCAGGCGTTGCATCCTCCACAACATATATTCGAGCAGCTGCCGATCTTATACTTTTGGCAGTCGTCTGATCATATACAGAACATAACTCAAATAGATTAAGAGAAAAGAAGATAAGGATACAATTTATATAGACCAATCGACGACCCGAATATACGTACGTACATACATACATACATACCTAATCGACGCGCTTCGACTAGCAAGCAGGAGAAGAAGAAATGCAGCAGAGCAACGAGCAAAACGAGCCGAAGAAGCACAGCCATTTTATACAGTCAATTTCTGTGTCGTCCCGGTTTCCGTCCTACGCCAGCGTCACTATTTATAGGCGACGGAGGTTCGTCGATCGACTTTAATGATTGCACCCGACTGTAGAAGATCCGGTCATTAATGTCTCGATGGATAAATCGACGATTAAATAAAGTCGCAAGCACACGAGGAATTGGCAATCGGATCGGATCGGATCGGAGCGACATCCTCTGCCACCTCCGTCGCCGTCTCCTGAAGCGCAGCGATCGACGCGACCTTCTCCCGTCCGCCAATTAACCGCTGACGTCGACTGGATCTTGTCGCCATAATTGATATATCGTCATTAGCCTCCGCCTGTCGTCTCAACGCTTTCCCTACGTCAGATTTTTCATGGTTAAAAATGGACTTACTTAATTCGTGAATTAATTCGCATCGTCTGGAGGCGGTTATGCAGCTCCGTTCATGGGTGTTGCTAAATCGGGAGGGGATCGATGTGCGAGAAAGTTTGCTTGGATTAAATCCGAGAAGGAGATTTAAAGAACGAAGCTAGGCACGGATCGAGACTGACCTGCGTCAGCGTGAAGCCGGAGTTTAATCATGGAGCAGTAGGCGGCAGCGGATACGAGGAGACGTGCAATTATGTTGATTTGATGCAGAGGGCGTGGCTGTTGAGCCATGGCCTGACTGGATGGGTAGCGCATCATTACGGTTTATGTCCGCTAGATCTTGGTCGATCCTTCATGACGTAACCAGTAGCGGTATCGTTGCATGGAACTGCAAGAACTGCTGCTCTTGGACTGGGGAATATAATCGGCATAAGTAGATTATTATTATTATTATTATATTTTATTTTTTGATATAACTAAGCTCATGAACCAACCTGACCTAAACCAGTGTCTGGAGTGTTAGTGCGAGCATCTTAGTTGACTAGACAGTTTGGGGGTGAATAATAATAATGGAAGGTTGAATAATAAGTTTGTTTGTTTTAATTGTACTGTTTGTAAAATTTTGAAGTTAGAGTATGTAAAGCCAAATATTATAAATACAAAAAGAATATTTCACTAGCTTAAAACACTAGTAATGTAAGAAAATCTAACTTAATACAGTGTCAAAAACATTAAATATATTGATCTGATCGAACACTATGCATAATTATACTAAAATATCTTAACTCTAGATGATCTGTATCTCCAAAATTAATTGATTTAAAAAATTGGATACATATGTTATCATTAAAAAAACTAAAATCTCTTAACTCGGCACACAATTAGACCAAGAAAATATTGCTTGGTGCAAAGGTCTTGCATAGGCCGACCCATTGACTACTTTGCAGCCTCATGCTTAACTTTTCACAATATAAAAAGGGAATGATGAGATCCCTATTGTTAGTGCAAAAAGCACTTACAAAGATTTAAAGTTAAGTCTTTCATATCTGTTTTAAAAGTGAATTAGTCATCTCAGTGGTCCCCTGATCCCTGCCCCATAATTATTCAAAGGGAGTAAATTACAGATTTATTAGCCGAGGGTAAGGTGCCTCGGGTCGAGAGGATTTAAACCAGCAGACCAGATTTTTATCCCGTATGTAATTGATGATTCTCGAATCTGAGACCTCCGTTTCAAACGGCAAACGTCTTACTTCCGTTTCAAATCCTTTATATCTGATGTGGCTGTTAAGTGTGCAGTTCACTATAAAGCCAAGTATTTTATGTCTGATGTGAGAGTAGAGAGAATTATATTTTGGTATTCGAGTTTGACTTAGGTGATGGCTCGACCATTATATTGGTTATAGTTGTCAATCGAATCCATCGGTATGCTGAGTCAACTTGAGATTGAATCAGGCTAGTTGACTTTCAAGTAGAATATTTTTATTTGAGGCTCAATCAATTGATTAGTCAATTAGTTGAGTCGAGTCCAACTAGGTAGTCACCTGAATCACTAACAAAAGTAAGAAAGGAGACAATTAATCAAACAGAAGAACGCTACAACTAAGTGCCGATGTAGTTGCTTTGCAAAATTGTTGACTAATGTCAAAGTGAGTTAATTGAGAGATCCATTCTAGACTGAAAGTTAAGAGATTGGCAAAATAATCAACTAGAAATGCATTGAGTGGATTAGAGTACTATAGAATATATAGAAAAGTGAATGAAAATTGAAGACAATTTAGAAACTATAAACCAGGGAGATCCTTCAAAGGTTGGCGAAACTTAGCAAAATTCCAATATTCCCTGTTCTATTTCATAGCCTAATTCTCATAGTTATCTTACTTGCATTGACTTGAATTTCTATTCTTGTAAGACTCTAATGAGAGGGTTCTTTACCTCTAAGGGTATGTTTGGTTGGAAGTTATCCTTGAGAACCTTAGTTATTCATCCAAGATTATCAACAAAAATCTCGTTTGGTTTAGATAATCAGCGATTCTCAAGTAATGATCGATGCCCGACGCGTCAGCAAAAGGAGCATGCAACTCGGAATCGGAAAATCTTAGAAAAGTAAGGTTTTTCTTGATTCCGGGGTTATGAAATTTATCTTTCCAAAATTATCCTCCAATATTTACCTTAGCAAAAGAGACATTATTCGCAGGTGACCACCAGCAACGACGGCGGGCGACCGGCGACCAGCGATGACCGGCAACGACGACCGACGATTATTATTCGCGGCCGACGACCGGCAATGACGGCCGGCGACCACCGCCGACGGCCGGCCATTATTCGCGGCCGACGACTGGCAACGACGGCCGACGACCACCGTTGGCGGCCAACCATTATTCGCGACTGACATCCGGTAACGACGACCGGCGACCACCGTTGGCAGCCGGCGACCGAGGGTACGAATATGTATATAATATCATCTTATTTTTTTATTTTAAATTTATAAGCATATAATATTATTATACTTAAATTTAACTAAAGGGTAATATGGTAAAATATTATATTATGTCATAGACTATTACCTCCAAACAAATATGATTTTATTTGATTACCTAAATTAAACCAAACAACTTCAGGTTATGTTTCATTTCCCATTATCTTAGTTATGTTATTACTTGGTAATCACATAATTAAGATTATATCTGATTAACTTAAACCAAATGCAATATTCCCTGTTCTATTTCATAGCCTAATTCTAATAGTTATCTTACTTGCATTTACTTGTATTTCTATTCTTGTAAGACTCTAATGAGAGGGTTCTCTACCTCTAAAAGTAGAGAAGAAGAAAAGATAATAAAATTTGGAAGTGACTCATCAAAGAGTCAGTCGTGGAGTAGAAATAGATTTCCTAACAATAAAAATTTTAATTTGTTAGCATCTGATTGATTATATTTATTTTTTATTAAGCTAACTTCATTTGATTTGAGGACGCACCAAGATTTTTATTCGGGGCTCCAGGAATTTGATCATCACCTCATCAGTTCTAACATGCCCAAACCTCCTCCCGGGATTATGTGTTGGAGTTATAGAGAGATGGAGAGGGCAACCCTTCCTCTTTATCTTCCAACCCATTCACATCCTCATTAATGGAGGTAGAGGAAGAGACTTCTTCCTCTCATAAATTGCATCCAAGGTCATGAGCAATAGAGGTGGATAGAGAGGACGAGCAAGGAGGTGTGTCCAAGCCAATGGAGATCGTGCGAGACAAGCTGTGTGCGAGGTTTATGCAAAGTCAAAAAGAAAGGGTTCACCTTGTGTATACAACGTCTTTGTGCAAGGTTCGTCCGGGTGCACAAGCGGAAGAAAGGGTTATTGCAAAAGAACATTCAAGATTCATTCGTCCAATTATAGAAGAGGGATTATATTTGTGAACCTTGAGATACGATTCTTTTTTCGTGATCGTTTCTCGTCGATGGCAAGTTCTCCAAGTCTTCTCCGATTTCTTTTTCAAGATCACTGTGAGTTCATATTTATAAAATTTGTTTCTGAAATTTATGCTTTAGAAATAACAACAATGGTATTAGAGCTTGGTTCGGAGAAGAAGAACTGAGTAATAGTGATTCGCGATTTTTTGAATAAAATCGCGAGCCAGCGACTATTTCCCATGTCAGCACACAGGCGACTGCGTCGTGGGCAAAAGTCGCATCGTGGGGGCATGCCTGCGACTGCATCCTGGGTGGTCGCTGCCACGCCTGTGGCCGGTGAGCTTCGACGATCACTGTGGTCGGCAACCTCGTGTTCGTCACGATAGTGATTTTTTTAAACGATTAAGTAATCGAGATTATAAAAAACCAACAATATTATTTTTTATAAATCAAAAGAAAAAAGGCTTAAGTTTTTTTTTTTTTGGACATTGTGCATATAGTTTTTTTAATATTTTCACTGCTATAATTATTTGAGTTTTATTTCTTTTAATTAATGCATGTGAAAATTACTTGAGCTTAGCTTGAGTTTATATAGACTTGGACTTGAATAATTGATTCAATCAGATCAGGATCTGATTTAAATCATTAGTTGGTTTAATCAGATCACGGGTAGATTTAAACTATTTGTTGGTTTAACCAGATTAGTTTGGTCCAATCATATCGGGTTTTGGTTCAAACCATTTGTTGGTTTAACCAAATCAGTTTAGTCCAATCAGATTGGGTCTGGTTCAAATCATTGGTTGGTTTAACCAGACCAATTTGGTCCAAATTATAACTAGTCTAATTGGTTTGATCAATAAGTTTGATTTAAACTTAAATGAGCTTAAACTTAAATAATAACAATAAGACATTCAATTAGATCAGTTCTAATGAGGATAAAGGAATAAGCTAATACTTGAGATCTAATTTCCAAATCGATCGGTCCAGTGTGTTAGTCAACTGGAGTTCCTTAAATAAAGAAAATTTATTTTTCTTATTTAATTATGATTTTGTGTGTTTGTTCTATGTATATATGTGAATTGAAATAAATCAGTTTTATTACTAGATTGTCAGTTTTGTACTGACAATATTATTTTTCAAATTCAATATGGCAAGGATGATATGCACGATGACTCGTTTCGATGTGTGACGGAATGAGCCAAGGAAGACGATTAAGGAGATAGAGTAAAGTCTAGGATAAAATAGATTGTGTTAACAATTATATTAGTATTTGTCCTAGTGACAGTGACATTAGCTTATCTAGTTTGTTAAAATTCTATTATTGTTATTGTCATTATGTACGAACAGTATTGACCCACTTAGTTTATGAAAATCATATGGTATAGACTGTTGTTATATATAAACAGTGTTATTTTATGAAAAAAATCATGTTATATGTTAACAAATCCTACAAATGATTAATTCATTTAATGAGTAGTTCATTCTTACAAATGATTAGTTCATTTAATGATTAATTCATTCTATGATTAGTTTATTAATACAAATGATTAGTTCATTTGATGGGATGTGTATAATAGAATTGATCAATGTTGATTAGATTGAATTATACGAATGCTGAGTGGAAACGTAGTTACCCCTTGATTTTGTAAACCAATTCTAATTTATAATAAATCAATTATTAATTACATGCATATAAATTATACTAATTCAATAAATAATGTGTTTATTTATGATAGATCATGGCAACTAAGAATATCATAGCTGAACTAAATAAGGGAGAGATATTATATGGGGATAACTATAAAATATGACATCTCAAGATATAATATATTTTTGAGGGACAAGAAGTTCTAGAGATTGTGAATCAATTCATAGAAGAATCTGCTAATGGTTCAACAACACAGCATAACTTGATCTTGATACCTATAGGCTATAGAGGAAAAATGACTCCACTACTAAGGGCATATTGATTAGTTCAATGGTAGATGACCTGGTATTTGAGTATGAGTCATTACCATCTACTCATGTTGTCTGGGTAGCCCTTAGAGAGAAATATAGTAAAGTTAGTATTAGTGTAATCGACCCAAGTTTGATATGGTAGATCATGGGTTTTGATGTGTGTGTCAATATGATTTAGTTAAGTTTTCATATTGGTTTGATGTGTGTATTTGAGTCTTGTAGGACTTGGTGAACCACACATGAGAAACAATGGAGTGAAGCATCCGAGGGACGAGAGCCGAAAGAAGAGGACTTCAAAGGGTGAGCCGAGGAAGTAGACTTCAAAGGCATACACGAAGGATGGCATGGAGACAAGCCGCGGGCTTGTGTGTGCATCCGAGGGACGTAGAACTGAAGGAAGAGAACTTCAAGGGGCAAGCCGAGGAAGTGGACTTCAAGGCATACGCGAAGGATGAACTCCAGAGAGGTTGAAAGTGAGCTTGTAAGTTAGGCAGTTGACTGACAAGGGAAGCAGCCGACTGGCACCGCGAAGAGTGAGCTGTAGCAGTTGACTGGTAAGGGAACCAGTTGACTGATCTTTCTATGAGGTCGAACAGTATGTAACAGTCAACTGGTATGGGAATAAGTTGACTGATCTATTAGAATTTCAACCGTTAGACTAGCCGTTGGCTGGACACCAGTCGACTGGTGTCGGGGATGAGTTGTTTTGTTAACAACTCTCTCCTCTATTTAAAGAAGAGCTTGAGACTTGAAATAGGTTAGATGTGTTGTGTGTAAAACCTTATTGCTCAAGTGCTCAAGCTCTCACGCCTACTCTCTTCCTCAAACCCTAGTTTCATTCTTATAAAGGGAAGAGAGACTTTGTGAGAGGTCGTTCTCTACCGAGAATGAGAAAGCTCTAGCTGGAGATTACCGGGGATTGATTCACCGAAGAAAATGGCACTTGAAGAATGCTTAAGGGACGACATCAACGTTCCACCTCCCTACGACCGCGAGAACTTCGATTATTGGAGGTTGTGGACGAAGACGTGGTTCAATATGGATTGGAATCTAATGATCGCACTTGAAAAACCATTTGAAGCCCCAAAAGATAAGCACGGGAAAAAGCTCCGACCACACTATTAAACTAAGGAGCAACAAACACAATTGGAGACAAATGATAAGGTAATTTCAATTTTACTTAATATTTTGTCTAACGATGTGATTAGCCGTGTAGGTGAATAAAAAATGCGCATGAACTATGGAGTAAGATGTTAGCGCTTCATGAAAATCCTACACGAGTAGAAGAAGAAGAAGAAGAAGAGCCCAAGGAGATGGGCTTAATGGTCCAAGAGGAAGAAAATGACCAATCGGATGAGGAGAGGAGCTTAACATCCAAAGAGGAGAAGAAAGAAGATGAAGAACAATTCACCTCCTCAAATGAAGAGGCACAAGAAGATGAAAGATCATCTTTAATGCCAGAGCAAGAAGAAGCATCCACCTCATCAAAGGTTGAAGAATAAGTCAACCTAGCTTCCACCTCCACCAAAGCAAAGTCAAAAGACCACATTATTTACTTTGGGTGCAATGAAAATGGACACTATAAGAATAAGTGTCCAAAGGGTATGAAAAAGGAGGTAAATCCTAAACTCAATTCAATTGATTTGAAAACTAACATGAGTTGTAGGGATAGAGCTAAGATGGAGAAGAAGCACATTAGGTACTTCACATGTGGTGAGTTAGGACATTACCACACCAAATGCTCAAGAAAAGGAGAATTCAAGAAGTTGGAGCATTTGAGGAAATTGGAGAAGAAGGAGAAAAGGAGGAGCTTACATCAAGGGAGAGTTACAAGGGTAAGAGAGGTAATCCCTAACTTTAATTTAAAATTTAATTCAAAATTAAATTCCTCCATACATGATAGAAATAATGTTAATCATTTTCCCATGCATAATTTTAGTTTTAGATATCATAATAAAAATAAGGTCAACATTGCAAATTAAAATCTTAGGAAATTCATGTATCGTGATAAAACCAAGACCATTAGACCTAAGGACCAAGGCATTAATCCCAAGAAGAGGAGATACATGCCTAAGAATGTTGGTAGGTCTAGGAATATCCAAGGTGGACATGTCGATTCTAGGTTTAAGAAACTAGAAAGGAAAAATTAAGTTTTGAGGGAAAAGATTGATAAATTAGAAAAAATCTTAGATAGATTTACTATTGATCTAAAAGTTTAGGTATAATATTGGGTTAACAATCAAGAGAGCATTGCTACTCTCCACAGTAAATATAAAGTAAGAAATTATATTTACTGTGGAGAGTAGCAATGCTCTCTTGATTGTTCCTTCCGTTAAGGAAGGAGGAGGTGGAATTGCAATTTAAAGAGTCAACTATCAATTGCATTGATGGACTCAATGCTAAAACTTTGAAGACTTATAACTCAACTCAGTTTGCATTTGGCTGGGGTCACTACCATTGGATTTCCACCATTCTATTTATCAAAATAAGCTTTTGGTAGTTGACTTTATATATCTTTCATAATTATTATTTTGAAATAATTGATGGCAAAGCAAGAACATTCATGTTTGATTTGAATTACATCCTATTTAAATTTGATAAGAAAACATCTCGAAGGAATAATAGTGAGAAAATTTCTATTAAATTAATTGATAACTAAAATTTATAATAATACTTAAGGATTATGGATGCTTTATATGGGCTAGCTGGAGGAACTATTTTTGCTACAAAGTTATTTTAAGAGATACAATTTTTATATAGATTTACAATTATAAAATAAAACAAATTCTAGATGCGAGCTCACTAAAATCTTATAATTTGAGTTATTTCAAATATCTAGAAAATTTATTTTTTAATAGCTTTACATTAAAAATTTGCAATATGAAATTTATTTGTTATTATTACTAAATCTTTTGAAATTATTTAAAATAAGTAATTTGAAATTATAAATATCTAAGATTACATAAAAAAATAAAATCATTTAACCAATATTATTTTTAAAAAATATTTATATATAAAAGCTAATTTTATATAAGTAGAATGAAAGGTACTACTTTAGGAATAATGATATTTTAAAGAGTTTTAAATTAAAAAATATATATATAAAAAAATCTTTTATACTGCCTGCGAAACCCTGCCTTCCCTTCCCATCGCGATCGCTGTAACAGCCGCCTTGCTGACGGTCGCCCAATTCGGTCTGCAAGCCGGCCTCTACCGCCGACCTCCGTCCGTCGGCCATCGCCATCTCTCTTGCGGGTCAGTCCTCCCGTCCGCTTGCGACGTCTGCTCGTTTGATCTTGCAGACCAATCTCTCGTGCTCGCAGACTGTCTCCCTCCCATAACACCCGGTTTCGAGATTCTGCAGCTACAGGCTCAGATCTTTTCACGCCGGCGAGGTAGTTCTTCTTCAACTCGACTACAGCAGGATTAGATTATAACATTTTTTTTGTTTTGTATTTCATAATTGTTTTAGGGGTATGCATATTTATTATTCTTTTTGATCAAACTTTTTATGATATTCTTTTTAAGAATCTATTTTAATTAGATGCTTAGAGATCTGGATACAAAATCCTTATGTCGATTAGATTTTTACGGGAAAATTAAATAGTTCAAGCAGATTAACCAGGAAATTTACTTAGGCTTATCATCTTGCGATACCATTTTAATTTTTGAGAACATTTAATCTTCTCTTTTGGATGGGGTAACCACTTGGCCACGACTATGCTCCTTGCTCGAGTAGCCTTTTGTAAAAATTTGCCGGGTATTTAGTGGAATCATGATTACTTGACTCACTGTTATCCTTAATAATCATAGCCCATCTCACCGCACATGAAGAGAGATAATTACGAATATAAATATGTAATTTGATCATTTTCTTAATAGCTTGGTCTTTTGGGTTAAGTGAAATCAAATTTAATGGTTATTAATTTCTTTTAATGTGGTTCATGTATTGGCATACCATGGTGATCATGTATTGTTTGTTGGTTCAGCATGCCAGAAAGTAAATCAACAATTGGGCTTATGTGGGCACCAAAGGTGCTGCCTTCTTTTGGTGGAGTTAAAAATGGGTCAGAGAAGTTGCCCAATCAAACAAAAGATTTTATTGAGAAACCTTCTGTTGAGCTTGTGGATGGCCTGTACTTACCACCCAGAGATCCACGCAAGCTGAATAAGTTGCTGAAGAGAAATGCAAAGGACACAGCTGGTCGAAGTTGGTGAGTAGATACCCAACTCAATGGTTCCACCTTTCACTTATTTTTAGATGCCTAACATATGTTCTTGTGCAGGTTTGATATGTCTGCCCCTAAAATTACTCCTGAGATAAAGAATGACCTTGAGATTCTCAAGGTTTGCTTTTTGTTTCATTCTAAGCTCCCAATGTTAATCAAATTTCTCGGCCATTTATCTCTTTTAAAACTGAGAGAATGTCATGCTGTGAAGATTCGACTTCTCTCATTTGCTTTTTTTTTTTATTGCAATGCTGAATTTGGCTAATGGTGTTTCACTATTTGTGAACACAAGGCACTAGGGCTCTTCAAGTCGATCTGAAAATATTTCTTGTATATTTAAGTTGTTCTTGATCGTAATTGCTATATGATTATGAATTTATTATAAGCTTCATTGTAAAAAAGTACATAGGGGTTTTCATTGGGTTCTTTATGAGTGTAGTCAGATGTTCTGTAATATTGTAATCTTGATCTAATGTTTCAAGTTCTGACAAAATTGAAATGTGTTGGAGAAGAGAACTGATTGACTAGTTTCTTCTAGATCATACTATCACAATGAGTTTGTGTTTCTAGAGCCAATCTATTTTGGGGACATTAATAATGGTCGGTAACTTGTGGCTAATTTTAGGCACAAGCTTATTTTCTCCACAAATTTGTCTATAAAATTTCATTCTAAACTTATTATTTTCTTCAGATTGAAGTTGGAAATATGTAGTTTTACCTGCCCTACGGTCATGTTATTAGGATTTTGCTATAAAAGAGTACAGATGTGAATACAAATATGCCTTCTTACAAAGCAGATGTCTAATTCCAAATGTAGCTAGATTTCTAACTATATAAACTGCTCTTTGATCTTTCACATTTATTTTAATTTCTTTATCATAGAGTGTTTTGATGAGTTTGAGTCTGTCACTGCTGTTTTATTTCTAGTGATATATTTAGTTTGTCCATATCCACATTCCTATTCCACTTTAGATTTTCTTGTAGATTGTAACAATCATTTTACTTACATCATTCAAAAAAAAAAATGCAGTGTGTGATTTTCTATTTTGTTATCTGTTTCTCTGCCATATCAGTGATATAATCTTAATTATATTTTGAATTTTATTTGTAAAATTATGTCGTTTTAATTTAGTTTGATGAATCTTCACACCATTCACAAAGCTGAAACAATTGATTTTAAATAAAATTATTTTTATTTAGAATGGTCCAATGAAGAGTCTAGTGCATTATGTTCATTATATAAGAGTGTTACCAAGTCAAAAGTGTCTATATATAAAATGTTTATGTGCATAATCAAACTACTTTGTCTCATAGTTATTTCCTTATTTTCCATCCTTTCTTCTAAGGTCAGTATCCTCTTCTTTCTAAAGACTAGTTACACTTGCCCACATATCTGATCCTTGTTGTCACTAACTTATGACATTTATGTTTAATTTAAATCATCATCTATTGTTTGTTTTATAATTGGCATCACTTCTCATAACTAATTTCATAGTTAATCCAATTTTATACTATCTACTTATTGAAAAGACAAGACATCCATGATTTGATCTTCCCTTATTTGAAAGATGAGACATCCATGATTCATCTTCAGTCAGATGCATTAATAATTTTGGGACTTTTAACACGTTTATCTTTCTTCCAGTTGAGACATGTTATTGATCCAAAAAGGCACTTCAAAAGAAGTGAAAATTCCAACACTGTTCCAAAGTACTTTCAGGTAAGTTGCTTTCATCATTGTTATGACGAGTTTTTCAATCCGATGATTGATGATGCAGCATCCCTAAATTATTCTTAGGATACTTGTTTAGGTGGGCACTGTTATTGAATCTGCATCAGAATTTTTCTCAAGTAGGCTACCAAAGAAAGAGAGGAAGGCAACATTAGCAGATGAACTCTTACATGATGATGCTCTGAAGGCTTATAGGTACTAATCTTTCCCATTTTTCACTGAGTGAATCTAGAAAACACTAACCAAGTATGAAATTGCTTCCATAATGGCTAAATATCAGGCATCCCATAGTTTTTAACAATATTTTTGGGTAAAATTTACCATCTTAAATAATATTTGTGCCGGGTTATCATAACATTATATAAAAACCAAATTTTTGGTGCTTGGCTTTATAAGAACTCAATTTTGTTTGTTTTCAATAAGAATATGAATAAACTTGAAAACTCATTTTAGGTTCAATTAATGACCACATGAATGTCAAGCAAAATTAAGTTTGACTCACTAATGTTCATGGGCAATTCATGATCTAAATTGTTATTGACACATGGTGATCAATGTTATTTACAAAGTCATTTCTACCTTGTTTTGTTATTCAACATGAAATAGAATATAAACTCCAAACTGTATGTAACTTTATACATGAAGCTTGCATGTGTGTTTGATTCTATGTACTACCAATCATATGTAAATTTGTATAAAAGAATGTTTAATATAGATTACGTACTTGCAATACTTGAACATTAAAGAGAAAGATTGCACCTACTGAGGGAAAATTTTGAGAGATATATTTAAGTTGATATGGGCATGTACTTAGTTGTCTAATAAATGTCCTAGTTAAATGATGTGAGAACATGATAAATACAAAGATTAATAGAGGATGAGGGAGATCAAAGAAGACTTGTTTAACAACCATGAAACAAGAAAAAATTCGTTTACATGTAGATGATGATATAGTAGGGGATCGAGCCTAATTGCGTAAGAAGATTCATATAGCCGACTTCACTTAATGGGATAAAGGCTTGTTGCTGTATGGACCTGCAATAGTTATTGTAAATTAGATATCAACATTTTGTATACATCTTTCTTACATATTATGTTCATGAAATCATTGCATATGTTCTTTTTTCAAGTTTGGTTGTATCACAATTTCAATGTTATTGTGTTCTCATGTGATCCCTGTTTATGCCAAAGGGAATATGCTAGGATTGTAGTATAACTTGTGACTTAGTGCATCAAGAGTGTTAGATTGTTTGAAAATTTCATGTACACAAAATATGTAACACGTGTGAGAATGTTAAGATAAAAAGTGTTGCTTGCTAGAAAAGATCAAATAAAGAACATTATTATTTGGAAGCAATTGTGTAGAATTTCTCGATAAGTTGAGTGAAATTAGGATATGTACAAAAGCAACCATTATAATATTCTATAATTTGTTGAATTTGAATAAATTAAAGTGGAAGGTGTCAAGGGGAAGGAGAAAGGATAGAGAACTTTAGTTATAATATAATAGAAATGGTTAGATTGGTTTAAATATTATTAGTGATATACCTTCCTGTAGAGCTTTCAAATAATTGGCATGAACACAACTTGATGGTGGCTTGATGATTGTAACGAAATGGTGTATTTTTCAACTATTAAACAAATTTTAAACAGATAAGTACCTAACTATAGTTGTTTATTATAACATCGTCCAAAACCCAATCTACAACATAAGTTTTTTTTTAAGTCCAATTTGAATTATGTATAAGCATAAGCATGACAACAATAACAAGTCTTATCCCACGAGGTGGGATCGGTTATATGAATCTTTCTACACCATTGAGTTTTATCCCCTACTATATCATCATCTATACTTAAATAAATTTTATCTTGTTTTATTATTGCTAACCAAGTTTTTTTTTTTTATTTTCCTCCTTCTTTGATGTGTGTATTTGTCATAGTTTCACACCACCTAATTAAAACATTTATTAGTCGTCTAAGTACATGTTTGTACTATCCTAAACGTGTCTCTCGGAGTTTTTCCTTAATAGATGCAATTATAATTTTCTATTTAATGCTTTGATTTGTTATTTTATCTATCCTTATATATCTATACATCCACCTTAATATCCTCATCTATTCAACTCTTATTTTTTGCTTATGTGCTTGAATCTTAGACAACATTCAGCGTCATGTAACATAACAAGTCTAACCGTCATTTTGTAAAATTTTTCTTTAAGTTTTAGTGGTACTTATGATCATATAAAATATATGATCCTCTCCTCCATTTCAACCATCGTGCTTATATTATATGTAAAACATCTTTCTCAATCTCTTCATTGTTTTGTAAAATCGATCCTAAATACTTAAAGCTTTCAGTTCTAGACAATTCGTCATCTTCCATCTTAACAATTGTCTCATCACGTCTAATGCTGCTAAACTTAAATTTCATATATTCTATCTTTACTCTTCTAAGCCTAAAACCTTTCATTTTTAGTATTTCTCGCCAAGATTTTAGTTTAGCATTTTCTCCTTCACGTATTTTATCTACCAAAATAATATCATTTACAATCAACATGCATCACGATACTGTGTTTTGAATGTATAGTTCGTCAATGATTAGTCTAAAAAATAGAGACTTAGAGCCGATCCTTGATGTAACCCTATCTTTATTGGAAATACTTTAATTAATCCGTCTGAAGTCTTCACTACATATCCTTAATTAGTTCATATGTGCTAGGCTAATATATCTCTTTTTTAGAATTCTCTATCATTTCTCTTGGAACCTTTATCATAAGCTTTTTCTTAGTTAATGAATATTATATGTAGATCTTGCTTTTGCTCCGATACTTTTCAATTAGTTGCAACTTCTCTTGTCGATCTTTTTGGCATGAACCCAAATTGATTTTCAGTCACCGTGATCTCCTTTTTAAATCTTTTTTCTATTACTTTTTTCTAAAGTTTCATTATATGACTCAATAGTTTAATACCTTTATAGTTTGTACAATTTTGTACGTCTCCCTTATTTTTATATGAGGGAACTAGAGTATTTATCCTCCATTGATTAAACATTTTTTTCGTTTTCAATATCATATTAAATAATTTTGTAAAATATTCAATACTTTATTTTCCTAGGCACTTTCATACTTCTATCAGAATATCATATGGTCCAATAACTTTTCTATTTTGCATCCCTATACCAGCACAAACATGTTTTAGTTAAATTTGGTGAAACTCCAGCTTAAGAAATAATATTGAGCTTCAATTTATTGGCCCAGTTTAGATCGTATGAACTCGGGTTTTTGAGTTTGCTTATATATTTAAACACAAACCTGATTGAGCTTAGCGCCTAGGTCATTTCAGCATAACTCAACTCATTTGCAGCCCTTGAATCAAAATATCATGATAATGTTGGGAGAATATTTTTCTCATGAGCTGTCATTGAAAAATTTTAAGATCGGTTTTATGATGTCGGATTATTGCTCTGAAAGCCGTTTGAAAACTGAGTGTTCTTTTCTGGCACATTACTTATGGTAATTCTCGTTTAATAGGCCAATGCTAGGCTGTGAATACTATTCAACCCTATATGCTCTGCTAACATGAGAATTTTACCTTCTTTTCTTAGAAAACGAAAGCTGCGTGACATTCATGAGAGCCACCAGACCGGTGGGCATGAGAAGTGGAAACATAAAGGCCGTCAAACTTGGAAACGGGCCAAGGAAAGATGGAAATGACCTTACCTGTGCATTATTTAGGGGGATAATGGCTAGGAAAAATGTGAGGAACACCACTTGCCTACCATTACGATTTGTTTACCTGAAGGATGTTAAGAAATGGATGGGGATGTTAATGTGGTGCCTGAAAATTGTGGGTTATGTATCAAAATCTCAAGGGAAGTTATTGTGTCAGTATTTAATTTACTTATTTGGCATTTGAATGGCCTTATTCACGTTTTTGTCATCTCATATTTTTATTTTTATTTTTATTTTTAAATTTGTGGTGTTGATGTAAACCTGATGGATATCTAAATTTCCAAAAAACAGGTGGTGAATATCTACATTGTCTTGCAAGGTAATTACTTTGCTTGGATATGCATCTTAATTACTTGCGGTGAAAGTGTAGTCTATTGTCTTGCAAGGTAACTTTTAGTCCTCTATTTGATACATTTTCCTGAATCTAATAATCTTTTCCAGTGTATCAAAATCAAGAAATCAATTTTCACCAACAAAATGTCAATTCATTCAATTTAACGACAATGCTCCTACTCAAAATTTCCAATTAACAAGGGCCAATCTGAGTGTACGTTCCCGTTGGTAGACTTCAAAAAACACAACACTACCATTCGTCAACTTCATTGCTCCCTTTGGCTGACTGAGTAAGCGTAATCAATTTGATTGGTTGATTTTGCTTAATCAAAAACATGATTAATGAGGTTGGGTAACGTCGAATCTCGGACGATCAGCTCGGTCTATGAAAGTTTCTCATGGTCGTCAGGATAAATCAGGAAGTGTCCGCGATGGGTGGTCTAAAAGTCTAGTGTTCCAAGATTCATGTCCAAAACTTCTGCAAAATGTTTTGTGCTATAGCTGGGGATTAAACTTCATATGCCTGAGATTGACGATAACCTGGGTTCTCGCTTAATCTGAGAACCTCTGTATGCTTGTGATCAGATTGTTTTAATTTTTTTGGCAATTCAATAACATTATTATCACTTAACTGAGATCTTCTTGAAGATTTAAGGTCAGTGTAATTTGCCATCTGTTCTTGAGATTGAGATAAAAGAAATCATGCATCTTTGGATAAACTCGGCGTTACAATTACCTTCTAAATAAGTTCTTCTTGAATATACAAATCTTTGGGTTTTCTTGTTGTTGTTGTTCTTGATCGAAGTCGCAAACACAAGTTTTTGATCCATTCTACTTGATGTAGTAAGGGAGGTCAAGGACGTAGAGGAGGAAGTAAGCCCAGATGACGCCGGAGATTCCGCCGAAGAAGAAGCCCCCGCTGAACTGCGCCCAGCCCTCCGCCGTCTGCAGCTTGTCCGCCTCCTTCTTCCGCCCGGTCAGCGTCAGCGTCGGCGCCGTCGACGGGTCGCCCTCATTGAAGGACGCGACGCCGTACATGCTGAGGCAGACGGTGAGGATGACGACGAGGCCGGCGGCGGCGAGAGACCCGGCCGCGCCGGCAACCTCGGTGTTGCGGAGCGGGCCGGTCTTGACGAAGGGTCCGACGAGGAGGTAGCCGTGGGCGAGACCGACCTCGATGCCTCGGAGGAGCGGGCTGACGGCGGTGCGGTAGGCCGGGAGGTTGGAGAGGTACCAGGCGATGAGCGGGCTGGAGGTGATCGGCGTCTCCAGGCTGCCGATGAAAGGGTCGCCGTTGATCGGCTGGATCACTTGGTACGTCGGCTGAACTCACAATTCACACACATCGCAACAGATCGCCGCCGATGACTCACATAATTCCAAGAAACACATCAAAATTTCCAAAAAAAAACAAAAGGAAGAAGATTTACCTTCTCTGCTTGAATAGCTCTAACAGTGAGGCAAAGCCTCTTCCTGATGAGCGCCGGAGCTGAGAGGCCCCTGATTCTGCTGCTGCTTCTGGTGGAGCAGAACAAGCTGGTCTTGAGCTGGCAGGCCATGGAAGGGGCTGAAGCAACTGCCATTGTCTTGGTCACCTCCCCAAGAACAGGAGCAGAAACAATGGTGGTGAAAGAGCTAGATGGTGAATCTGAAGAAGTGGAATCTAGTTAGGGATGAGGTGGAATGGTCTGTGGCTCTCATTGGCTGCCTCTGCTGCTCTGCTCCTTATCCTTATCCTCATCCTTTTCCTTATCTTTTGCTCCGACATAAATTGATCACTTTTGGCAAAATAACTAAAGATTTATTCAATTGTTTTATCAACTTGAGGTTTAATTTTCAAGGGATGAAAAGGAAACCCAAAACAATAATCTCACATTGATATCGAACACCGAGTCTCTCTATCCAAACTATGGTTATGGTTGATGCTCTGGAAGCTTCGATATATGTTTCAGACAAGATGATCTTTCCTTTGTGAGAGGTTTGAAGGTGATTGCGCGAGGAAATCTAGTTTGAGAATCTCTGGTGAAGTGAAATCTTTCAGGGAAGATTATATCTTTGGGGACTGGTCTTGTGGAGCTTAAATATGTTAGTTTTATGGCTCCAACATCTTTACTGATACACTTTAGAAGTTCTTCTTTTGATCCCAATATGATTTCTGATGGAAACAACTTAGTGTTTCCTTTTCTTTAACATATATAATAAGTATTTTTTTTATATTAATTTCATGATATTTTTATAAATTTTTGTTTTTGGTATAAGATTAAGGAAAATCTGTGTAAAATGCAACATTGCTGGTGGTGGGGACTAAGGACAAGGAAAGGAGAGCTGGCGAGTTGGCTCGGTTAGCCAGCAAGGAGCTGGCAAGGAAAGCAGCTCCTTAGGGGGTGTCTTTTTAAAATATAAAAATAAAAAAGATTTCCCTTTTCCATTTGAAATAATTTATTTCTTAAAATGTATATATTTGATAGCAATTTTTAATTTTTTTTTTTTTGAAGAAATAAGTTTTTTACTTTTTATCCAAGTAACTATTCATTTCCAAGGTTTTGAGAACCGGACCGGATATTGAATCGGTCGGAGCAAGAGTTCAGAGGTTCAGAGGTTCAACCGGTTTAACCGGGGGTCCAACCGGGATATAACCGATATATAATAAAGCATGTATTTATATAAATATATGAAACTAACAACTTATCCAACTATTTTCTTTAAGATTAGATCAACTAGGTCGTGCATGTGATATATTTTTGTTAGCAACTCAGTACAGTATTCTTGAAAAAAAAAGATTAGTTTCAAAAAAAAATTCAAGTTTAAAACCAATGGATTCAAAAAATCTGGATACGAATTGAAGAATTTTATTAAAAATTAAAACTATATCACAATAGCATTTGTTCACCGATAAACACTTAAACAGGGGACACTAGTAAAGCACATGCAAAATTACACATCCAAATATGTCATATATTGCTGCCTTCATATGCCAGCACGACGACGCAATGAAACTGGAGACGGGGTGAGGCAAGCGGAGGTAGGGTGTCGCGGCGAGGCTGGTAGAGGCAGGGTGATGCGGCGAGAGGCTAGCGGCGGTGACTCTCTTGCAAGCAAACAACATGTTTGTTCGTTTGAGACTTTGGGTGAAAGCAAACTAGGTTTTTGACATTTTATTTTTTAATTTTCATCAATAAGAAAGCAAAACTGCAAAAGGGAAAAAAATCAAAAAAATAAAAAATAAAATAAACCAAACCGATTTGACCGGTTTTTCCAATTTGTCCGGTTAAATATGTTAGTTTTGTCGCTCCAACATCTTTAATATGTTTGCTTAAATGGTGTTTCCGTCAGGAATTTCCGACGGAAATTCATTTTCCGTCGGAAATTCCCGATGGAATAATATTCTGTCGGTAATTTCCGACGAAAAAGCTATTCTGTCAGAAATTTATGATGAAATAATATTTCTGTCGAAAATTTTATCGGTATTTAATTTTTTTTGTTGTAGTGTTTATTGATATATTTTAGAAGTTCTTTTGATCCTAATATGATTTCTGATGGAAACAACTTACTGTTTCCTTTTCTTTAACATATATAATAAATATTTTTTTATATTAATTTCATGATCATATATATATATATATATATATATATATATATATATATATATATATATATATATATATATATATATATATATATATATATTGTGTGTGTAAGATTAAGGAAAATCTGTGTAAAATGCAACATTGCTGGTGGTAGCCGGTAGGGACTAAGGACAAGGAAAGGAGAGCTGGCGAGTTGGCTCGGTTAGCCAGCAAGGAGCTGGCAAGGAAAGCAGCTCCTTAGGGGTGCCTTTTTTAAAATATAAAAATAAAAAAAGATTTCCCTTTTCCATTTGAAATAATTTATTTCTTAAAATATATATATTTGATAGCAATTTTTTAAATTTTTTTTGAAGAAATAAGTTTTTACTTTTTATCCAAGTAACTATTCATTTCCAGATATAATCTATTTGTTGGTAATTTTTTTTATGGAAAGATCTTAAAAATAAATTGAATTGATGAGCGGGATTGCATTATATAAATAGAAGAGTGCATTATATAAATAGAAAAGTGTATTTATTTTCTTTCACATAATTTGAAAATGAAATATAAAAAACATCTATGCAATCATCTTTTATTGTAAAAGAGACCGTCCTTTTTAGAAATTTATAAAACTTTATTAATTTATATTTTATGTGGCGTCGAAGGTGTGGATATCTATAAATTATTAAGCTTATGTTCAGTAAATTGTGACACTAGTTCGCAGTTTATTAAGGGAAAATTATGCAGGTCTTTCAATTTTTAAGATCGAATCTTAGTTTTGATAAATTAATAGAATAAACTTTTTTAATGGTTGTGATGTTTGGATATATATTATGTACTGGTTGTGATATTTAAATGTAAATGGGGTATAAATAACAAAAATGGCTGTGATATTTTAATGTAAATAAGGTATACATTTTGGTCCCTATATTTGAGATCAAAATGAATTTTCATCGCTAAAATAACAGCCATAATTAAATTTTGGTTGTTATTTTAGCAATCGAATTAAAATTTCGGTCCTAAATTAGCAACCGAACTTTCATTTTGGTCGCTATTTGTTGAAACAGAAAAAATTTACATTTACAAATTTGCCATCTAAAAATCATTTTGGTGGCTAATTTTAGGAACTTATTCTTAATTTAGTAGCAATTTTTTAGACTAAAAGTTTAATTTAGTCGCTAAATCAAACTATGATAAAAATTCAATGATATTATATTTTCATTAATAATCAATTGCTAAATGAATTTAGAGTGACTATTTCTATCAGTCATAAGTTGCTAAATGAATTTAGAGGTCGATTAGTGATTGAATATTTAATCCTTAAAGCTTGGTATTTTTGTTGCTACAAATGATGGTTGAGTAAGGATTTCAACTTTTCAAGGATTGAAAAATAGTTGAAACTACAAAGACTGACAGTTAGCTGCACTATTCAGGTCGACGTGCATGAGCCACCTATAAACCATAGCGTCGTCCTGTGGGGATACTATTTGAAAAGTCTTCAAAAAGTATTCATTGATGCTATTTTTATCACAACTTAAAATATTAAATAATCAAAATAAATCAAACTCAAAATAATAAATTTTAAAATATAAAATATCAAACGTAATAATCAATTAAATACATTTTAAAATATAAAAATTCTAAACAATAAAAAAAACTTAAATTGAAAATTTCGATGAAATTTAAATAAATCAAACGTAAACTAATAAGAAAAATTAAATCAAAATTAAATATTTATTTAATTGATTTAATTTATTTTAAATTTAACTTAACTCAATTATCTATTTATCTTATCAAATAAATTTGGATAACATACCATGTAATTCGATTAAACCCGTTTTTAATGCTTGACCATACACATAAATATAACGTCTGTTGGGTATAAAATTTTTGTAGGATAGATATAGATTGACCCCTACAATTCGCGTGGAGTTAATGTGAATTAATTAAGCATCGTGGTCCTAGATATGTAAATATTTTATTTTAAAAATAAACTGATGATTAGAATGTCAATATTATCATTTTGAGATTGTGAATGAAAATATAATAAAGTCAGTGTCTCCATCGTCTAATGGATTCGTACAACATTTAAATTAGTAATCTCGTAATTTTCTTCCTTTGTATTAATTTTGAGATAAATTAATGAGGATACGAAAGTGAACGGATTGCCCTCTGCCACTTTGAGAGGGACGCGTACGTCTGTTTTATTATAAATTGAGGTTTCCAACCTGAGCTCGATCTGCAAAGCTTGCCTCAGGGTTGGGAGAGGATCGACGACGGTAATTAAGATGGTGAGATCGTGCTTGTCCTTCTTCTTCTTCTTCGTAATCTACTTCTGCTCCCTTTTCCCTTCTTCTTCGTCAGTGCTCCACCCGTCGAGCACGACCGCCGCCGCTGTTACTTCTACTGTCGCCGTCGTACGTGGACGGACGACTATTGGCTGCGACGAGTCGACGGCTGTAGGTGGACGTGGATGCAAGGAAGAAGGAGGCGGAGGAGGAGGTGTAGCAGCTGCGGCAGCGGCGGCGGCGGCGGCGGCGTCTTGGGTCAATTACGATGCGGACGAGTTCCAACTCGACTCCGAGGTCAACCGAAGGCTCCTCGCTGATGACCCAAAATATCTTGATTATAAAGATTATAAAGCTTCAGTTTCGGGCAATCCAGTGTGTGACAAGGCCGCCGGCCGCCCGTGTACTCCCAACCCAAATCCCAATCCCGGGAAGAGGTCCTGTACTGCTGACTATTACAGGGGATGTAATTAATTAATTAATTACTTAAATTAATTAATAAATATCCAAGTCTTCTGTCTGCGTGCTGTGGCAGTATCTGTGCTGTGTAGCGATTTATGTAATCAATTTCTAAATAAATATAAAGTAATGATACGTATAGTGAAAGTGAATGCCTTAGTGAAAACTTTGACCGTCAATCGACGACACGTCCGATGTCCGATCGTCAATCGGACACTACCGGCGGCCTTCGGCCGCCGCCCCGAACCAAACTATACCCTGGGGGGCACGGTGAACCCGTCGGGGATCGCTACAATTGCGATCTCGCATCATTGACCGTCAATTTCGATGGGTTCACCGTTGCCGGCGATCCTGACAAGTTCACCGTCCTCCCAAGGTATAGTTTGATTCGGGACGGCAATCAGAGGCCGCCGGTGGTGTCCGATCGACGATCGAACATGCACACATTAACTGCATGTCATTCACTATAATTTTCACTCTCCCAAATTCACTCTTCAAATCATTTCCCATAAATATAATCGTTGATATATATATACCCAAATGCTCTACTGGAGACCGTGATGTGCAGACATCCCGTGCGGACCAGAGGACCAGACCGATCAGGGACTTCCCTGATTGGTCACCCTGACCGATCAGGGAAGTCCCTGATCGATCTGGCACAGTGGTCCGCACGAGGGTCCGCACCATGCCGTCCACAACAAAACATTACACTATATATATATATATATATATATATATATATATATATATATATATATATATATATATATTTCCGGACTCGATGATTATACAAGATCTGTACTGTAGTTGTGTCCCATATGTCAGATTTTTTTTTTTAAATTTCCCTCACCCATCAGAATTAAAAAAAAAAACTTAAACATTTTTTTTCCCTTACTCTCTGAAAAAATTTAAAGATTTCAAACCCTCCTTCGACCTCCCTCATTTTCCTCGACGCTGCCTCACCTCTCAAAGCCACCGTCGATCACCATGTTAGTCGATCAGCCCACTTGGTGTTGCATCGCCTTGCTAAGTTTAATTTGTCTACCACCGTTCATTTGCAGTATATTCCCCCCTTACATGCCCTAAGCATCCTTCTCTTGCATCCAAATGCTATAATTTTGTAGAAGATATTATAGCAGCTATGTAACCATAACTATTATAACGTATTTATTTGTGATTCTATCACATTGCAACAACTATGGTACCGTAGTTATTACAAAGTGCTTAGACCAACACATTATAGAAGTTACTATACTATATATAGTTGTTACAACGTTTTTGTTTGTTGTCTTACCACGTTGTAGCAGTTACAATTTCGTTGTTGGATACTGTAGGTCCTGTGTAGGTCAGCTAAAGGGGAATGAATAGTCTTGCAAATTTAAATTAAATATTTTACAATATCTTAACAAAGATAATCAATTAGTTAAGCAGTTAAATGTATCAACAACATAAATAATGTAAAAGGCTAGCAGAGTTTACTTGGTTGCAACCTGAGCCGTTGCTAATCCAAGGCAGTTGAAAAGCACACTAATGATCGCCTTCGTGAAAGGTGGAGAACAGTTGTTGTATGATATTCTTAGCTCTAGGGGCTATTTATAGCCCTAAAACATAAGTTACTGTTGTGCTGACGTGGTAGTAGGCGCCTCAGTTGGATAAGTTTTATCCATGACGACCAACGGTAACTGTTGATAAATTTTGATCTAAGGTGCCTTAGTTCTGACCTGAGGCGCCTTGGGTGACAACTAAGACACCTTAGTTCTAGAATAGGGCAAAACTACTTCTGCTCATCTGAGGCGCCTCCAATGGCATCTGAGGGCCCTTAGTTAACCTTTAGGTCAAAGTCAACCTCTAGGTTGACTTTCGTTCATCTTCGTCTGCTTAGGTGATTTTTGGTCATCCAAAGTTGAACTCACCTGAACCTAACTCGACCTTCTCCTCGAACGAACTTCCTCCCCGACTTCTCGTCTCTTGGAAGTTGCACACGTCCTTCTTGTTCACCAGTGTATTCTTCCGCAGCTTCTTCGTCCCTCGGATACACCGCACCCGTCGGCTCCCTTCCTCGTGCCATCCTTCTCGCTTACTGCGTCTTTCGCTCGACTTCTTGTGCTCCTAAGCTCCTGCACACTTAGACACAAGGATCAAACCAACTAGGACTTTGACTCGGTTGATCACATCAAAACTAACCCGGGATACTTACAATATCTCCTTTTTTTTATATACATCAACCCGAGTTAAGTTAGGATAAACTAAAACAGAAAATAATATTTTTTTTTAAAAAATAATAAAACAAATTATACATGTTGGATATAAGTGATTGGAAAAAGAGGTAGAGAGGAAAGAGACCCTATTGTGAATGAGACTTTAGTCTCCCATTAGGACTTTTAAGGCATCTTGGTTGGTTTAAATTGATTCACAAGTATGTTAGTTGAGAGACTCTCTCATACACATAGGTGTGTAGGGAGGGTGCAAATCTGGGGCCCAGATTTATACTGAACCAAGTTGAATCCTGTACGAGCATGACCTACGCGCGTCGAATGTAAGACCGACCGGGGTAAAATTTATCCAAGCGAATAAACCACAATTTTGCCACCTGAATAATTTTTGCTTGTTACTCAAATAGAATTGATGCATTTATTGATGATTAATGAAGAATCTGTAACCTTCAAACGTTTTGATCTGAACGGGTTAATTAGTAGTAAATCCAGACGTTTTGATCTAGATGATTAATAGACATGACGTTAATTTGATCATTAATTACTGCATGGGTCTAAGTCCTATATAAAGAGATTGTGACTGAGAGGAAAAAAGCAAGGAATAGAGCAAAAATTTTCTTCCACCTTCGTTCTCAAATCTTCTGTGTGTTCTCGTTTGGTGGATTACCCGTGGTAGCAATTGAATACTTTTTCAATTCGCCATAAGTAACCAGTGCTTGGTTATGTACGTGGCCTTGTTGTTGTATCCTGGGAAATAAACGCCCATCATAACCTCGAAACATAGTCGGAGGATAACAAATCTGTTTTAAGAAAACTGCATTATGCAGGCCTCAACAACTTCTTTTCTGTCTAGCTTGGGAGATCTAGCTCGGGAGTCTACACTTAGAACTCGAGAGTCTCCAGCTCAGGAGCTGCATCTCGGGAGTCTCCAGCTTGGGAACTGCAGCTCGGGAGTCAACACTTAGACTCTGCAACCTAACTCTACAACTCGGGAATCTTCAACTCGGGAGTTGCAGCTTGGGAGTCTCCTGCTCGGGAGTCTGCACTTAGACTCTGCAACTTGATTCTGCAACTCAGGAGCCTCCAACTCGGGAGTCTCTTGTTCGGGTGTCTGGAGTTTACATTCTGCATACTGTAGGGATCTATAGAAAAAATATTTAAAATCGAAGCAGAAATAATAGATCCTATGAACGATCCATGCGAAGGAAAACTCATACAAAGTTAATTTACAAATTCCTATCGTATAAGTATACTTTTGGCGCGTGCCCTTCACTTATTCCGCTTGTTCGAGATATGCCGGATCTCTTGTACGTTCAAGTGTCCGTGCCTCTATTCGTATCCACACGAACACAATCTCTCAAGCTTCGGAGAAGAAACGCCTTTGTGGTGCTAGCCACAAGAGGTGATTCATAAAGTAAGAAGGAGAGGGAGAAAAGGGAATTTCGGCCAGGGAAAGGAAGGGAAGAAAAATGACAAGTAATCCATCGAAATGACAAGAAAAACTCTTTTATACTCATCCCATGAATATGAAGAGTTTTTGCCCCTTTAGCTTCCATCCATTAAAGCTAATAAAGACCCAATTAGAGCATATGTTTCTCATGTGACTCTTCAACTTCTCTTCATCCAATGAAGAGAAACTTTTCATCTTCCTCTATTATTAAATCATTAAACATTTTAATGAATTAATATCTCATTCAAATGTGGTTGAGTCTAATCTAAATGAGTCTAACTCAAATTAGATCTCAATCTCATAATCCAATTGGATTCACTTGAGTCTAACTCAATTAATCTAATTCGGATCAAATCTTAGTCAAATTAAGATCAATTAATCTCCGAAGCATCGTATCCTTAGTGTGTGACCCAATAGGTTCTCATAACGTTAGCAACGTGTCTAAATCACTTTAGACACATAAGCAATGAGCTGCATCTAGCAATGCATCATTGCTATCCAAGTGACGAGAAAGTTGAGATTCGACTTAACTTCCGTGACTATGACAATGTATGACCTTGTCCTTCTATCCTTGGTATCTAGATTAACTAATGAGGCATAGACTATGTCATCCTCGATCAATCTTTGTGTTTCTTGATCCCCGAGTAGACTCACTCAAACAAATGAGCTCAATATCTCATATTGACTTATTTGAGCATGACCATGCGTTTTAGTAATCCTACTCGATTAAGGGGCTCACAGATATCACTCATGTCATATGGGAGGGGTAGATCCCATCTACATTGCTCACATCTCTTTGCATAATTCATTACATAGCCAGTGATCACATTTACAGTCCACCCTGTTACCGGTGACATTTGACGATACCAAAGTACATTACTCCTTATATAGGGAACCGTAGTGACTTCAGGTCTAAGGACTATTCATACTAATAGACACATGAGAAAGTTTATGACAATCTATGAAAATTTCTCATGGCGGGTCAATTCAGTACACATTCTCTAATGTATACCCATGTGTCAACTTGATATCATATATCCATGACTTGTGAGCTAAAGTCATCAATTGACCTACATGCTAGTCTCCATGCATTAATATTGTCGTTGAATATTAATGCTTAACTAGGAATGGTTTAGTGTAGTATTCTCTACATCATCTCACTATCGATTCAACCAATCTATATCATGTAGATAAGAATCTACTACCCAAGGACATTATTATACTTAGTTATTTGACACAAATATAAAGTAAGTATAATAACCAAACATGTCTTTATTAATAATAGAATATGATACAAAAAGTTCCTAGTAAATCAACATAATTGGCTCTAGGGATCCTACTAACACATACAAGTCAGCTCAGGTCTTCCAAGCCACTCAACAGATAAGTTAAAATTAATTATGTAATTTCAATTTAATTTATTATCTCCGACAGTATCTCCAACAATCTTAAAACAGAACTGATTCTGTTGAGATGACCACAAAAAGTGTTGAGGTAAAACAGGCTCATCACCAGACCCCCTCTGCCCTGATTGGAAATGTTCCAATCAACCATGTGTAGGACCGGTGCCGTCGATAGAGGGGGGGGGTGAATATCGACCGTTCGAAATCTTTCGGAGTACTTCATAAACTTTCGATCTAGACTTAGAGTGTTAGCGCAGCGGAAAATAAATAGAACGAAGAAAAACAAAGACAGTGACACGGCGGATTTTTACTTGGTTCCCGACCCCCCAGGGTCAGTACATCCAAGGCCTATGCACGGGTACGCCCGCCCACTATTGGTCTCCTTCCCGGACTTTCCGGAGGCGGAGAAACCCGACTTACAGTGCAAGTTTACAATCAGAAGTATGGAAAGTTAAAGTACAGTAATTAAAAAGCAAACCAACGATAACAAGTATGACGCTCGGCCGATCTGGACCTCCGAAGTGCCGCGCACCTCCTCCTGGAGCCTCCCGGTCGTAGAGCCTTGTTTCTAGCGTGTTGTCGTCGGTCGGAATGATCAGAATCGCTCTAGAATGTTGTCTTTAAAGCTGAGGGGTCGAAGCCCCTTATATAGGCCTCCTGGGGGCGCCCTGGACGCTAGGGGCGCCCCGGAAGACTCGGTCAAACCTTATCCTTGAGCCTACCTCGCCGCAGGTGATAAGATCTTTGACCAGGGCGCCCCGGACCTCCAGGGCGCCTTCATGATGGCTTATCTGTGTTTTGGGTTCGAAACTGCAAATACAGCTTTGAACCAAGGCGCCCCGGACGCTCAGGGCGCCTTGCTTGACACCTGTTTTGCCTGCTTCACCTAACTGCTGTTTTTACCTTTGGCTCAGGGCACCCTGGCTGTTCAGGGCGCCCTGGTTGGTGAGGGCACCCTCCTTGATGGGGGCGCCCTCCTTAAAGCCTGCAAATGGGTTTTTTTGCTTGCTTTGTCTCCGGTTCTTGTTACCTGCAAGATACACAAACACAAAGCATATATACATATAATATTAGGCTTAAGGACTTGGTTCGGACTTCGGATTTGCACTTAATCCTAGGTCGAACCGGCACGAGTTCCTATCCCTGAGAACTCGCCCTTCACCTACTCCTTTCAGGAGACGGTTGCCACCCAGCCCTTCGGGTGGACTTTTGCTTAGCTTCCGATACCTCCGGACCTCGAGACGCCCAAACCCTGACCCGTCTCTACTCCTGCCCTTAGTCATTGCTCAGCTAAGTTACTCATTCCCTGGCAGTCCTTCGCCAGGTGCCTAGCAGTCCTTCGCCAGGTCTTCATTCCCTAGCAGTCCTTCGCCAGGTGCCTAGCAGCCCTTCGCTAGGTCTTAGGTTACGATACCTAGCAGCCCTTCACTAGGTGCCTAGCAGCCCGTCGCTAGGTCTTTAGGTTATGATACCTAGCAGCCCTTCGCTAGGTGCCTAGCAGCCCTTCGCTAGGTCTTTAGGTTACGATACCTAGCAGCCCTTCGCTAGGTGCCTAGCAGCCCGTCGCTAGGTCTTTAGGTTATGATACCTAGCAGCCCTTCGCTAGGTGCTAGGGTTTCGATGCCTAGATTAACTAGGACTTTTCTTCAGCTTAGGTCACTTCTCTCTTACTCCCCTTTGTCTGTTCAATATATCATTGACTTAAGTGTATTGTCAAACATTAAAACACTTAAAGAGGAATACCATTGATGCAACTTGCACCAACACCATGGGGGAAAACAAAAGAAGTTCACTGGGTTGAACTTCAAGAGGTGACAGCAGAAGATGCTCTTTTACCTGACCATGTTCAATCTGGCTCAGTTCTCGACTGAGGACCCTCCCAAGCATGCTGAGAATGCTGATGTGGAGGGTTGGATTGATTCTGAGTACTTATGCCGAAACTACATCCTCAACTACCTTGTCGACTCGTTGTATGCTGTGTATAACACGAAGAGAATGACTAAGGAGCTATGGGAGTCCTTGGACAAGAAATACAAGACAGAGGATGCAAGGGAAAAGAAGTTCATTGTGGGCCGATTCCTGGACTATAAGATGGTGGACTCCAAGACGGTGATCAGCCAAGTCCAGGAGATTCAGGTGATCCTGCATGAGATTTACTCAGAAGGTATGGTTCTAAGTGAAACCTTCCAGGTAGCATCAATCATTGAGAAGCTGCCTCCCGGCTGGAAGGAGTTCAAGAACTACCTGAAGCATAAGTAGAAGGAGATGAACATGGAAGAATTCGTCGTTAGACTTCCCTTCGAAGAAGACAACAAGGGTTCAAAGAGAAAGTTGTTATCTCAAGCTACTGTGAAAGCTAATGTGGTCGAGCATGGTTAAAGCTCGAAATGGAAAAATTCCAAATATTCCAAAATGGGACATAGAGGAGGCATAAGCTAGAAGTTTTCTGGGAAGTGCTACAACTGTGGCCGAGTTGGTCACAAATCTTCAGAATGTAAAAAACCAAAGAAGAAGCAGGAGGAACCAGAATGAGAGATTAGAAATGGACGACCTCTGTGCTGTGGTCTCCGAATTGAACTTGATGGGTTCAAACCCATGGCAATGGTGGGTCGATATTGGTGCCACCAGACATGTGTGCTGCAATAAGGAACTGCTCCACAACTTTGAAGAAATTAGCGGAGACAAGCTATTTATGGGTAACTTAGCAACCTTAGACATTATTGGCCAAAGAAAAGTGGTGCTGAAGGTGACCTCGGGCAAGGACCTTACTCTAACCAATGTGTTATATGCTCTGGAGATTCGAAAGAATCTAGTGTCCAGATCATTATTAAGTTAACATGACTTTTACATAGTGTTTGAGTCGGACAAAGTTATACCGTCTAAGAATAGAATATTTGTGGGAAAGAGCTATGTATCAGATGAGCATTTTAAGCTCAGGGTAATGGTCATTAGGCCTAAGATAAATAAAATTGAAAGTTCTTCCACTTATATGCTTGAGTCTTCACGATTATGGTATGGTAGACTAGGACATATGAACTACGATGTGTTGCATAGATTAATAAACATGCAAAGCATACTTACATTCCACCTTGCCCCGAAACACAAATGTGAGACTTGTGTTGAAGCGAAATTGATAAGATTATCCTTTCAAAACATTGAAAGAAGAAACAAACCACTTGACCTAATTCATACCGACGTATATGGCCTAAAAGGTACATCGACACGTGGTGGGAATATGCACTTCATCACTTTTGTAGATGATAACACAAAATATTGTTATGTGCATCTTCTCAAAAGTAAGGACAAAGCTATAGAGAAATTCATTCTATATAAAAATGAGGTTGAAAATTAACTTAACAAGAAGATTAAGGTGGTTCGAAGTGACCGAGACGGTAAATATATATCACCATTTGCCAATTTGTGTGCTGAACATGGGACCAGATACGAAACAACAACTCTTTATACTCCTTAGCAAAATAAAGTTGCTGAGCAAACTAATTGAACTCTTAAAGAGATGATGAATGCTCTTCTATTAAGCTCTGGATTGCCAAACATCATGTGGGGGGAAGTTGTGCTAACAGCTAATTACTTTTTAAATAAGACACCCCGAAAGAAAATTGATAAGAGCCCTTATGAGTTATGGAATGGAAGACGACCATCCTAAAAGTATTTGGGAGTGTGGGGGGTGTCTTGCAAATGTTTTGGTGCCTGATCCGACAAGGATTAAGATAAGTCCAAAAATGTTGATTGCATATTTATCGGATATGCACATAATAGCAGTGCATATCAGTTTTGTGTATATGAGTCACAATTATCAGATATACACAAGAACTCGATAATAGAATCGAGAAATATCTCATTCTTCAAGCATGTGTTTTTGTATAAGACTCGAGAGGATGCTAGCTCCTTAAAACGGGTGAATGAAATACCAGAGGAAGAAGAAGATGATGAACCAATTGAGGTGAAGCCTAGGCGAAGTAACAGAGCTCAGGTGGAAAAATCTTATGGAATAGATTTCATCACTTTCATATTAGAAATTGAGCCCTAAAGTTACTCACAAGTAGTAAACTCTTCTAAAGGACCTCGCTTGAAAGAGACAATTGCATCTGAGATAGAATCTATCTTGCAGAAGCACACTTGGGGACTTGTGGATCTTCCTCCGGGGAGTAAACCAATAGGTTGCAAGTGGATTTTCAAGAAGAAAATAAAATTAGATAACGTAATTGATAAGTATAAGGCCAGATTGGTAATTAAAGGTTACTGATAATGAGAAGACCTTGATTACTTTGATACGTATTCTTCGGTGTTGATAATAACTTCCATTAGATTGTTGTTGGCTATTGCCACTCTATGGAAATTGAAAATATATTAGATGGATGTAAAGACGACCTTTCTAAACGGGGATTTAGAAGAGAAAATCTACATGGAGCAACTCGAGGGGGTTTCTGTGTCAAAACAGAATAATAAGGTTTGCAAATTGGTGAACTCGTTATACGGCTTGAAACAACCTCCAAAGCAATGATATGAGAAATTTGATAATGACATGCAGGAAGGTGGATTCAAACTCAATCAATGTGATAAATGTGTCTACATGAAAGCCACAGAGAATGACTTTGTCATCTTGTGCCTATATATAGATGACATACTTATCATTAGGAGTAATGATAAGATAATCAAATCCTCTAAAGACATGTTGAACTCAAGATTTGACATGAAAGACATATGTCTAGTTGATATGATTTTAGGAATCAAAATTCTTAGAACAACAAAAAGACTTGTTCTAATTAGTTCCATTACATAGATAAGATTCTTGAGAAATTCACCAATGGTGGTACTGCGATGGCGCGAACGGCGATAGATACAAATCAATATTTATCGAAAAATCAAGGAGAAAGTATCTCTTAGGTAGAGTACGCTCGGGTGATTGAAAGTTTAATGTACTTGATGAATTATACAAGACCAAACTTCGCCTATACAGTAAGTAAATTGAGTAGATACATGAGTAATCCCAATGTTGAGCAGTTGAAAGGGATAACAAGAGTACTGAGGTACCTGAGATATACTCGTGGAAATGGACTGTATTATATGAGATATCCTGCTGTGATCAAAAGATACAACGATGCAAGTTGGATATCAAACATAAAAGACTCGAAGTCTACGAGTGGATATGTATCACTCTGGGAAGTACAACTATTTTATGGAAATCTTTTAAGCAAACTGTTATAATTAACCAAATCCACGATGGAGTCTGAGTTTGTAGCTCTTGACAAATATGGTGAAGAGGCTGAATGACTACGACAATCCTTAGAAGATGTTCCGAGATAACCGAAACCGGTGCGGCAATTAGCATACATTACAATAGTCAATCGGCAGTTAGTCGAGCACAAAGTCATCTGTATAATAGTAAGTCTAGACATATACGTCGGAGACACAATACCATTAGACAACTACTCTCAACTAGAGGTATCACTATTGACTATGTGAAGTCAAAGGATAACTTAGCAGATCCGCTAACTAAAGGGTTAAATCGAGAGTTACTTGCAAGCTCAAATAGAAGGATGAGTTTGATGCCGATGAAAAATGCTGGTGTAAAGGAAACTCAACCTATACAGACTGGAGATCCCAAGAACTAGGTTCAAAAGGACAACCTAACCGCACTGACAAAGTTATTCACTGTGGGGGAATGACCTAGTGGAACAGTAAAGGATAGAAATTAAGCATGCGACATTTAATGATTCAATAGAGTTATGTGGAAAACTCTTAAGAGATCACCTATATGAGATAGAAGTGGAGTCGTTTCGAAGAGAATTAGAGGCACAGTTCTTAGAACTTCTCACAGAACCAGACGTGTTCATGGCTAAGAACGAAGACACTCATGAGAACTGAGGTGTATCAAGGAGAGTCTTGGGTGAAAGATGTCAATGCTTACATGAATGACAGAACAATTCAAGGACATCGTGTCTACTGTTAGATAGTGAGCAAACAGTACTTCACAAGGGATGGTTCAAAGGGTGAAACCTACCTATCCTATACTGGACTTAACTACTAAATGCTATCACATACCCTATTTTCATTCATGTAGGGGATTGTTGAATACAAGTGAATGGAAAAAAAAGGTGGAGAGGAAAGTGCCCCCATTGTGAATGAGACTTTAGTCCTACATTAGGAGTTTCAAGGCATATTGATTGGTTTAAATTAATTCACAAGCATGTTAGTTGTGAACAAATGCATGGGGAGAGACTTTCTCTCACGCGTGAGTGCCTAGGAGGGTGTAAATCTAGGGTCCGGATTTACACTGAACCAAGTTGACTTGTGTGCGAGCACAACTCACGCGCGTTGAATGCAGGACCGGTCAAGGCAAAATTTTCTTCCACCTTCGTTCCTAAATCTTCTGTGTGTTCCCGCTTGGTGGATTACCCGTGGTAGCAATCAGGTACTTTTTTAGTTCGCCACGATCAACCAGTGGTTGGTTGTGTACGTGGTCTCATTATTGTATCCTAGAAAATAGACGTCCATCATAATCTTGAAGCACAGTCGGAGGAGGACACATCTGTTTTAAGAAAACTGCATTACGCAGGCCTCAGCAATTTCCTTCCTCTCCAGCTAGGGAGATCCAGCTCAGGAGTCTGCACTTAGACTCTATAACTCGGGAGTCTCCAGCTCGGGAGCTGCAGCTCAGGAGTCTGCACTTAGACTTTGCAACCTGACTCTGCAACTCGAGAGTCTTTAGTTTGGGAGTCAGCACTTAGACTCTACAACTTGACTCTCCAGCTCGGGAGCTCCAGCTCAGAAGTCTCCTGCTCGGGAGTCTGGAGTTTGCATTCTGTATACAAGGTAGCTCAGGTGAGGTGACTCAACAAATAAGTTGAAATTAATTGCGTAATTTCAATTTAATTTATTATCTCCGACAGTATCTCCAGCAATACATTTAAGTAAAAACATATTGCAATAAAGACCTCCCCTTAACTTAACCCTCAAAACTCTTCCCCTTTGATCATATCAAAAAATAGAGTTTTGATAAAATATCACAAAAAATCCTGAAAACTTTCTAAGAAATAAAAAAAAACATAGTTTTTTTCCGAAGGAAGTAATTATGCAAAAATAGTTATTTTTGAAAGTAAATTCTAAGAAATAATTTTCCTTGTCAAAAATAAGTATTATTTTTCTAGAACTTAGAATAGAGTCATAAAAAATTTTGAGTCGTAAAAAAACTATCTAAAAAATATATTTTAAATAAAAACTCATAAAAATTCATTTATTTATTAGAAAATTTCTAAAATCTTTATCAAAGTGTCAAAATAGTAACGCTAACTCTGGAAAAATTTTCAAGATTAAATAAATTTTTTAAGTATCGAAAAATAATTTTCATTACAGAACACAACAAGTTAAAAAAATGATTTTCAAAATTTGATTTTGACTTTAAAACATTTTGATATTTTTTTAATGGTCAAAATATATTGACTAAATTCTAAAAAATCTAATTTTCTAAAAATAATTTTTAAGTATTTATAAAATTTAAAATACAATTTTTGATAAATATAAAAGAAATCGTCTATCTTCGAAAAAATCTCAAAATTTTCCTATGGATAGATATGAATTGTATCTCTCATAGGAAAATTCAAAAGCCAATTAAAAGCAGAAATAAGTTATCAATTAGATGACTTAGTGAACAATAATTTCTAAAATAATTTATTTATTTTAACTACTAAGTATGCAAGAAAAATATCTAACAATTTAGATTGAATTTGGGAATCCGATATAGATTTTTACCTACTGATATAAAATTTAGATGAAATTTAATTTTAGACACTTTTATAATTTAACCCTTATAATTTTGCAAATACCATTTTAACCTTTCAGTATATCTAATTTTAGACACTTTAACAATTTAACCCTTATAATTTTACAAATACTAGTTTAATCTTTCAGTATATCTAATGTTCAAATTTTGAGATAATTTTGAATGGATTATTTTTTTTCTCTTCTTTCAATTTTATATTTTTAATTTTTAATTTATCACAAAATTTAAGAGGACATGTTGCTGCTAATTTTCTATTCGGATCAATGTATTTAGATCTAAGTTAGTAAAAAGATTTAATCATCTACTTTATACCGTTATACAACTTATTTAAGAAAGTTTACATACTTTACTTACCATTTCATCGTGTTCGATACTAGATGCTCCCCCTTCATTGTCACTTTTGTCGGAAGTATCTCCTCCTTCATCGATGCTCATCTCGGAAGTGGTTTTGTTGTCAGATTCTTGGTGACTTGCCATTAGTGCAAGCCCAGTGTAAGCCTCGATCTTTGACTCTGATAACGACGTATCGTCCCATGTAGCTATAAGGTTTTTTTACATTGGATCCTTTTTCTTTTACTTTCTTTTTGTTTTTCATTCTCGGACATTGGTCTTTGATGTGTTTTTCTTTGTCACAGTAGTAGCATCCGACTTATCTTTTTCTCGGAGAGTATTTCTTATCCTGTATATTGTTTACTTTTTTAGATTTAAAAATCTTATTTAACTTTCTTACCATGAGGTCGTTTCTTCTTCATTGGTTGAAGACTCCGCTTCTGGTTTGGCTTTCCTCGTGTTTAGGGCAATATTATCCATCCTTGTTGTTCTTCCTGCACAAGGAGACTCGTGAAGTTTGAAAGTCGAAAATAAAATTTTCAATATACTTACCTCGAGGTCATTTGAAATATAGTAGGAGTTGACTAACGACATCCACTTTGGTGTTCTTAGAAATGCGTTCAAGACATAACTTAATGAATTTCGATTTGTTACCGTTTCTCAGAAATTTGTGAGTCTGATGATCAGATCCTTGATCTTCGCGTGCAGTTCGACCACTATTTCTCCTTCTTTCATTTGAAAATAGTTAGCTCGTTTCGGAGCAAATCTCGTCATGCTAGTTTTGCTTCCGAGATCCCTTCGTGCATTTTTAGGAACTTCTCCCATGGCTCTTGCTGATGCGTGCATGCCGATCTGGTTGACTTCCTGAGCCGATAATACGATTAGCAGATAAAACTCTACTTTCCTATTTGCCACAAAGTCAGCTTGCTCTTTCTTCGTCTAGAGCTGCTATTCTTTGACTAGAGGTGCTTTTCTTTGTCTTTTGGTGTTATAAAACCATGTTTTATTATCAAAAGTAATTCAAAGTCTATTTTAAATAATACCTCCATCCAACGTTTCCACATTGAGAACTCCCCCTCAAATTTTGGTGGGTGGATAGTCGGTATGACCATTGTTCTGTTGCTTTATTTAGTGGTTAGTCCTTCAAAAGCGAGCTTGACTATGATACCAATCCTAGGTCTCGTGCAGGATGGCTAAAGGGGGGTGGTGAATATGTTGGTATAGTTTGCACTAACGGTCAAACTTAGATTTTGATGTATGACAAAAGGGTTAAAGTTATATGTGTTATTGTCTAACCTTGTGACCGAGTGTGCATGATTGAAAGACTTAAGACCTGACACCAAGCTGAAGTCCATGGTGGCTGAGTCCTGGTAGGAAGTCAAGTTGGGTCCGCGAGACCTGACAATTAGTTGAAACCCATGTTGGTGAGGCCTAGTATGAAGTCGAGCAATCCCTGGTGGGATTTTAGACTGGTCCAGCTTAGAACTATGTTGGAGCTTTAAGCTAAGGCATTTGACTAAATCCTGATCTTGGGAAAATACGATCTAATTAATACTCATTTTGTTTACCCTGTTTTATACTTGTGCTAACCTTATTTTACAAGGTATACTTTATTTTAGACTAATATATTTTGTAAAGTCTAAACTATAAAATTCAACGTCAAATGAGCAGTTCCTGAGGCACACCTCAGGTGGGACCTAAGACGCCTCAGTTGGGACAAGAGTGTTGGATCGTTGACTGTTGCTAGAGGGGGTGAATAGCACTTTTCGAATCTTCTTCTTCCTACGTTGTTAGTTGCGCAAGCGGAAATACAAACAAAAATAAAACTAACAACAAAGAACAATGCTAACACTACCGATTTATTTGGTATCCACCCCTAAGGGTGACTAATCCAAGAATCTTACGGTGGATCACTCCCCGGATAACCTCCGGCTAGTCCTTGTCGCTCCTTGTGGGTAGAGAAACCTTGCCACAGCACTTCGACAACACCTGAGCACTAAGACTACTATTTGGCCTTTAACCAAAACCAAATTCGTCAGAGATCCCGGCCAAAACGAAGCCCTCTTAATAGGACTTATTTTCTGTTTGGCCGCCACCAGTCGACTGCCCCATGGGGCAGTCGACTGCTCCCACTCAAATTTGACCGTTGACACCCAACGTTCGAATTTTGAGTGTCACCAGTCGACTGCTCCTGGAGCAGTCGACTGGTCCAGGGTCGACTCCCTTTCTGCGAGTTTTATCAGTCGACTGCCCCAAGGTCAGTCGACTGGTCCACTCACACACCTAGGGTTTCCCTTCCCGAGTACACTTCTCTCGGCACTCGAACCCTATGATTTCCCGAGTACAATCACACAGCACTCGTACCCTCACGACTCAACTGACTCCTCATCAGCAGCCTCTACTATTGCCTTCGCGCCCTCTTCATCTTCGGCTCTCGTCCCTCGGATGCACGCAAGCCTCCAGCTTACTTCCATGCCATCCTTCATGTATGCCTCGAAGTCCGCGCCCCTCAGCTCATCGTCCCTGCTATACCAAGGTTCCTTGGGTGCACACAAGCCTCCACCTTATCTCCATTCCACCCTTCACCGTACCGAAGCCGTCCAGTCAAGTCAATATGTGTAACCTGTACAACCTGCACACTCACATACACATATCAAATACACAAGGGTAAACCTAACTTAAACCCTTTGCCCAAACATCAAAACACATGGTCACTCCGGACCACAGATTGCCTCAACAATCTCCCCCTTTTTGATATTTGGCAATACGTTTAAGTTAGGGAAAACAAATAGTAATAAGTGGCAAAAACAATGCTAAACAAACGACTGGACTTACGTTGCCAAAACTCTATCTTGGACTTACACCACCAATGCATATGCAATGCATACATAGATCCTATCCCAAGGCATCCCACACCTAACCCTCCAAGTTAGGAATTTCTCACCAAATCGGGCTTTTTAAAGCTTCTCCCAAGCTCCCTCTATATTGAACTTACAAAGGCTTTTTAAGAACCCCTCCAAGGTTCCCCTTACGCCAAGAACGGATCAACCATGCTCCCCCTAGACCTACGATTTCCTTGCAAAGGTGTGTTTGGTTTCCCAAATTAAACCCAACACTTCTCCCTCTTTGCCTAACATCAAAAAGACTCCAACAATATCTTAATTATTGGATCTTTTAATCCCTAATGATCCTAAACACAGTGTACTAGCTCCCCATATACTTGTTTTACACCATTTAGACACCTTTCCAGCTGCTGATATAAAAATCAGCCTTGACCAATCGACTGCCCCCAGGGCAGTCGACTGATACTCTGAAATATAGAATTTCAGCCTTTTCTGACGAAGTTCAGAAATGCGCCAAAAATTTCACAAATCTCCAAAAATTCCAAAATTTTGTGGAGAGGTTTGTGGTACCCATATCTACTTGGAAAAAATGTATTCCAAAATGTATCTATCACCCTTCCCAAGTTTGACACAAAATCCAAAACTAGCTAAAAACTTCAATCAAACCTTGACCTAAAGTCCTAGTTTTGGTCTCCACTTGATGTCTCTGCCCATGCCATCCCACAATGCATCCCTAGCATTGATTTACATGGCAATTACACATCAAAAATCAATTTTCATGTAATATGACCCCAATGTTATATTTCCATGCATGAAACTCAAAAACACCATGCCAAACCCCAAGAATTGAGACTCACGTCCGTCTCCAATTCTTTTGGCACACTCCATGGTCCATCTAGACCTCTAGGAGCAACCCTCCCAAGGTCCATTCACCATATATCCCAAAGACTTCTAGAGCACCCCCTTGAGCTCTTAGCCCTAGTCATCTCCCTAGGTGACTCAACAAATACACCTACAAACTCAACCCTCTTAATCTTAGACACCTTGTCTTTGGTTAAGTCCTTCCTTTTTTCCTTTGAATGATACTCCCTTGCCATTTTTGGGCTTCTCCTTCTTGCCATAGTCATATGCTACCCTAGCATATTCCTTTCCCTCGGCATGGGAGACCTTAGATCGGTATCCCAACCCCGATCTATCATTGGTGCGGTTTGAGCCACCCAACACCATATCTAAACCCTTAGATCCAATAGTGAATCTCTCTAGGGTTTTCTCTAACCTATCAAGCTTTTCCCTTAAAGCTTGATTTTCCCTTTCTAGGTTCCTAAACCTAGAATCCACATGTCCACTTTGGACATTCCTAGATCTACCCATCTTCCTAGGCATATGTCTCCCCTTCTTGGGATTCATGCCTTGATCCTTAGGTACATAGGTCTTGGGTTTATCATGATGCATGACCTTTCTAGGGTTTGGATCTACCTTGTTAATCATATTCCTATCATTATACCTAAATCTATGATTATGCACAAGCAAGCATTTTTCACTATTTCTAGCATACATAGATGAATTTGACACATGCTTAACTTTAGAGATTACCTCCCTTACATTTGGAGCTCCCCCTTGATGCGAGCTTCTTTTCTTTTCCTTTTTCTCTCATCTTCTCAAGTGCTCCATTTTCTTGAGCTCTCCTTTTCTCGGACACTTGGTATGATAGTGTCCTAGCTCCCACATATAAAACATCTAATATGCTTTTTTCCCTTTTTTTCCCTACAATCCACATTAGATTTTATATGAATTGACCCGGGTTTAGGGTTTACCTCCTTACCTAGTAGACACTTGTCCTTGTAGTGTCCCTTTTGATTGCACCCAAAGCACACTATGTGGTCTTTTGTCCTTGCTTTGGTGGAGGTAGGAGCTTCTACTTGCTCCGGTATTGATGAGGGTCTCTCCTCCCCCTCATTTCTTGAAGTGGAGACTTCTTCTTTACCCTTTGATGAAGTGGATGTTTCTTCTCCATTTTGTGCCACTTCACTTGAGGAGATGGATTGTTCTTCATCTTCTTTTTCCTCCTCGGATGTTGATCTTCTCTCTTTATCCGATTGGTCCACTTCTTCTTCTTGAGTCATTAAGCTCATTTCTCTTGGCTCCTCCACTAATTGAGTTTGTGTAGAGTTTTCATGTAGCGCAATTACCTTGCTCCATAGCTCATGAGCACACTTGTACTCACCTACACCACTAACTATATCATTAGGCAAAACATTAAGTAGTATTGAAATTACCTTCTCATTTGCCTTTGATTGTGTTTGTTGCTCCTTGGTCCAATATCTTGGTCGAAGTTTCTTCCCATGCTTATCTCTCAGAGCTTCAAATGCATATTTTAGTGCGATCATTAAATCTCAATCCATATTAAACCATACCTCTATCTGTATCCTCCAATAATTAAAACTCTCTCGATCGTAAGGAGGTGGAATGTTGATGTCGTCCCCTAAGCATTCTTCACGCGCCATTTTCTCTAGCCTTTTGCTCTCTCAGCGGTTAGTTCGTAGATGAGCGACCTTCGCTCTGATACCACTTGTCAGATCATTGACGGTTGCTAGAGGGGGGGTGAATAACACTTTTCGAATCTTTTTCTTCCTACGTTGTTAGTTCCGCAAGCAGAAATACAAACAAAAATAAAACTAACAAAGAACAATGCTAACATTACCGATTTACTTGGTATCCACCCCTAAGGGTGACTAATCCAAGAATCTTTCGGTGGATCACTCCTCGGATAACCTCCGGCTAGCCCTTGTCACTCTTTGTGGGTGGAGAAACCTCACCACAGCACTTCGACAACACCTGAGCACCAAAACTACTATTTGGCCTTTAACCAAGACCAAATTCGTCGGGATCCCGGCCAAAACGAAGTCCTCTTAAATAGGACTTACCTTTTGTTTGGCTGCCACCAGTCGACTGCCTCATCGGGCAGTCGACTGCTCCCACTCGAATTCGACCGTTGACACCCAACGTTCAAATTCCGAGTGCCACCAGTCGACTACTCCTAGAGCAGTCGACTGGTCCAGGGTTAACTCCCTTTCTGTGAGTTTTATCAGTCGACTGCCCCAAGGGCAGTCGACTAGTCCACTCACACACCTAGGGTTTCCCTTCCCGAGTACACTTCTCTCAGCACTCGAACCCTATGATTTCCCGAGTACAATCACATAGCACTCGTACCCTCACAACTTAACTGACTCCTCATCAGCAGCCTCGACTATTGCCTTCGCGCCCTCTTTATCTTCGGCTCTCATCCCTCGGATGCACGCAAGCCTCCAGCTTGCCTCCATGCCATCCTTCCCACATGCCTCGAAGTCTGCGCCCCTTAGCTCATCGTCCCTGCTATACCAAGGTTCCTCGGGTGCACACAAGCTTCCAGCTTGTCTACATGTCACCCTTCACCGTACTGAAGCCGTCCAGTCAAGTCAATATGTGTAACCTGTACAACCTGCACACTCACATACACATATCAAATACACAAGGATAAACATAACTTAAACCCTTTGCCCAAACATCAAAACACATGATCACTCCGGACCACAGATTGCCTCAACAAAGAGGCGCCCTCGGTCGTTGAGGGTGCCTCCATGCAGCTAGCACTGATGATGGGGTTTTGGTAAGCTGAGATGGCTCAGTTTGGTTCTGAGGTGTCTCAGTTGGAAATTGAAATGCCTTACTTTGGATCCAAGGCGCCTTCCAGAGGATAAACTGTAGAGTCTTTGTATTGGTTAAAAGTGAGGGGCTAAACTGCAAAACGGCACACCTATAAACCTTTCTTTTTCTCTTCTCCTCCGCATCTCCGCCCGAACCATCACATCTTGACAACCACCCAAACACCGCCGAGCCCCAAGTCCACTTGTCCTCTTTCACTGCCCTTCCTGTTTGTCCCCCATAAGGGATCTCGACGACACTCCTAGATCGCCGATTTTTAGCCGTGGGCTCGGTCAATCAGAGCAGTTTAGGGCGTCGCCAAGTTTGTGGCCGGCAATCCGATTCCTCCACAGGGAACCAGAGAGGGTGAAGCCGCTATTGGTATGTTTTTCTGACCTATTTCTGTTGAAACTCCGAACCCCTTTGCTTCATCTTGTGGGTTAACACTATGTTTTGGGGTCGATCCATTGCTGTGGCTCACCTTATATCGGTCAGAGTTTGGGTTGGCCATCGGAGAAGGGTTGCCTGTTCGAAGCTGGGGTGTCGAGGTATCCATCAGATCGGGTGGATTGGGATTTCCAACTCAGACCTATGATAAATCAATGGTATCACCACATCAGAAGCAGAGAGCTACTGCCGATATCATTCCATGTAAGATCTCAATTATTCGTGATTGATCTCGATGATACCATAAGTAGATCATTGGAGATGATTGCTCTGCTTAGTGTTGTTTTAGAGTATGTGTTGATTATGGTGTTTTTCGATTGGGATGTGCTATGTTTTGATTTGGAGTTTACTATTCTGATTCTCTGAGTTCCTGCTGTGAACTCCTTCTGGCTGCTATGAGTTTGTGTGGAGTTTGAACAGTAGCAATCATGTAGCAAGATTAGGTTGAAACTTTGATTTTGGAACTGGAGATGGTCTGGATCCTGTTGATTTGGTTTAGGTCTGTTTTTGGATTGAGTTTTGCATCTGTTCTGTGGATAGTGTTGGGAGTTAACAGTACGATACTACGTAGGATGAGCATTAATTGGTTATATCCAGATCTGGTGTTTCGGATGAGATTTACCTTGATCATCTTGTATTGTTGATTTGTTTTGTATGAGATTTATTTGTGGTCTAGCTTCTGTTGATGTTGTTGATTTCGGTGATGATGCCATGTAGGGAGACTCATCTGAGGTGAGGTGGTGTTTTAGTCCTTGCCGTGAGTTTGGGTTTGGTATGGGAGAGTTGGACTAGGTGGTGGATAAGAAATGAGGTGACCACTTGTGTTAAACCTAAATATGAACCTAATTTCAAACTAGCAAGAGCTAATCATTTAATTAGATATAATTAAATAAAATATGATAATTAGGTTAACCCTAATATGTTTTAGGAACTTGATTAGCTAATTACTATTTGTGCAACTAGCTAATTAAATATGTCTTTTGATACATGACATTGATTGACGCTTGGATATTCTGGACGGGGGTTCTCTTTTTCTACGAACTTCATTTGAGGCGGGTACCTTTGACTTATCCTTGTAGATATTATCATTTTTCTATGTATGGTTTGTTATGGATAACAGTATGTTTATATCTTATATTTGCCTTTGATTATCCTCACTCGGTGCTTATTGCTTGATTTTTGAGATAATCAAATTTATGTCTATATACTCTCAATGTTTGATACTTTTATTTTGTAGAATACACATGTGTGCATATGTGCATAGGAGTAGTTTGTATGTCACATTATGTCTGTCATTGGTTAGTCACTAGCTATACCTTGTATGTATACCTAATAGGTTATTTTGCATATCATGTTTCATGATTTAGACCAGTGCATGTCATATAATTCTTTAGAGGACTATTAGGTGGGTGTTGCATATGTTAGTATCATGCACCTCCCTGCACTATTGCATAGCTGGCGACTCTGGACTCCCTTGTGGTCGAGACGGATCGTCAGACATATCATGATTTTCACATACAACCACTCAGGGATAGTGACTACTAGAGGGTGCGTACAGTTGTCCTGTCGAGTCTCCTCTCGATCACTCATGGGTAGTGATTCCAGAACGTGGTAACAGTCAGAGACCTCTCCTAGTGTATGTAGTTTCTCTATCGTGTCTCCGCTCGGTCACACATGAGTAGTGGTTCCGGAGCGTGGTAGCAGGTAGGGATTCCTCCTCTTTCTGGTGATACGAGGAGATGAGAGAGATATCTCCCGTATATGACATGGGGTAGAAGTGTTGACTCCATCAACATCCTGTCCACTCGGTCACTCAGGAGCAGTGATGACAGAGTGTGTACGATGTCATAGCCCTACCCACTCAACCTCACATATGACTTGTGACGGTAACTGACTGGTGTCAGGGGTGACCATGTCATTGTATCATGAGCATGATGCATGAATTGCATTACTTGTTGTATTTAATTGGGCTATGGTTGTTGCACATGTTTGACATGCACATACAGGAGATATTTTTGCATATGATTTGGTGACCTTGTATTGCTCGTGCAGTACGAGCCCATGTGATCTGGTATTGCTCGTGTGGTACGAGCCTACGTGTCACGCCCCTAGAGGCTCGTGCTCGCTCGAAAATCGAACAACATCTCCCTTGTATGGTGGACAATCTAAAACTTATACATACACCTCTCCACACGTATAAAATAGCATCGCCACACTCGGCTGGCTTTTACACAAGCACAACCATGCAGATTAATATTTTGCATAATAAATGATAAACATAATAAATAATTCTCCATAAATCAAATGCAGCAAATCCAAATCCGGCGGAAGTAAATAAACACACGACCAAGGAAAAATCAAATATCATCCGAAATGATAACGAAACCAACACGTTACCAATACAATAAGGTTACTACGAAAGTACGAAACGATAAGAAAATTCTCGAACAAGGGATTGACAACTGGATCCTCTCTTAGCGGCACGAGATACGACTATCAACTACCTAAAAACACAAAGAGAGACGAGGGGTGGTGAGTTCCGGGTGGAACTCTGCGAGTATAAAAATAGATAAATGCATGGTATATAAAAGGATAAAACAAGCATAAGGAAACAAAGGATATACAGTCTCTGGAATAAAGAACATAAACTAAATGCATCTGTACAATAAAACGTACCTAAAAACCATATAACACGTAGGGGCAAGATCAGAAATCTCCACAATAACTCAATAAACTGCTAATACTGTCGAACATATCCAGATCATACGATAAATGCAAATCATAACTGTATATGCATGTCAATCAAATGCAACAATCATAACTCAAACAAGTGTAGCAAATACAAGCAAATGCACAATGTATAATATGCACATGATGTCATGACCTGTACTGTACACACTCTTACCACCGCTACATTGTGTAGGCTGAGTGGACAAGATACGAGTGCCAAAACCTGGGGCTTTGCAAATACACAACAATACCTATGACCCTGAATGAAAAGCTGTAACACCTGTGGCTTAAAACCCCAAAATACTTATGGAGACTCCAAACACCTGGGAGTATCAATTGTTTGCACACAACTTCAATTGAGCGTGGCACAATAGGAAAATACACCCGACAACCTGTCTCAACCACAAGGGAGTCATTGGTCGTCGGCCTGCAAATGATGTTATGATGCATGTCATTAATATATACAACGACAATCAAACCAAAACCAAGCAAACAATACGGTACGAAAACACAATCAATACTATACAAACGCAATCAACACCAAAGTAAATAAACATGCACTAATCTACTCGGTAGGATTTATCTAATGCCGACCAAACCCTAGTTAGGTTACATGATGATCCTACAGTACATGCGTACAAGCGATACCCTTTTAGATCAGAAGCTAAGAGATTGAGACTGTATAAATGAACATTTTGAATTATTACTTAAAGGTCAAGCAAGAATAAGTATCAAACAGGATAAACAAGGCAAATAAATTTAAGGTAAAGCGGTCCTACTCAGAAAATAAAATAACCATGCATTTAAGGTAAACGAATATATATGAATCAAGTAAGAAGTACACGCCTTAAATGAAGAATGTATCCAAGTAAAGCTCATGTCCAAGTGCTCGTATCAACTCAGAGTCCTGTATCAAGAACAAGATTTAACTATTTATACAGATAATTAACTACATAAACTAATTACTAAACTAGACTAGGATTATGCCCAAACCTAACTTAAACCTCCCAATTCTTCCCCTTTGACACCATCAAAACGATTGCCTAAAGCAATATTAACCCATGACATCATATGAGAGAACTTCTCATTTCTGAAAACTCCTAGAATTCTAATGTTAGTGATATGAGAGAAGTGTCCTAAGGCAATCGCCTTATGATTGTAAATATTCATTTTAATAAATGATAATTCACTATTTGAGTATACATGTTTGTGTATTTGATTGGGATGTTAAACTCATCTACTGAATGTCCGCAATACAATTCACAGCATAAGAGAATTTGTGATGGGATCACAACTAGTGATTATCTCTAAATGTGCAATTGTGAAGTATTGAAAATATCCCTAGTCGATGAATTGATAAAAACGGACATTATCAATTCTGTTGAGACTAGCATGGGTTATTCTCTAATCAGCTGATTCTCACTAGCTGGTGACATTGGGATGTCCGGAGATAAACATGGATGCTAGTTAAGGGAACTAGTTCATTGGAGTGACTAGCTGTAAAACTTCATATGGTAAACTATATAGATATGTCAATGAAGTTCTTACTGCAGCTTAAGTGCGATGTTCCTTTGACTTGCGGTGTTCAAGTCATCTTGGTCATGGAGACTTATACTTTATCATCTTAAGCAAGCATCTCCTAGGAGGTGTGGACCCAGGATGATTGGGTATAAGCCGAAGTGCCCGAAGATGTTTGAGCAGCCTACAAAGGATTCACCACTCCTTGCGAGGAGATGTATACCCAGGACTACATAAACTAATTTACCTTTATTATATGATGAAACCTTGCCTGCTTACAATTGGCTTGTCTTATAGAAGAGTTTGCTTGTTAATAGATTTGTCTAGAACACATTGTCATCATCTACACGATTTCACTCCTCTGAAAACTTCGACTATTTCTGGAGCTTTGTCTTGGTTCTTGGTCACAAATTGCATCAGGAACTTCTCGTTAGACATCTTGAAATGATTCCCTGTGAAGCCAGGCTTGATCAATCCCTTGTGCATGAGAATGTGCAGGACGGCATACCTGGGCATCAACCTCTTCTCCAGGCTCATCGACAGAACGTTTGGAATCTTCACTGTGTACTCCGGTGTCCATGCCAGCTTCTCTTCCACAAACTTCACAATCTTCCTTGTCTTCTTCATCGATGCTCACACTATGTTTGGATGCTTTGCAAAGGCCTCCAAGATATGATTCTGCGACCACCCCAATTCCCTCAAGTTCGCCACTTTCTCCTCCCACGTCTTCTTGGGCAATGCAGCAAGCACCCCGAGGGCATGAGCGAAAATGGTTTTCTACGGACAGATACCCATCTTCTTTAGCTCGTCAAAGGCCTCATCGAATCGAGCTATATCTACCAGCAAAGCTTCGCCCCAACGGGTGAACATCACTAAGATTACATCATCGGGCACGCCGTGTGCGCGCAGGGCAGCGACCTTGGGAAGCACGGTAGTTCTGAGGTCGGCGGTGATCAGCCAAGGCGTATACTTTATGGCATCCACGAGGTTCTCATTCGTTTTCAAAATCGATTTGAGGAGCTCAGCGTTGGGGAGCAATCGCTTCTCCACGCTGTACGTCAGCAGCCAGGGGCTTCCGCTCCCTAACAGGATCTCCGGAAAGGCGGTTCCAACTTGGCTGATCCCACAATAGAACTCCAGCTTGGGCTTCAAGGTCTTCTCGACGTCCATCAAGAGGGAACGAGGATAGCGGTCGACGAGGCGGACAAGATGAGCTTCTTCGAAGCCGTAGTCCTTGAGGACGGCGAGCACCGAGAGCGCTTTGCCGAGGGCGCCGAGCTGGACTTTCTTGGAGATGGAGAGGGCGGCATGGTCGGAGATCCCGCACGATCTCGTGAGGGAGGAGGCGATTAGGGATGAGGGATCTTCGGCGCCGACGGAGGAGGCAGGGACGCGGTCGGGCGAGGGATTAGGGCACGCGAGGGATTAAGAAATGTCGAGTGGGCGAAGTCTTAGGATGTGTGTGAACGAGTGGGCGAAGTCACGCGCAACGCACGCGCCTTTTTTGTCGTTTTCTGCTCGGTACAGAGGCACAGAGGGAGTTCTGGTACAGAGGATCCGAACTGAGCTGCCGATGGCTTGCTCACTGCGAGTTCTCTCTCATTTCTCCCTTTTTTTATATCCTCCGAGGATGATCAATCTGTCTTCGTAGTCGTATAGAAAGTTTGTTAGGTATGAAATTTCTGGTAGAATGGATGGATAGATCGACCCCTTCAATTCGCGTAGTCTTTAACCATCCTTGTCGATCCTTTAGTGAATTAATTAAGTACCGTGGTAGTAAAAAAAGGATTCGTTCACTCTCAGTGCCTTCTAACTCGTCTCAAGACCAATACAAAGAAGGTAAATTACGGAGATTACTAGTCCAAATGCTATGCTATCACATGGAGAAGATGGACACACTTGTCAGTAAGCATCGTCGTCCTAGATCGAGAAGGGGTAGTGCAGTGGCCCCAAGTTAATTTATCATGGCATACGCCAATTTTATTATAAATTGATATTCCCAAACCTGCAATGCTCTGCAAAGCTAGGTCAGGGTTAAGAGAGGAACGCCGACGGTAATTAAGATGGTGAGATCAGGGACGGAGGGAAAAATATATGTTTATATTCAAGGAGGGCGACCATGTCGTTCCTGCCCCCCCCCCCCCCCCCCCCCCCCCCCCCCCCCCCCCCCCCCCCCCCTCATCCTTCATTTTTATACCTCTACATTTATCGCACTAAAAAATCGAGGGGAGGGGGGCCGTAAAGAGGATATAAACAGAGAAAAAAATAACAAAAATAATTTTGTTAATTGAATAACTTATCCATAACATATATAATTTATAGAGATATTAAGAAACTTAGTCAAATAAAAAAATTAATAAAGAAACTGTTAATTAATATATTTATAAGAAACTGCCAATTAACAGATTAATAAAGAAAAGGTCTAATCTAATAATTAATATATATAAATTTATTTTGACTAGGTCAAAAATTTTATTAAATAATTATTCTCTTTTACCTCCCGACAAATTCAACGAGAGATTTCTGATATTGAGTTTGCTTGTTAGTATATTGAAACGCTATTTGGATAATGGCTAAGTGAAGATATCAGCAATCTGCCTATACAGAAATATAAGGTTTATGTCTTGTTTGTTCCTGTCTTTAATATCCAATAATGGGGACATTTTGGCAATTCAGGTCTTACTATTGGTGTACCTTGGCATATAAACTGAGTGAACATAAGGTTTATGTCCTCTAGTGGGAACAAATTGTAGGACCGTTGGCAGGTCGGCAAGAGGGGGGTGAATTGCCCTACGAGTCAGAAATCTATGGTTTGCTAGTTCTTACAAAGCTAGGCGTTAGTTACAGCAGTTAATTGAAAACATAAAGCAAATAAAAGAAATTAGTAAGAGATACAGACGGTTTACTTGATTACAACTAGAGTGGTTGTTAATCCAAAGTAATTCAAAGCTCGACTATCAAAATCTCCTTCGTTTGTAGGCGGAGTAATCTCTTACAGACTTTAAACAACACAAGAAATAGCTAGGAAAATATAGTACTAGAGTTGATTTTGAAACCTAGCTTCTGGGGGCTACTTATAGCCCAAAAACTCAAGTTACCGTTGAGCTGACGTGAACCGAGGTGCCTCAGTTGTGATCTGAGACATCTTAGATTGATAAACTTTTATCCATGAAACCAACAGTAAACTGTTGATAAATTCTATTCTGAGGCGTCTCAGTTCAGCTTTTGTGCAAAGCTATTTCATTCAGCTGAGGTGTCTCACTCAGCAACTGAGGCGCCTCCGACTGGTCAAAGTCAACATCCGCATTTACTTTGACTTTTTCGTCCTTCTTCCGCTTGGGTGATTTTTGGCCAGCCAGAGTTACACTCTGCCTTTCGATTCAAATAAGCTTCATCCTCGACTTCTCGTCTCTCGGATGTCGTGTACGTCTTTCTCGCTCTACTGGTGTACTCTTCCGCAGTCTTCGTATCCCTCGGATGCACCAAACCCGTCTACTCCCTTCCCCGTGTCATTCTTCTCGTCTGCTACACCTTTCGTTCGACTTCCTACACTCCTAAGCTCCTACACACTTAAACACAAGGATCAAAACAGACTAGAAACTAACTTGACTTGGTTGATCACATAAAACCAACTCGGGGTACTTACAATCTCTCCCTTTTTGATGTGCATCAATCCAAGTTAAGTTAGGATAAACCAAACAAGAAAATAACATTATTTATTTGAAACAATAAAATAAATATTGCAATTTAACACTAGAAAAAAAGAATGCAATTAAATTTTAAATTGATCAAAATGACCTTCCCCTTAACTTATTATTCTCCCCCTTTGATCACATTAAAAAATATAGGGTAAAGTTTAAAAATTTTATTAAAAAATTTAAAATCAGATAATCATGAAAAAATTATTTATAAAACTCAATCAATTTAAGATTGATTTAGAAACTTAATACAAATTTCTATCTACAGGGTTAATTAAGAATTTTGGAAGAATATAATTCTTGAACACTTTTATAATCTGGCCCCTGTAGTTACTATCATACCAGTTAAGACCTCTATAATAGTTCTTTTTGGAAGAGAAATTTGAACTTTCATATGCATGATCACTTTCTAATTTTGCCAATTGTTCCTTTAATTTTTCATTTTCATGTTTTAAAGAATCATATATATCTAAAGGGCATGAATGAGCTAGTTCTTTCTTCAAGTGTATATTCTTAGTTCTTAACTTACACAAGAATTTAGGCATTAATCTGATACTAGAAAATAGCTTATCGGGAGGAAGTTTGCATACCTCGCTTACCATTCAGTTTTATTTGAAACTAGATGCTCCTCCATGAACGTTGTTTTCTTCTGTTAAGTCTCCCCCATCATCGATGCTCATGTCGGAGGTGCTTGTTTCGTCATTCTCTTCTTGATGACTTGTCATAAGCGCAAGTTCGGCGTAGGCTTCAATTTCGAATTCATCAGAAGAAGAGTCGTCCCATGTTGCTTTCAGATTTTTGTACTTGGACATTCTCTTTCTTCTTGTTCTTCAGCTTTGGACATTGTTTCTTTATGTGACCCTCCTCATCACAGTTGTAGCATCTGACTTGTCTCTTTCTTGGAGATCGTTTCTTTCCCAGTATCTTACAGAACTTGTTAGACTTAAATAACTTATTTAGCTAACTTACTACAAAAGCCGTTTCTTTGTCGTCCACTGAAGACTCTGAATCTAGATCAGTTCTTTTCACATTCAGAGCAATGTTGTTCGTCCACTGAAGACTCCGAATCTAGACCACTAAATAACTTGCACATCGAGATTCATGTAATTCGAAAATAGAAAATATCTCGTCAAGGGTACTTACCTCTAACTCCTTTGAGATATAGTAGACATCTAATATTGAACATCACTCCTGGGTTCTTGGGAAGGCGTTGAGGGCGTATCGGTTGAATCACGATTTAATATCGATTCACCGAGTTGGGTGAGTTTGGAGACCAATTCTTTGATCTTCGCTTGAAGTTCGACCACCATCTCTCCTTCCTTCATTCGGAGATTAGTCAACTGGTTCCGAAAAAGATCTTTTCTTGCTGACTTGGCTTTGACGTGCCCTCATGAAGTTTTAGGAACTTCTCCTAGAGCTCTTTTGCAGAGTGGTAGTTGCCGCCGATCCGGTTGACTTTTTGAGAAAGTAGAACTGACAACATGTGGGACTCTACCTTATCGTTGGCTATACAATCTGACTGTTACTTCTTATTCCAGAGATTTGCTTCTTTTATCTTGTCGTTCTCGTCTATAGGCACTTCAAAACTATATTTTATTATTAATAAAATTTTAAAATTAGTCATAAAAAATACCTTCATCTTCTTTTTCCATATGGAGAAGTCTCCTTCGAATTTGGGTGGTTGAATGCTAGATCCGACCATCGTCTTGTTATTTTATCAAGCGGTTAGTCCTTTAAAAGTGAACCTCACTCTAATACAACTTGTAGGACCGTTGACAAGCCGACAAGAGGGGGTGAATTGCCCTACGAGTCAGAAATCCATCTTTTACAAGTTCTTACAAAGATGGGTGTTAGTTACAATAGTTAATTGAAAACATAAAGTAAATAAAAAAAAATTAGTAAGAGACATAGAAGGTTTACTTAGTTGTAAGTGAGGTGGTTTCTAATCCAAGATAGTTGAAAGTTTCACTATCCAAATCTCCTTCATTTGTAGGTGGAGTAGCCTCTTACAGACTTTGAACAACACAGGAATTAGCTAGGAAAATGTAATACTAGAGTTTATGTTGAAACCTAGCTTCTGGAGGCTATTTATTATCCAAAAACTCAAGTTACTGTTGAGCTGATGTGGACCTGAGGCGCCTCAGATGGATAAACTTTTTCTCTACGAAGCCAATAGTAAATTGTTGATAAATTCTGTTTCGAGGAGCCTCAGTTCCGACCTAAGGCATCTCAGTTTGGACCTGAGGTGCCTCAAGTCCAAACTGAGGTGCCTCAGTTCATCTTTTACGCAAAGTTGTTTCCTTCAGCTGAGGTGCCTCACTCAGCAACTGAGGCACCTCCGACGGTCAAAGTCAGCATTCACGTTGATTTTGACTTTTCTATTCTTCTTCCGCTTGGGTCATTTCAGGCCAACCACAGTTAGGCTCACTCGAACCTGACTCTGGCCTTTCACCTTGAACGAGCTTCCTTCCTAGCTTCTCGTCTCTCGAACGTTACACACGCCCTTCTCGCTCCACCGGTGTACTCTTCCGTAGTCTTCGCGCCCCTCGGATGCACCGAGCCCGTTGGCTCCCTTCCCCATGTCATCCTTCTCGTCTGCTGCATTTTTCATTCTACTTCCTACACTCCTAAGCTTCTTCACACTTAAACACAGGGATCAAAATAGAACAGAACCTAACTTGACTTGATTGATCATATCAAAAATCAACTCGGGATACTTACACAAATCATCCCATTGTTCTGCAAAATTTTCAATTTCTTGATTAAAGTTTTGATCATAGATCCCATATTTTTCATTTAGTCCATATGGTTATCTAGGAATGAGTAGACCAATTTGTAATTTGAAAAACACTGTACTTCTTCTATGTCTTCTACTGACATTATAGAATAAATAGATAAAGAATCAAAAACATCTATTTGGACTTCAACTAAGTCTAAATTAGTAAAAGAGACTATTTTGGCCTCTCAGGTGTATAGATTTTTCCTGTTTAGACATGCAGATCATAGGTATCCTGGTTTATTATAGGCAAAATAAGTTATAGTAATGTAACGACCCGCCTTCTGGTACTAAGCTTTAAGGCGGATCGCTACTAACTAACTGACTAATTAATGATTTCTAATAATGCTAAATCAACTGGGAGAATTTTAAAATTTCTTATTTCGCTATTTACTGAACTAACAATTCATAATCATGTTTAAAATACTAACCAGCCAAAATAAAACAAAAACTTTAATTTTATTAGCTTAGCCAAGATTCGATCCCCCAACCTCTACATTGCATGACTAAAGCACTAACCAGCTACTCTACACCAATTTTATTTTACATAGCACCAGTCGACTGATATATACCAGTCGACTGGTCGGGCCACCGAATGTTTCTGTGCCCGATACCAGTCGACTGGTGTTTTCCCAGTCGACTGGTCATTCTGAAAACCCAGATTTCAGAGTTTCAGAATGTGCCAAAGTCGACATATTCCGTACCAAATGCTCCATAAATTCATATATAAGCTTCCTAACAGGTCTACAATGATTCTAGGGCATTTGATACATGTTTGTAGGGGGTTTCTAGCATGCATAGCAACTTAGAAATCACAAAACGACATGTAAAAGCATAACATGAATGTGCCAAGTTCGTATCAACTTCTTATTGAAACTGTTCAGTATTCCTATCTAAAGGCATCCTTAGCTACTACATGTCATTTCATATGGTGCATTAATCTTAGAACAAGCATATCTTAAGTATTTAGCATGTAGATCAAAAGTATCAAGTTCTTACTCCTAAAGCGTAAACATGGGTCTAAATTACCCTATCATAAGTAAATGACTCATGACATTCAAGCATTCACAAAACCAATATTAAGTCAGGTAAGTAAACTACTTCAAGCATACTAGGTACCACGAATACAAGTCTAATTAAATTCATACATGGTTCACATAATTTATTGCGGAATAACTAAAGGAGCATAATAAAGACTTTCTATGCTTTGCAAGTTCCGAAGACTTTTATTCCAATTCCACCACCACACACACTTTGCATCAAGCCCGCCGCCTCCGCTACTAGTGCTTTCCTTTACCTGTATCTGCAGTATAAGGAAATGCAAACTAATAAGCATAAAGCTTAGTAAGTACCATCTAGCCTCACAAAACTATGAAAACTCAAATTATGCTTTTGTAAAACATGCTATGCATATACATGCTTATATCCATAAGTAATCAGGCTAGGCTCATGCTATAATACATATCATAGAATGTCATGACATATAACTGAGACATGACACATACGGAACTAGAACTGAAAAGTAAGCTATAGCATGACATACATATCTGAACTGGAACTGAACTAACTAACATAAAACTAATTATTAAATTCACCACATGCTAATATGAATTTCTGAAAACTAAATACATATAGTAGGTGAAAGTAATAATCAACTGCTGTGGGTCCGGCAATGTACCAACTGTGCGCGCATCCCTAATAAACCCGAGGTAGCAAGTCCCGAATCCATTAGGGTTCTACTAGGTTATCTAAACCTAGGGGCAACTAGGAGCCCATCCCATACTAAGTTATCTGAACCTAGGGGCAACTTGGAGCCCATCCCTGGACCGAAGTCCGGTACAATGCCAACTGAAAATAAAATAGTTCTTTTATACTTTTCTTTTTCTCTTCTGATTCTTGCTTTTACTAGATTATCTAAACCTAGGGGCAACTAGGAGCCCATCCCACTGGACCTTGGTCCCAATCATAACTGAAGCAAGAATTTCTATTCTTTAATGCTTTCTATAGCATTAACTGACTAACAATTTAACAAACACCTTGCGACTTAACTCTTTCTTTTCTTTTAAAGTCGCTCCTTGGGCACTCGAACGTGCTCCTTAACCCGAAATTGAAGGGTAAGTGCACTCAAGCCCATCCAGGAATACCTTCAGACTCTAAAACTAATCCAAAGGGTTAATACAACGTGCTTGTTCATAATCCACGATATCTAACCGTAGGACATACATATAAGGAACTAAAGCATACGAAACGTCAACCGAAACTACTTATACTGCAGGTGAGGGGTACTTACATCCTGCGCTAGGTTTTCCTTACGAATAAAATCTGAAATTCCCGAGGGAACGTCGAATTTCGACGTTCTTCTTGCTCCTTGGCGTTCTCCTCGCGTCTACGAGAATAGGGCCTCTTGAGACCTTCCCTTGGCTTCTCCTTTGTCTTGGGCGGGAGAGAGGGCGAGAGGAGAGGTCGCGTGCGTGAGGGAGGGCGTCGACGTCGCTGGGTTGGGAGAAAATTAACCTAAAACTAGTAACTCCCTCTTTTATACTTATGGGGGGCGAATTTAACTAATTCAACCTTATCTATTATTTCCCTATCTATTTCAACAAAAGCAAACCATCTTGGTTGGTCCGCTTATTCTCCTCTCGCATGAAAGGTCTAGGGTTCAAACTTCTTTATTTTTTTTTACTGCACATTTTATATTTATTCCTTTTTGCCTTATTTGTCCATGGAAAAATTCTATAAAAATATCCATAAATTCGAAATAAATTCTAGGATATTTCTAAAATTAGTTTTGAGAATTTTCGGGCGTTACAAGTAATCGCATATGTTTTCTTAGGTCTAAATCGCCTGACATATTTGTCTTTGTTTAGATAAGGTTTCTTCTCCTTGCTATTTCTTAAGTAGTAAGCTTTCCTATGCTTAAATTTTGTTTGGGCTGGATAGCAAAACTAACCGGCCTCCTTCTTTGTCTGTGCCTATGTTGGTTCAATCCATAATGTTGAAGAGTATATATTTGGCTACAAAAATCATATTGTTAGTTTTGAGTTGTTTTTGTATTTGGAAATAAGTATATTTTTCCTTAAGTATCAAAATGATATGTTGAATTCTGACCCTTATATTATCATATTGAGGTGTTACTTTCATATTTGCCTAGGCCTTATGAATTTCTTTGCCTAAGTCTCCTTGTAGTTTAGTCTTTCGCCTAATTTAGGATTATAATAATTTTTTAAGTTAGGAGATAGTCCTAAGAAGTCGTTATAGAAAGATTTAATCCAATTCAAACTAAATAACTGTAGTTGTTCTAAGTCTTAAATGTAATCCTGTGTTAGTGTCTCTTGCTGTCAATAGTCTGTGTGTGTAGTATAACAAAAGTTTAGGATGTTATTTCCTTGGGATGCTATTCAAGCTATTTCTTTTGAAAATTTTATTTTATATGCTTCCCACACAGCCTTGGTTATGTCTCCCAAGTAATTTTCTTCTACCCGCATCATAGCTTCGTTGGTTTCTATGTCAAGTTCATGTCTCTCTTAGTAGTCTCTTTTAATCGAGATAATCCATTCTTCTAAGTAGGTATAGTTATGTCTCCTAAGTAATTTTCTTCTACCCGCATCATAGCTTCGTTGGTTTCTATGTCAAGTTCATGTCTCTGTTAGTTGTCTCTTTTAATCGAGATAATCCATTCTTCTAAGTAGGTATCACACATCTAAGGATCATCATACTTGGCTATGTTTAAAAATACAGTTTTCCCCCCAAATACGTAATCTCAGGTTTCAAGTTTTGTTGTTTGTCAAATTTTTCAAGTTCTTCTAGTTCCTTCAGTGTTAGATAGATATAAGTTGTCATTTCTGATGGTATATATACATATTCATCTAAATCATTAAAAATCCTTGTTGCGTGTCTTATTGAAACACACAATTTATATCCTCTATATGATGTAAAAATCCATACTCTAGTTGAAGGTGATTTTGCCTAGTTGTTGTAAAGTCTGAATAGTATCTGAAAGTAAAGTATCTTCCTCATAATTCATTAGATTGAAATTATTATCATCTAGCTTCTTCGTTTTTTTTTTCATTTTGTGAGGTGGAGGGTTTATAGCCATTAAATTATACTGTATGCCTCCATGCCTATCTTTATACATTATTAAGTCAATTGGTTGTAAAGTTTGTGTGTTATTACCGGATTAAAAAAAAAAGTTGAAATGGTAAATGTTTTTTTAAAATAAAGGGCCTAGTTGCGAATAGCAAAAGTTGGAGGGTTTATTTGCAAAAATGCCAAGAATAGTTATAAAAAGTGCGTTTGGTTGAGGGTTATCCTTGATAACCTTGGTTATCTATCCAAGATTATCAACAAAAACCTTGTTTGGTTTAGGTAATCAGCGATTCCCAAGTAATGATCGATGCCCGACACGTCAGCAAAAGGGGCATGCAACCAGGAATCGGAAAACCTTAGGGAAGTAAGGTTTTTCTTGATTCCCAGGTTATGGAACTTATCTTTCCAAAATTATCCTCTAATATTTATATTTAAGACAAAAATAACCATTACAATTTATTAACTACCGAAAGCATTATTCGCGATCGACGACCGACAACGACGGCCGGCGACCACCGCCCACCGCCGGCGACCACCGCCGGCGACGATCGCCGGCGACCACCGCCGGCGACGATCGCCGGCGACCACCGTCGGGGATGATCGCCGGCGACCACCGCCGGCGACCATCGCCGGCAACGATCGCCGGCGACCACAGCCGGAGAAGATCGCCGACGACCACCACCGGCGAAGATCGCCCGCGACGATCGCCGGCGACCACTGTCGGCGACGATCGCCGACGACCACCGCCGGCGACGATCGCCGGCGACCACCGCCGGCGACGATCGCCGGCGACCACCACCGGCGACGATCGCCGGTGACGATCGCCGGCGACGATCGCCGGGGACGCCCGCCGGCGACGATCGCCGGCGACCACCGCCAATCGCCGGCGGCCGGCGACCACCGCCGATCGCCGGCGGCCGGCGACCACCGCCGATCGCCGGCGGCCGGCGACCACCGCCGATCGCCGGCGGCCGGCGACCACCGCCGATCGCCGGCGACCACCGCCGATCGCCGGCGGCCGACGACCACCGTCGATCGCCTGCGACCACCGCCGATCGTCGGCGACCACTGCCGATCGTCGACGACGATCGCCGGCCACTGGTCGGCGATCTGCGCATATCGCCGACGGCATCACCGACCGCCGATCATTGGCGGCGTGGCCGGCCGCCGGTCGCCGGCCGGCGGTCGGCGCCGATTGTCGGCCACCAGTGTTGGACACCGACTGCTTACCTGGACACCGACTACCTACGTGGACATCGACGATTGACGTCGACGCTCTTAAGTCTAAACAAATAAAATTATCTAAACAAATTAAAGGGTAATATGGTAAAATATTATATTAAGTTATAGACTATTATCTCCAAACAAACAAGATTTTATTTGATTACCTAAATTGAACCAAACAACTTCAGGTTATGTTTTATTCCCCATAACCTTGGTTATGTGATTACTTGGTAATGACATAACCAAGGTTATATATGATAACTTGAACCAAACGCACCCTAAAAGTGTTTGCTTTCCCCCAATTCGGTTTTTCCTCTGCACCGACGCCGACCCTGCGGTTTCTCCCCGACGCCCTCCGTCGCGCAACGCTTCTCCGCAGCGAGCGACGCCGGTAGCCGCCGCAGCCTTTGTTTCTGTTTCTTCTCCTTCTTCGTTTTTCTTCATCCTTTTCGGTGTTCAGGAACTAGGAGCCGAGTGCCCCGTCACTTGGATCGCGCCACTGCCCTCGCGTGGAAACCCTAGCCGACCGCCGACACTTCATCTTCTTCCTTCCTCTTCTCTCGGCGCTGCACCTCACGCCGCCGACGCTGCCTCTACTCCTCACCGCCGGTGAAGGATCTAGGTAAGGTTCTGAATTTGGAATTTTGACTTGGGTTTTGGAGTGTTGTTTGGTTTGTATCCATCTTGAGTGGAATTCTTGATGATGCTGTGGATTGGGTTGATTAGAGGCAGTTTCTGAGTTAAGCAGGTTAAATCGAATGTAGATCTGTAGAGCTGTAATCTTTGGGGTGGTCCTTTGGTAGAGTTAGTTTTTACCGTCCACCGATCATAGTAGTATCGGGTTTGTGACCTAAAGATGGCACCATAAGTGTCATTGTGATCTTCTGTTCCATTATTCTGTTTGGTGTAGAAAGTGTTGTAGAAAGTTGCGTGAAGGATTAACTTGAAACTGAGATTCTGATCAATAGGTGGGGTTTGGTCCCCAGATTTGATTGAGTTAATTATCACACAGTAGAATTGCATAATTGAGCAAAGGTCAATTCCCGATAAAATCAGAAAAAAAATATTCTCCCATGTGATAACTTGGCTCTGATACCAAAAATTGTCACGACCCCAGAGGTACATGCTTCCTCGAAAATCGGGTAATATCTCTCATGTACGGCGGATAATATGAGGCTAATATACATAATATCTCCACCAACATAGCTCAGCCACAAGCGGTTGGTATCACAACAATAAGTAATAGACACAACCACGCAGTTTATATCGAAACAAAATAAATGGATAGCTCAGCCATCTTAAACATAAAAGAAAGTCTACAAACCAGTAATAACGACAAAATCCAAACTGATACTTGACAAGGAAACTAACTGCGGAAATAAAACAGACACTAGAACAAACGAAAACAAACCGACACGGTGGGACTGAGGGACTGGCAACTAGATCATCTCCTGGCTCCAAGCAAAATATCTACCTGCTACCTGAAACAGCAAAAAGGAAAGCAGGGGTGGTGAGTCCGGGCGGACTCTGCGGGGGTATGAGTAGACAAATAAGCATGGCATAACAACAAGCAAGAGACCCTGCGGTTTCTCCCCGACGCCCTCCGTCGCGCAACGCTTCTCCGCAGCGAGCGACGCTGGTAGCCGCCCCGCCCCAGCCTTTGTTTCTATTTCTTCTCCTTCTTCGTTTTTCTTCATCCTTTTCGGTGTTCAGGAACTAGGAGCCGAGTGCCCCGTCACTTGGATCGCGCCACTGCCCTCGCGTGGAAACCCTAGCCGACCGCCGACACTTCATCTTCTTCCTTCCTCTTCTCTCGGCGCTGCACCTCACGCCGCCGATGCTACCTCTACTCCTCACCGCCGGTGAAGGGGAACCTTGGCGCAATGGTAAAGTTGTTACCTTGTGACTTAAAAAGGGCACGGGTTCGAGTCCTGGAAACAATTTCTTATAAAATAGGATAAGGCTACATATAATAGATCCTTCCTTAGGACCCCGCATGGTGGGAGTTTTATGCGCCAGGTTGTCTTTTTTTTATGTAGCGATCTCGGCCTCTATGGTCCCCGCAGGCAACCCTCTAGGCCGGCGACCCTACGGTCTTCCCACCCCTGGCAGTGGGTTTTTGCCTTCCCCAAGATTCGAACCTTTGACCTCCAGGACAAGTACAATAGTTCCTGAATCCTGGTACTATAGCTCAGGAACTATTGTACTTGTCCTGGAGGTCAAAGGTTCGAATCCTGGGGAAGGCAAAAACCCACTGCCAGGGGTGGGAAGACCGTAGGGTCGCCGGCCTAGAGGGTTGCCTGCGGGGACCATAGAGGCCGAGATCGCTACATAAAAAGGCGCCTTTTTATTGTAACGACCTGGCCCATTTACCGGTCCTCACGACCGTCGTACCATCGACCGTGCCGTTACTCATACTAGGTCTTTCCACCCCTGGCCAGTGGATTTTTGCCTTCCTCAGGATTCAAACTCTAGACCTCCAGGATAAGTACTAGAGTTTATGAATCCTGATACCAAGTGAGCTGCATATAATGATTAGATTCGGTTTAGGGTATAATAGTTAGAGACTGTTTAAGTATAAAGTTGCAAGTAGAGTTTCGTTTTGTCATGCTGTTTTGAATAGTGTATTTGCTTAGTTCTTGAAAGTGGAGCTTTAAGTGTTAAGTAAGTTGTAGTATTCGTGTTCTTGTACAGATTTTTTTTGAAATGCAGTATCTTGAATGTTGGACCTTCACTGATAGAGTATAAGATTATTTCGTGATGTTAATAAAAGGGGAAATGATGCTTGTAGAGTTAGCGAATGTATTACTACTATAGGCCGTAGGCAGATGAAGATGATCGTGTGTGCGCTATTGTTGTTGATGCAAGAAGTAGAGTTTTATAGCTTTGTGTTATTATTGTTGTTTAGTTAGCTAACACGTGTGAGGATAAAGTATAAGTGTACGAAACATAGTTGAATTGTATAATGTTCTTCTGTGGCAGATATTTTCAAAAGCGCATTCGATTGAAGACGCTGGAAGATATTACAGTTAGATTTAGTATTTTATAAGTACGTAATATTGAGTAGAAGTACAGCTATATGTAAAATAAGTCTGTGATTTCTTTCTAGCTTTGTGTAGGCTTTTATTGGTGCTCAATTGGGGTTATATGACATTAGTGTCACTGTTATAGTAGTTGTTTGGAATAGTTATGACCTTGGCAATAAAATTTGATCATTGCTTGGTTGTTAAACTTGATATGTCTTTTGCTCTATTTTATGTAATGAGGTGCATAAGCTAACAAAGAATAATCTTATCAAACTGAATCAGGATAAATGATAAGTGAATTAGGATAGCTTATCTCCTGACTTAAGATTGGGTAATTAGCAATGTTGTTAGAATTTTTGTCACATTGTCAACTCCCTCATTGCTTTTTGATGCTTTACTTTTGGATAGAAAAAGACAAATATCATTGGCTTAAGGTGTTGCAAAGTCTCCAACAGTTTAAACAACTCTGAAGACACCCACGTGCATTGCTCTCTAGCTAGATTTTTTTTTTTTTTTTTTTTTTGCTAACAAGGAATATTTTATTTCTGAAAAGAAAATCCATATTAGAAGGGGGTCCAGTCCTAACCTTCTAATATAGAATTACAGCGACCCAAAATGATTTACAAGTAAAGCAAAGAAAGCTATAAACACCGACTGTCTATATGAATCTATACAATTATCAGCCGGTTTTATTAATTCAGATCTAATGTTAGAATCAATCTCTAGCAGCATCCCTTTCCCTCTTGCTTCCTAGCAGCATTCAAATATCCCTCGACCGTGTGAAATAGCACCTCCAGTCTTCTGATTCCCATGATCTCTAAGCATGTACCGTAGTACTCGAAATACATCTGGCGCCTCCATGTATCAACCGCCTCAAAATTAGCTTGTCAATGCTCCTTCCCGCCTGGATACATAAGAAGCCGCCGATCTCCATTATAATTGCAAAAAATTCCTTTGAAGCGTCCTCTCGTAGCAGCTTGTTATCTCAGCAAATCATCCAGCATTATCACACCCGATGTTCACTTTGGGCAAGTGACTAGCCAAAAAACGGGTTTGATACGTCTTTACCGTAGCCGTTACTACGGACTAGATAGACCTATGGTGGATTTATTTACCCTTTTAGGCTTTTTGGCAAAGCCTCAGCCATCAACGGATTTAAGTTGTCTTTACCGTAGCCGTTTGCTACGGACTAGATGAATCATCTCAGGTGGATTCATTCACCATCAGAATTTTCCTCCATCATATCAACAATAATAAACAGCCATCATGAGTCGTAATCTTCAGCACCCCCAGGAGACGACTCTCCAAACTGTGCAGGAAAAAAACTTTATTTGCAGCCAACCCTTCACTTATTAAACCTGGCCAATTGGCACGCAATAACTCCACCAAAGCATAAATTTAGCACACACTTGGCCTCAAACATTCATATGCAGTCTCAAACTTGAAGTTCTGGCAGCACACCAAACGTCCTCCGGTCTGCCTTAGTTGGAAAAATTGGCCAATTTATCAAGAGCAAAACTTCACTGCAAAGCCATTTATCCACCTAAGAAAAACTTTCATTTGCAGAAAAAGAACATTGTAATTCCAGAAAACTTCCCTCATGTACTGGTAAACAAAACCAAAACTGCAAATGGCACAGCCCATGTATCCTCTGCCACTGAAACTTGTCAATTCTCAGAAACAAGGCGAAAACACTTTTGATAAGAGCAGAAATTCCATTCCTAACTAGCATAAAACAGTAAGTGATAGGGAATCTGCAGCCTTTAATCAGCCCATATTCGACCACCATGAAATCCCAAGACAGCTTCCACTTCAGCAACACACCTGCGCAGCTTTCATCTAGAACGAACAAAAAGATGATACAAGCAATCTGATGCGTAAGCATGCTCTGGCAGGAATCCCACTGGCCATCAGATTGCACTTAACTAGGAAACTCCAAACCTGGCAAACCAAATCCGGACAGCAAAATCCAAGCCACAAATTCGATCACTTCTTCTAGTCAAGCAAAACAAATTAGTAGAGGCCCGTTTCACTCCACCAAAAATCTCTCGAACCAGCCAAAAAACGAATAGGAAAAGAGCTTCACTATATTACCAGCATCAGGGCTATAATTGATCCTGATTTTGGCACCTTTGGTACATATCTCCCCGGCTGAAAACTGATATCAATACTGTCAAAAACCCCTTTATACATCATTGCTTTCTCAAAAATTCAGTCTCTGATATCAAAACTGATATCATTGATTTTGAGGAAAACTTGCATGCTAAGTTGTTCACCCTTATGATGATAGGAGAGCTTTAACTATAAGAATGTTTAGATTGAGCAGTTTCTGAACTCATTTGTATTCAAGCAATTAAACCACTTCATGGGTAATGAATCCCCTTATAGAATACAGACACTTGTGAAGTCAACTAGCTTACCTTGTTTTAGAACTGATAACTAGAGTTATTTAGGAGACTAAGGTGGTTTAACCATTAATCTAACCTAGGTATTCTGTAATTCTTGTTGTAAGAGACACCTATGGTTGAGATGTTTACTTGTAGTCTTAGCTATTATTAGATAGATCGCAATAGGCTTTGTTTCATAAGAAAATATTGATGAGTGAATCCATTTAACGGAGGACTTTAGAGTGCTTTGTACAAGAAGAGTTGTGAACCATTACCTCTACAGAAAAATAACATTCCTTCTTTTTAAGGTGGTTTTAGCATCTTTTGATTGGTCCTTAGTTTATTCTCTATTTGATTGTTCGGAAGTAGGCCCAACTTGATTTTTATTTGATCAGACTTGCTTGGTCTTTATCAAATCTGTTTATGATGTATACTATCTCAAGACACCCCTAGAGGGACATGCTTACTCGAAAATTAGGAAGCATCTCCCCTGTACGGCGGACAATATGGGGCAAATATACATACTATCTCACATATATAGCTTAGCCACATGCGGCTAGCATCACAACAATATATAAAAGACACACAACCACGCAGCTTGTAATAATTTAACGGGTGACTCAGCCACCTTAAAACATAAAAGAAACAGCAATCCAAAGAGAACTCGAATGTCTCTGATAACAACAAAACCGGTCCGAATACACGAAAACAAATAAAAGGCTAAATTCACCAAGTGCCGAAAACAAAACACCCGAGCCAAAACGGAAACAACTCAACACTAGGGACTGGCAACTGGATCCTCTCCTGGCTCCAAGAAATATGTCTACCTGCTATATGAAACAACAGAAAGGAAAGCAGGGGTGGTGAGTCCGGGCGGACTCTACGGGTATATGAGTAGACAAATAAGCATGACATAATAAAGATAAACAGAGTAGAGAATCAAAAGTGTACAGTCCATAAGAAATATAGATTCACCTAAACATGCATAACATATAGTACAACGACATAGCATAAAATCTGAATAAGCACTAAGCATGTATAAAACCATACAACAATAGTAAAACCAAGATATACATGCATGTCAATCAAGTGCGACAACCATAGCTCATATAAATGCAACAAACACAAGTAAATGCATAAAAGAAATACGTATGCACATGATGCAATGACATGTGTCACCCCTGACGTCAGTCAAGCCGTCAACACATCCCATCTGTGTGACCGAGTGGGTAGGGCTGTGACAACTGTACCACTCCAACAACAAAATACCACATAAGGCGTGGTTGAGTGGACAGGATGCTGGGGAGCCCACACTCTAGACCCCTATACCTAGGGGGAGCTATCACAGCTACAATATCCCTCAAAAACAAACAACGGTGAGGGTGAGCCACCAACGACTCATCCCTCTAAAAACAACGGTGAGGGTGTCACTGTTTGGCATAACAGGACAGATGCTCGCACTCTAATATCTACCACGACAACAAGTGGTTGAGTGAATCGAGCAACAATATGACTAACGACGGCTTAACCAAATGTAAGCCTAACAGTCGTTAGTATGCAACGTACAAGTATGGTGCATGCTATACGATGCACGAACAACCGGAGAAACAACGATGTAATAAAATTCAACGAGTAAAACATGCATCGACACAACCAACCGGAAATCGAAAACCAACGGTTATGCCCCTACACTACTAGGTAGGATATTTCTAATGCCAAATAAACCTATCTGTGTTTAATGGACTTCTAAGTGCTCGCGTACAAGCGGCACTTTACAGAACGGAAAACCAATAGAGGACTGTACAGATACGAATTTGGGAACACTCTAAGATCAACGAAGAATAAGTCTCAACGGCGATGTTTTAAATAACGACAAAGAACAAGGTCAAGCAACCTATCAGACATAATATAGCCATACTTTTAAGGTAAAGAAAACTACTCGAGTACAAAGGAGAAATACCCGCCTTTTATTTATAGAACGTGTCAAAGATAACCTCCTCGTGACTAACTGTATGCTCCGAATCAAGGTCCTGGGTAAATATCAAAGTTTAACTAATTATTATATCCAACAAGTAGTTAAAATAAATCACAAATCCAACCAGAAGGAACCCTTAATCATTTCGATCATTAAATTACTTAATTAATGACTACTTCGATTAGTCCCCAGTTTAATCCATCATGTAACCCTAAACAAATACACCACACATAATCAACCTTCAAATCAATTAGTTAATTACCTTCCTAATTAATTCTGCCATTAATTAATCTATTACTCCCTACTGTAACAAACGAACTTAACCCTTCTGATAAACCCAGTCGCAACCATTCATTCAAATGAATGCTAAAGGAATTCTCCTTACTTAAGGAAGATTGTGGCTGGTGGATCACAGTGATCGATGGGGAAACAGTGGCCGGCGATGAACTCCCCTATAGCTCACGGCAGAACCAATCACAAAGCAAAACCAACTCCAAGAATAAAACCACACAGTAGAATTCAAACTTAGAACAGAACACTACCGATCAAACTTCTAAAAAAAAATAAGGTAGGAACAACGTAAACCCAACAACAATCAAAAACCCTATTTGAGGAAATCGTTTACCTGTGCTGGCAATGATCGACGGTAGGGATGAAGTTCGGTAGCCGCAACTCGTGGCTACGTCGGAATAAAAAGAAAGGTGGCGCTGTTCTGCGAAAGGCTCGGCGTCGGGGAGAGGCGACGGCTAGGGCTTCGCGCGAGGGCACGGTGCTCTGCTTGTGCGCGCCGGAGAAGAAGGAGAAAGGAAGAAAAAGGGCAGGCGCAGCGGCGGTGGTTGTCGCGAGGGAGAGGAAACTGCTCGCGCGGTGGTTCGGCCAAGGCAGCGGCGTCTGGGTCGGCGGCGTCGGCGAAAACTGCAAGGGATCGGGTGGTTTTCGGTTTCACACAGGGGAGAGGGGGTTTGGGTGAGTTTAGGGCACGGGAAGGGATTAAGGGTTTTAAATAGTTTGTTTTTAGCAGTTTTACAAAAAGGCCCTATAATGTTGGGAAATTACAACGAAACCCTTTAAAATTTCGGTTTTCAACATTCTCCCCCACTAATAAAAATTTGGTCCCCAAATTTAGCTAGTAAACCACAACAAATACTAGTCACTACAACCGGTATTAGTCAATAACAACTGATATCAACAACCTCAAATATAATATAACTCAACCATACGCACCTCAAGTAAATAGATGAGGGTAGCGAGCTCTGATCGTATCCTGGAGCTCCCAAGTAGCTTCCTCATCAGAATGGTGCCGCCAACCAACTTTGACCAACCGAACTATCTTGTTCCTCAACCGATGCTCCTTGCGGTCCAAAATCCGCATAGGCACCTCCTCATAAGTCGCGTCTGGCTGAAGTGTGACCGACACCTCCGACAACACGTGTACAATCTGGTACATATTTCCTCAACATGGAAACATGAAACACGTCGTGAACTCCAGCCAGTGACGGTGGTAACGCCAGACGATAAGCAACAGCTCCAATCCGCTCCAAAATCTGGAAAGGCCCAATATAACGTGGAGCTAGCTTACCTCGCAACCCAAACCTCTTCACCCCTTTTCGTGGGTGATACTCGTAAACTACATGATTGCTCACGAAGAACTCTAAGGGTTTACGTCTCTCATGGTCAACCTCAACCATGATTGCGAGTCAAATGCGTTATCTACCATATTAGGAAATGGCCAACATCTCTCTAACGGTAGCCACTCAGTTACAAGTAGTGACCTACACGTAGATACCCTAAAGCTCTTTAATATCTCAGAAAATCGATCCATCGACCTATTGTGCCTTCTCTCTGTTGAGTGTGTAAACCCAGTCCATCTCTGGAACTGATGGTGGCATCGTCTGAAGAAGCAGTGGCTGAATTATCTGAATTGCTGCTAGCTGCATAGTCTGAGGTGTTGGAGCTCCCACCGTCTGCTGAGTCTGATAAACTGAAGACTAATATGTTGGTCACAGCTGATCTACACATAACTAATTACTAAAATAAATCCTAATCATACCATCTACACAGAAATGTAGTTCTACATAGGACCCATTAGAAACTCCGTAAAATAATTCTAAGGGGTCATTCTACCAAGTCAATAGGAAATATACTAATTTGGTTACTCGATCAATGATTCTTCGAATCGAATCATTTACCATTGTTCTACTTTGTGGGTTATAGGTCTGCTACGCTTCCACTGTGTCAATCTAACGACACACCAGTAATCGAGATACAGAATCCTTAATGTCCTTTCTTGGTCCTTCTGCGCCAATTTAGCAGTAAGCAGTTGTCTGGTAGATTATATTTTGTATGGCCAAAATGGTTTCATTACTACTGATTTCATCTAAAAAGCACTGGCTTATGAGATACAGGCTCAAACGATCAGTTTTGACTGATAATATTTAAAGCCAAAAAAAAAAAAATTTAAACCAGATTGTAGTCTGAACAGAGAATTTCTTCGCACTAACAAACTCGACAACATAATAGTTGATTAAATAATGGTATTTTTGACAACAAATACACACCAAACCAAAATCTAGTGGTCAAACTCTGGTATCATATGTGTAGTAACCTAAAATAACATAATGGACCAAAGAAAACAATTGTAAATAGGAAATAAGGATGGCAATGAACACCCAGTAATCACCAATAATCAGATATCCAGCACCCAACTCATTTAAGTCAATTTAGGTATCCAATTATACTTGTAATTGGATTCAAATCTGATTTGGGTACAATTAAAATTGTAAGCACCTGGAGTATAACAGGTACCCACATATTTTTCTCATTTAAGTCGGGTACACATGGGTGCCCTTATCTTCTAGCCATTTATGTTGGGTACCAACAGGATTGGTACACTTTTATCATATGAAACACATGCTAAACATAACAGATAGGGTATGTTTAAACAAATACAGGTTTGGGTATTATCCAAAAATGTTGGTACTTGACCCACTGTTTGTTCCTAAATGGAAATAAAGTCAACTTGATTGGCTGTCACCCTAAATGGAAACAATTTCTTAGTTTGCTAACGTGTAGTAGACACAAAAAGGAGTGACTTGATCAATTCCCTTACTGATTAGTGATATATATGCAAAAGATATATTGATAAGACGAGATATTGGTATATGGCCAAAGAGAAGAGAAATACGCTTTGTAGCTCTTAAATCTAAATTCCAGGTTTTAACTCATAGTCAATCGTCACACAAGTGCTGGAGTCTCTTTGTTACTAAGGGTGTCACAGATTGAGAAAGGTAACTTGAGAAGCACTACAAAAAAACAGTTTTTTAGGGACAAAAATTTGCAACGAAAATTTTTTGTTGCAAATTTGCGACAACATTTGCAACGAAACAAATATTCGTCCCAAATTAGCAACAAAATTTGCAACGAATACTCTTTGTCGCAATTTAGCATCAAAATCGTTTTCGTCGCCAAATTTGTTGCAATTTGGCAACAAATTTCGCAACGAATATTATATTCGTTGCAGATTTGCAACGAACATATTATCGTCGCAAAAATGCAACAAATTTTGCAACAAATATTAGTCGTTGGACGTTTGCAACGAATTAATTCGTCGCAATATTGCAACGAAATGTATTTGTTGCAAATCTCCAACGAATTTTGCAACGAAAAATATTTTATTTTTCGTAGCGAATTTGGGATGAAATTTGCAACGAAATTTTAAAGGCCCTGTATTTTTTTTAAAAAAATTCTGATTTTTGCAACGAATTTTATTCGTTGCAGATTTACAACGAAATCTGCAACGAAAATTTGCGTTGCAGATTTGCAACGAAAAATTTCGTTGCAGATCTGCAACGAAAAAGTTTCGTTGCAGACTTTCAACAAAATCTGCAACGAAAATTTTCGTTGCAGATTTGCAACGAAATTTTTTTGCAGATTTGCAACGAAAGCTGCTCATTGCAAAATGTGATATTTTTAAAAATAAAAGAAAAACTAATTAAATATCGTAGAAGAACCTACGGAGGTCGGATCGAGACGAAACGAGTTTCTATGAGTCCGTATCGACGTCCTGATCGAACTAGCGACCTCAAACAAAAATTTTACTGAATAAATTATTTTTCATATTTAAAATTATAGGTAGGTTAAGAAGCTAGAAAAAAAGATTAAGATTAGAAGTATAAGATTATTTCATATTAGAAAATTTTATATTCAGTGAATCTCTATCAAAAATCGAATTCGAGGTCGTCAACGTGATCATGAGATCGTCACGGTCCCATAGGAACTTGTTTCTTTGAAATCCGAGTTTCATAGGGCGATATACGAATTTTTGAAGGTCTTCTATTAAAAAAAACAGAATTTTGCAACAAAATTTTTTCGTTGCAGATTTGCAATGAATTGGGTTATTTATTGCAGATTTGCAACGAAATCTGCAACGAATCCTAAATTCGTTGTTTGCTAATTAGCAACGAAAATCTAATTTGTTGCAATTTTTTAAAAATATTTTTAAAAATTGCGACGAATTTTGCAACAAAAAAATTTCGTTGCAAAGTTATCGTAAATCTGCGCCGAAAACATATTCGTTGCAGAATTCGTTGGAAATCTCATTTGTTGCAGAATTCGTTGGAAATCTGCAACGAATAAAATTCGTTGCAGATTTGCGACAAAAACAGTTTGTTGCAAAATTCGTTGCAGATTTATATTAAATATATAGACTTGTGATGGAAAAAATATAACAGTGTTTGTTGCAAATCTGCAACGAAAAAAAATTAGTCCCAAATTTCGTTGCAAATTTGCAACGAATTTAATTTGTCGCAAATTTGCAACGAAATTTTTTCGTTGCAAATTCGCGACGAAGAAAATTTGTTGCAGATTTCGTTGCAGATTGGCAACGAATTTTATTTGTCGCTGATCTGCAACGAATTCTTTTTGTCGCAAATTTGCAACAAAAATTTTTTGTCGCAAAATTTGTTGCAGATTTGCAACGAATTTTTTTTAGTTCGACCCAAAATTTGGCGACGAGAATTTAGCAACGAAAATATTTTCGTTGCTAAATTCGTCGCCAAATTATTTTGCAACGAATTTTTTTTCAAAATTCGTTGCAAAATTTGTTGCAAATTCATTATTTTTTTGTAGTGAAGCTTAAGACTGCAGTAAGCATTATAATAAGAATGCATTTAGTACTAAAAGGCTTATATGATTTAAAGGACAAAGGCTTACTAGTGCTGATGTATATACTCTTGCTTAGTTTCATAAAAAATTATCAAAAAGAAAATCTTACTATTCTTACAAACAATTTCTTTGTTGTCAGAACGAGCAACGACCCAGGTCGTTGTGATACTTGTACTCATGCGGGAAAGAAGAAAAGTCCTACCATTATCATTATTACTTGTGTGATTGCAGCAGTCATACTATTAGTAGTTTTGTTATTGGTGATCTTGTTTGCAAGAGGAAAATAAATCAACAATGTAAGTTCTTGGCCCTCTATGTTTTATATATATGTCATGACAAATTATAATTAGATAATAAACAGACATCCTGAAAATGGAACTCCTGGTACAAAATTTTTGTCAATTTTCGATCACTATTAAGATAGCTAACAAGGCAATCTAATAGATAGGGACCGACAAATGAAGCCACAGAAGACAAGAGTGCATAGAATATTACCAATAAGTATTGGGCCCAAACTGTTAAGATTAATGTTAATGCTTTAACCAACATGAATGAAGTAATTCTGCAATGTGCAGTGGCACAAGCATAAGATTGAAGGATGCTTTTGAAAATTGGGAAAACAGTGTAAACACTGTCATAACTAGCCAATTGTGGAACGTCCTTAAGCTCTAATGTCCTCAAAGCAAAGGGCCAATCCAAGAGAAAGAAAGAATGCTTAGTATAGTAGCATTTTCGAATAGACTGCATACACCAAAAAGCAATATGTTTTGGACAGAGTATCTAGAGGGACATGTTTCCAAAGAACTGGAAAATTTCCAGTGACTCTCTCTCCATAAGTTTTTCAGAAGCAATTTTAGATGAGAAGTTGAGTGGTATATGGGCTTAAGGATTTCATGCAGACAATAGGAAGCAAGCAGTCCGGCTTGCAATGAGACACTTGTTTAAATTAACTTACTCAATGAGCACATACGGAATAGTCAACCAGGTTAATCATAACTAATAAACCATTTTGAAGTTCCAAGCATCAAACCTAAACCATTTTGAAGTTCCAAGGGTTGCACTCAGTTTTTATATAACAAGAGTATTTGGTTAATGATTTCGTTATCAAGACCTAGTTAAGGCAACCGGGATTCATACTTAGTAAGATTCAGACAAGTGACACGGGGTTCATTTCCCTGCATTACTTAGATATAATTTTATCAAAATTTAAAATCAACTTACTTCTTGTTGGCCGGGAGAGATCTCGTTGCCGCCAAGTCCCATTACAACCACACCATAACCAGAAAATGACTCCGGAAAATAACTTCGTAAAATACAGATAGACCTCGTAAAACAAAACAACTTCGTCAACCCACATACACCAAAACATCGCAAACCTATAACATACAGATTGACCTCGTAAAGCAACTCCTTTACGAGGATAAGTACTAGAGTTTTTGCCTTCCTCAGGATTCGATCACGTGTTCTTGCGAGTGTCACCCACGAAAGGGGTGAAACGGTTTGGGTTGAGAGGTAAGCTAGCTCCCCGCTATATTGGACCCTTCCAGATTTTGGAGCGGATTGGAGCCGTTGCTTATCGTTTGGCATTACCACCGTCATTGGCTGGAGTTCACGACGTGTTTCATGTTTCCATGTTGAGGAAATATGTACCAGATCCTACACATGTGTTATCGGAGGTGCCGGTTACACTTCAGCCAGACGCGACTTATGAGGAGGTGCCTATGCGGATTCTGGACCGCAAAGAGCATCGGTTGAGGAACAAGACAGTTCGATTGGTTAAAATTGGTTGGCAGTGCCACTCTGATGAGGAAGCTACTTGGGAGCTCGAGGATACGATCAGAGCTCGCTACCCTCATCTGTTTGCTTGAGGTGTGTATGGTTGGTCTTCAGTTCGTATTTATATTATAGTTGAGGTGTTGATACCTGTTGTGGTTGATTAGTATTTGTTTTTGTTTGTTAGTGAAATTTGGGGACCAAATTTTTGTTAGTGGGGGAGAATATTAAATACCGGATTAAAAAAAAAGTTGAAATGGTAAATGTTTTATTTAAAATAAAGGGCCTAGTTGCGAATAACAAAAGTTGGAGGGTTTATTTGCAAAAATGCCAAGAATAGTTATAAAAAACCCTAAAAGTGTTTGCTTTCCCCCAATTCGGATTTTCCTCTGCACCGACGCCGACCCTGCGGTTTCTCCCCGACGCCCTCCGTCGCGCAACGCTTCTCCCCAGCGAGCGACGCCGGTAGCCGCCCCAGCCTTTGTTTCTGTTTCTTCTCCTTCTTCGTTTTTCTTCATCCTTTTCGGTGTTCAGGAACTAGGAGCCGAGTGCCCCGTCACTTGGATCGCGCCACTGCCCTCGCGTGGAAACCCTAGCCGACCGCCGACACTTCATCTTCTTCCTTCCTCTTCTCTTGGCGCTGCACCTCACGCCGCCGACGCTGCCTCTACTCCTCACCGCCGGTGAAGGATCTAGGTAAGGTTCTGAATTTGGAATTTTGACTTGGGTTTTGGAGTGTTGTTTGGTTTGTATCCATCTTGAGTGGAATTCTTGATGATGCTGTGGATTGGGTTGATTAGAGGCAGTTTCTGAGTTAAGCAGGTTAAATCGAATGTAGATCTGTAGAGCTGTAATCTTTGGGGTGGTCCTTTGGTAGAGTTAGTTTTTACCGTCCACCGATCATAGTAGTATCGGGTTTGTGACCTAAAGATGGCACCATAAGTGTCATTGTGATGTTCTGTTCCATTATTCTGTTTGGTGTAGAAAGTGTTGTAGAAAGTTGCGTGGAGGATTAACTTGAAACTGAGATTCTGATCAACAGGTGGGTTTTGATCCTCAATTTGATTTACATGATTTAGATCTAATTTCTACTGGAAGTTATATTTAGGGGAAATGGAGTTAATGGTGTTATTGTGATTCTTGAAGGTTGATTAGGTGTGGTGGATTTGTTTAGGGTTACATAATGAATTAAACTGGGGACTAATCGAAGTAATCATTAATTAAGTAAATTAATGATCGAAATGATTAAGGGTTCCTTCTAGTTGGATTTGGAATTTATTTTAACTACTTGTTGGATATAATAAATAGCTAAACTTTATTATTGTATACATGACCCTGATTCAGACTCGTTCAGTTGATCGTGGAAAGTCATCGTTTGCGGAATTCTTCAATAAAAGGCGGGTACTTCTCCTTTGTACTCGAGTAGTTTTCTTTACCTTAAAAACATGACTATATTATGTCTGATAGGTTGTTTGACCTTGTTCTTTGTCGTTTGTTATTTAAACATCGTCGTTGAGACTTACTCTTCGTTGATCTTCGAGTATTCCAAATTTGTTTCTGTACAGTCCTCTGTTGGTTTCCTGTTCTGTAAAGTGCCGGTTGTACACGAGCACTTAGAAGTTCATAAAAACACAATTAGGTTTATTTGACATTAGAAAATACTCTACCTAGTAGTGTAGGTGTATAATCGTTGGTTTTAGATTTCTGGTTGGTTGTATCGATGCATGTTTTACTTGTTGGATTTTTATTGCATCGTGGTTTCTCCGGTTGTTCGTGCATCGTATATCATGCACCATACTTGCACGTTGCATACTAACGACTGTTAGGCTTACATTTAGTTAAGCCGTCGTTAGTCATATTGTTGCTCGATTCACTCAACTACTTGTTATCGTGGTAGTTATTAGAGTGCGAGTGTTTGTCCTGTTATGCCAAACAGTGACACCCTCACCGTTATTTTTAGAGGGATGAGTTGTTGGTGGCTTGATAAGCACCATTTTATTGATTATTTTAATTGTTAAAATCCATGTTTGACTTATGTTTTTATTGCTTAATTGTGATTTTACCCTAGGTTTTAGGATTTCCTCTTATTTTGGACTTAATTGCAAAATTACATATTTTTGGATTATTTGGCCACTAATTTTCTGATATATTTTTGTAGGCATGAAAGGATCCTGGACCTAGGGCATACTGGGTCAAACTTGAGTCGGATGTGAACCGGATCGAATTATTAAGCTTACAATTAATCCGGGCCGTCCGATTCAAGAGCGGCTAGATCTGAGCCATCCGGGACGATCTGAAGCAATCCGAGCTAGGGTTAGGGTTGATCAAGCTCTATGATCAAGATCTGAAGGTTTCATTCCAATCAGAGCTCAATCAACCGTTGGATCAAGCAAGGAGGGCTCTAGAGCGTCCATTCACAGATAGAGTTGATCTGGACCATCCGTTGCACATTTGGAGGATCCGAGCTACCACGAGGCAGATCCTGACCCCAGATCATCATCATAAAAATTTGGATCAAATCAGAGCAAGATCAGCCGTTGGATCTCCTCCGATCAATCTGGGCCGTCCGTTGATAACTATTTAATCAAAAAAATCGCCGCAGCTCTTCCCTGTCGCGTCTCTGCCGCAGTAGTCGTCTTCTTCGATAGTTCATAGCTTTGCTTCAAGTTTCTCTTCAATCCGAAGCGCGGCCACCACGATTTCTTCACTAGCTTATGTTCTAGGTCATTAGGAAGACTCATCTGTGAAGTTTCCAGCCTCAAATTGTCCAAGAAACAGGGCTGTTGAGAGGTTTCCGCAGTTCTACCATTTGATACCTTAGGATCGGATGTGCTCTATTACCTTCCACCTGAGCTATCCAGAGGGGTTCCCTGAGTAGCTTTGATCATCATCCACTCACCAATTCACACGGACGCAGTTAAATCCAAGAAATCGAATGGAAGTTTCAGATTTGAGCAAGTTGAGCTGAATTCAAGCGCAGATTGAGTTTTCTCATTGATTTGTTGAGCTTGCGGGTTCGAGGCTCACACTTGCGTGACGAACAAGGAGAATTCGAGCTAGGGAAGGATTGGGGTTTAGATTTCTTAGTCAATTTATGTTTCTAGCTGTAATTTTCAATTCTGCCGTAACCTTATTTCTGAATTTTATCTAGCTGCTGTAATCTCCTTGTTTGGACCGTTTCTTTCTCAATTGGAGGCTCATCCTTGAGTGACAGCAAGGATTTGTGAGCTGAGATGAGAGATTGAGGCTTTGCTTAGTTAAATTCCATTGCAATTAGCTGTAATTTCGAATTCTGTCAACTCTGTCCTGTTTTCGTATCAGCCACTTAGTTTCCATTTCCGAATTTGTTTGCTGCTTAATTAGGTTTAATTTGGCAAGTAGTTAGTTAGTAAACTTGTTTAGTGAACATTAGTTTGAGATTTCAGTTTATTTCCTGTCAAAATCCATGCGTATCAGTTAACTCTATGTTTCCAGCTGCGTATCAGCCCTGTCACTTGCGTATCATGTTTCTGTTCTGAACCTTAAGTTGTAGTTTCTGAATTTTCTGTCTATGACCCTTAGTTCTTCTTTGAATTCACATTGTAGCTTGTTTCTTTTTAAATAGCATTCCAGATCAGCTCCTGCAATAAGTTTCAATGCGTGCCAACTTAGTCTCTGAACAAAACTTCATTCTATTTCTGTAATTCCCAGCTGAGAATTCTGGATTTCTGCCAAGCAACACTGGATTTTTTTTTGGCTCAGTTTTTCTGGTCCTTTGATTAGTGTATCAACCTTAGCTTGGTTGTGTTTTGCACCCAAGTCATAGTTGCTGAAATTCTGCACAGCTTGTTCTGGATTCTCAGTTTCGATTTCTGCTTTCTTTTCTTGCATCAGATTTTCTCTGAAATTCTGCAGAATTGTGAGCTGAGTTGTTGAAATTCTGCATGCTTGTGTCAATATCAGTCTCGACATGGGTTCGTGTTAAGTTGAGTGAGATTACGGTGTACTTTTGAGCTTGAAATTAGTCTCTTTCGCAGTCATTGCATTTTTGAGTTATTAGAACAGATTTTGGCACAAAGGGTTCAGATTTTGGCACATAGGTTCACTTGCGTGCCAAGCTGAATTGAACATTGATTGCATCAGTTTTTTTTACTTGTCTGCTGGTGTAGAAAAACATTTGAATTCGATTGGCATTGCATTCGACATTTCTGAATTTTGTTTGCATGTGTTGGTTTTCAAAACTTGTAATAGAGTTGAGTTGTAACTTGTTTAAATTCTAAAGTTCATATGCTATTGTAGCGTTAAGATTGTTTGCTCTCCAAAAATTGCTATCACTGCCTTGTACCTTTGTTTAGCATTTGTTTTGCATGTGAAATCAAATTTGCCTTCATAGATTGTTTAAGTGGATTTGATTGAGTTGTTAGTTGGTTAAGTTCATCCATTGTCATACTTTGGTTGAATTCGTCTAGCTAAGATCTTTCTTTTCCTCATGTTCTCCATTTCGAATTGAACCCAAACCCAAATCTTTATTCGAAACCCAAAACATAAACGACACCTAAATACAAGCACGAATCAAACACGACAACTAGTTCCGAGAAAAATACGACCTGTGGCCCCTTTACTACGCTTTTATTTTTTGATTGCAAAAAGGGTTTCCAGTTATTCATTCACATTTAAATTCTGATGGTCCCACAATTCGTGACAATTTAAACTAGTAATTCGGGGCTATCATGGCTCACCCTCACCGTTGTTTGTTTTGAGGGATATTTTGTAGCTGTGATAGCTCCCCCTAGGTATAGGGGTCTGGAGTGTGGGCTCCCCAGCATCCTGTCCACTCAACCACGCCTTATATGATATTATTGTTGTTGTTGGAGTGGTACAGTTGTCACAGCCCTACCCACTCGGTCACACAGATGTGATGTGTTGACGGCTTGACTTGCGTCAGGGGTGACACATATCATTGCATCATGTGCATACGTATTTCGTTTATGCATTTTTATGTGATTGTTGCATTTATATGAGCTATGGTTGTTGCACATGATTGACATGCATGTATATTCTGCTTTTATTGTTATCGCGATGTTTTTACCTGTTTAGTTGATATTCTGTTTTATATTGGTTGTTATTCGGTTTATATCTTGTTGTTTTATATACGTTATGCATGTTTAGGAAATCTTATATTCTTTATGGACTGTACCCTGTTGTTTCTCTACTTATTATACCTTATTTATGCCATGCTTATTTGTCTACTCATATACCCGCAGAGTCCGCCCGGACTCACCACCCCTGCTTTCCTTTTTGCTGTTTCAGGTAGTAGGTAGATATTTTGCTTGCAGCCAGGAGATGATCCAGTTGTCAGTCCCTCAGTCCCACCGTGTCGGTTTGTTTTGGTTTGTTCTAGTGTCTGTTTTATTTCCGCAGTTAGTTTCCTTGTCAAGTATCGGTTTGAATTTTGTCGTTATTACTGGTTTGTAGACTTTCTTTTATGTTTAAGATGGCTGAGCTATCCATTTATTTTGTTTCGATATAAACTGCGTGGTTGTGTCTATTACTTATTGTTGTGATGCCAGCCGCTTGTGGCTGAGCTATGTTGGTGGAGATATTATGTATATTAGCCCCATATTGTCCGCCGTACAGGGGAGATGCTACCCGATTTTCGAGGAAGCATGTGCCTCTGGGGTCGTGACATTGTGTTTCTAGATTAATCGTCCATTCTAGTATGCAAGGGTTTCTAAAGAGAAGTCCTTTGGTTTCAGGGAATAAATTCCTCTTGAAGTAAAAGCTTTAATGGTGTCATTGATATGTATCTTAAAACTATTATTCATCTAAGTAATTATTTTTCATAGAAAGATTGTATGTTGTTTTTCATAGAAACATTGTATCAATTTGAATATTATGTTTTTGAAAATCACCGTAACCTTGGCTTGAATCAAAATCTTAATATGCTTGACGAAGTCTTGAATGGTCATATTAAAATTTAGGCGAAAGTATGCAATACCTATGTTATTATTCATGTCTACCTTTATAAGTACGATGATTGTCTTTTCTTTATCAGAGAATTTGGAGTCATATCAAGACTAACAACACTTTGCACTACAAAAATATTATCAAATAGCGACGAAGTATTTTTATTGTTCGTCGCTAGATTTGCGCCTCAGGTCAAACACTTAACTATAGCGACGGACTTGGTTAAAGTCGTCGCTATAGCGACGGAATTAACTTGTCCGTCGCAATATTAGGTTAATAATGCGACGACCCCCCCCCCTGCGGCCACGCAATCCGGTCAAACCCCTAGCTCTCCCCTCTCCGATGCTTCTCGGTGTTGATGCAGTCTGACCCTGATTGTTGTTTTGGTGTTGACACCGATTTTAATTTAGGTTAATGAGATGATTGAGATTAAGTCCTGGTTGGGGACTAAGTGAAGTGGAAAAGACCTAGTGAAACTAGGCATACCTAGTGAGACTAGGTTGGATGAAAGCCTGGCTTGGAGGGTCAGGTCCTAGCTCGGAGAGCTAGGTTGGATGAAACCTTGGCTTGGAGGGCCAGGTCCTAGCTTGGAGAGCTAGGTTGGATGAAACCCTGGCTTAGAGGGCCAGGTCCTAGCCTGGAGGGCCAGGTCCTAGCCTGGAGATCTAGGTTTGATGAAACCCTGGCTTGGAGGGCCAGGTCCTAGCTTGGAGAGCTAGGTTGGATGAAACCCTGACTTGGAGAGCCAGGTCCTAGCTTGGAGAGCTAGGTTGGATAAAACCCTAGCTTGGAGGGTCAGGTCCTAGCCTGGAGGGCTAGGTTGATGAAACCCTGGCTTGGATGGCCAGGTCCTAGCTTGGAGGGCTAGGTTGATGAAATCCTGGCTTGGAGGGTCAGGTCCTAGCTTGGAGGGCTAGGTTGGATGAAATCCTGGCTTGGAGGGTCAGGTCCTAGCTTGGAGGGCTAGGTTGAAGTCCCGGTGAGTGAAACTGGGCACGGTGTCTTGGTCCGGGGGATTAAGAATGAGTCAGAGAAGGGTTGGAGGCTTGTTCTTGTGACTTAGTGTGGATTTGACCTTACCTGGATCGGTCTGGTGACCGATCAGGGAAGTTGGCACGGAGTTCCCTCATGGATCAGTCTGGTGACCGATCCAGCTATGTCTGATCGGTCTGGTGACCGATCAGAGAGCATACAGTGAGTTTGGGAAGCCTACTGATCGGCTCCCGATCGGTCTGGTGATCGATCAGGGATACTATTCAGATCGTTCTGGTGAACGATCAAATGTCGCGAGTTCCTCACTACGACCAATCAGGCTGGACTATATTCGGTCAAAGAGTGGCCTGATCGGTCACCAGTCCGATCAGGCCACACCCTGATCGGTCTGGGGACTGATCAGGAGATTTGGACTGCGAAGCTGGGAAATCACTCTGAGAAGGGGTGGATCGATCTGGTGACCGATCCACGACTTGGGAACGGTCTGGTGACCGATCATGAAGAAGTCACGATTTCTGATTGCACGTTGGGGACCGATCAGGTTGGAGCCTGATCGGTCTGAGCCCATCCTGATCGGTCTGGTGACCGATCAGGAGTCACCCTGATCGGTCCGGTGACCGATCAGTAGCTGACAGCTTTATTTCAAAAGCGGTGTCAGACGTCTGATTGCGTTCCGATTTCGCTCTGATTTTCTCTGCTACCACTGATGTAACTTTGATTTCATTTGCTAAACCTCTGATTAAGTGTGCAGGTGACAGGGATGGATTCAAACACTCAAGGAGGGTTAATGGGAGTTTTTCCTTGGAGCAGGTTTGTTTGTTTCTTTTTCTCAGGTCACAACGGATGGCGTGAGCTTGCAACGGCAGGAAGCTGACGAGCTGACCTGGGCTTGGCTGGAGAGTTCAGTGAGTCCAGAGATGGTCAGGATAGCTGAGGCTGTTGCAGAAAAGCTGGTGAGCAGCTGGGAGCTGCAGAGGCGCGCCTGGGACCTGGGATCAGTGAGCAGAGACTTAAGAGCACGGTGTCTAAGAAGTCTCAACTGTTGGTGCCCCAGTTGGTTTTGATGTGATCAACCATGTTAGGTTAGGTCCTGTTGGGTTTAATCCCTCTGCTAAGTGTGTAGGAGCTTAGGTACGAAGGAAGCCGAGCGTAAGACGTAGCGGACGAGAAGGATTGTGCGGGGAAGTGAGCCGACGGGCTCGGTACAATCCAAGGGACGCGGAAGCTGCGGAAGAGTACGCCGGTGGAGCGAGAAAGACGTGCGCGGTGTCCGAGGGACGAGAAGCCGGGAGGAAGGACGCTCGAGGGGCGAAAGGCCGGAGTCGGGTTCGGGTGAGCCTAACTCCGGTTGGCCGGAAATCACCCAGAAGACGAAGAATCAAAATGACTAGTCCAAGCGCCCAAAAGAAAAGAGAAAATTATTTGGTGCCACGAAGGATCGAACCCAAGACCTCAACAACACACACTGACCCGCTTACCATTTAGACTAAAGGGCGATGGCAATAAAATGTTGCCAATATTACTACTTAGAGATTACAACAGCGACATGGAGATTCCAACAACCATCTCGAGGAAAGATAAAGTTTTAATTAAAACAATTAAAACTTAAAGGATAATGTTACATTATCCTTTAATCAAATCCAATGGATGCAGTTTAATCTCATCCAAGATCAACCATCCAGATTACATCCATGGATCAACGGCCAAGAGAAAAGTGATCAACAATTAACAATTCAGATTTATTCTCTTAGGCTATAAATAGACTTAGATGTTTTACTTTAGAAATCAATCATTTTATTCATTCTTGTAAAATCTCTAGCGTGCTATTTTTGTAAGGCTTCTCCGTCACAAGGAGATTTTTATTGAGCGTCCACTGCCTTGGAAGCAACGTTCTCAGTTGCGATCAAGTTCTTTTTTTGAAGACGAGTGCCTCCACTTTCATAATTTTTTTCCCCCGTCTATTCACCCCCCTCTAGCCGGTCCAACCCGATCCAACAAGTGGTATCATAGCCAAGGTCGCCGCAGAAGGACTAATCGTCGACTGCAGCAATTTCAAGAAAAATGGTTGGAGCCGTAATCTACCCGCCGAAATTTGAGGGGGAGTTCGCGATGTGGAAGCGCCGAATGCAGGTATTTTTTAAAACTGATATTGAATTGCTAATAATTATGAAAAATGGATTTTCAGTTCCTAAAAATAACAACGGCAAGGATAAAGAAATAAAGTCGTGGACCAAGAAGGAGAAATCAGACTTTGAAGTAAACGGCAAAGCTGAATTTCATCTACTAGCCGTTCTTCCCGCGCAAGAAATTAACCGCATCAAGAATTACAACTCGGCAAAAGAGCTATGGGAGAAATTTCTAGAATTGCATGAAGAGAAGAATAAGAAATCAGACATCGCCGCACTGAACACAAGGAAGATCCAACTCGACGATGAGTCCTCGTCAGAGGAGTCGGAAGGTCAAGAATACGCGGGACTTGCGCTGATGGCAAACCATCAAGAAGGGAGCACTGATAAAGGGGGAGAGATGTCAGAAGAAAGCGACGACGAAGGAGGAGCCTCGCTTTTCGAAACCGACCCGGTAAGTGAGGTATGTCTACTTTCACCTGCTCGAATCTACTCGGTAATAAAATCCATGGTTAAGTCGATGAATAAATTGGAGATAGAAAACTCTGAGTTAAAAGAAAGATTTGGCATTGTATGCTCATCTGTTCTATCCGACCAATTAAAAATAGAAAATGAAAATTTGAAGAATCTAGTGGAGAAATTAGAAAATGATATTGCATGTTTAAGAATTAAAAAGAATTTTTATCCTGAAAATCTGAATTGGTATGTTAAAAATCATAAGGGCCAGATTAGGAAAATTCCTAGAAATTATATTCCTCCAAAGTTTTTGATTAACCCCGTAGATGAAAATTTATTTTGGATTCCAAAATTTATTTTAAACTGATAAGTTTTTTTGTGCAGAATTCTTTTACAAAAGTTATGTTAATAATTTTCAAATATTTTCGGTCAAAATTTGAAATTAAAATTAAAAAAAAATAGATAAATAATTTATTTTTATTGATCTAATTTTTCATGATTCAGATATAGTGGAAAAACTCATTATAATTTTTTTTTAAAAAAAATATTCGAAGTATCTGTTATTTTCAAACTTGATAAACAAATTTAAAGCTGAAAATTTTTGTCTAAACTCATATCTTATCTTCGACTTTGACAAAAATATTCAGATTTTTTTCATATATGTTCGATTTTTTATGAATCGTTTATTGAAATTTATTTTTTATGAATCATAAAAAAAATTGGAATTAACTTCTGAAAAAATATGTCATTTTAAATTTGAAAAATTTGTGGTAATGCGATTCTTTTTACTTAGAATATTTATTATCACACTTAAAATTTTTCTTATTCCCTAATTATATTTTTTCCTTTCCCTATTTTTTTTGTCCCATTTTTGCTGTGATTAAAGGGGGAGAGTAGTTCGGAGGAGGTTATGTACATGATTGCAAAATTTTTTATGCTTAATTCTGTTACAATACTATTATTGTTTGTTGTTTATCCCTAACTAAACTTGGGTTGATGCACATCAAAAAGGGGGAGATTGTTGGTGCCCCAGTTGGTTTTGATGTGATCAACCATGTTAGGTTAGGTCCTGTTGGGTTTAATCCCTCTGCTAAGTGTGCAGGAGCTTAGGTACGGAGGAAGTCGAGCGTAAGACGTAGCGGACAAGAAGGATTGTACGGGGAAGTGAGCCGACGGGTTCGGTACAATCCGAGGGACGCGGAAGCTGCGGAAGAGTACGCCGGTGGAGCGAGAAGGACGTGCGCGGTGTCCGAGGGACGAGAAGCCGGGAGGAAGGACGCTCGAGGGGCGAAAGGCCGGAGTCGGGTTCGGGTGAGCCTAACTCCGGTTGGCCGGAAATCACCCAGAAGACGAAGAATCAAAATGACTAGTCCAAGCGCCCAAAAGAAAAGAGAAAATTATTTGGTGCCACGAAGGATCGAACCCAAGACCTCAACAACACACACTAACCCGCTTACCATTTAGACTAAAGGGCGATGGCAATAAAATATTGTGAATATTACTACTTAGAGATTACAACAGCGACATGGAGATTCCAACAACCATCTCGAGGAAAGATAAAGTTTTAATTAAAACAATTAAAACTTAAAGGATAATGTTACATTATCCTTTAATCAAATCTAATGGATGCAGTTTAATCTCATCCAAGATCAACCATCCAGATTACATCCATGGATCAACGGCCAAGAGAAAAGTGATCAACAATTAACAATTCAGATTTATTCTCTTAGGCTATAAATAGACTTAGATGTTTTACTTTAGAAATCAATCATTTTATTCATTCTTGTAAAATCTCTAGCGTGCTATTTTTGTAAGGCTTCTCCGCCACAAGGAGATTTTTATTGAGCGTCCACTGCCTTGGAAGCAACGTTCTCAGTTGCGACCAAGTTCTTTTTTTGAAGACGAGTGCCTCCGCTTTCATAATTTTTTTCCCCCGTCTATTCACCCCCCTCTAGTCGGTCCAACCCGATCCAACATCAACAACAATTCTTGATTCAAACTCTTCTTGCATCTACAACTTTTGTGCTCTTGCGATAACTTTGATCCATCTCTTGAGCAACATTCTGATACTTGAGCGCTTGGAAGAAGAAACAAGGAGCTTAGCGAGTCCATCAGCAAGAAGACACAAAGAGGGAGCTCTTGCGTGAGATCTGTGCTGAGTGGAGCTCGGTGAGGAGTTCGCTTGTGTTCTTACTGTCCTAAGTGCTTTGTAAGCTTCTCCTGTGGTTCTTGTGCTTATTTCCATTATTCGTTTGAACCCGCTGTGGAGAGGTTACTCCACCGAGAAGGAGGTTACATTTGATATTCGGATTTCCGGGGCTTGATCTGCCGACGATCAAGGGATCGCCCACCTTACGGGCACGCCAAGGAGTAGGGGCAAATTATCCCCAAACCTTGTAAACGATCCTTGTTAGCGTTTTTGGGTTGCTTTTCATTTCTGCAGTTATTCTCTGTTTTGTATTTCTTCCGCTGTGCTACTAACCCTAAGTACAGAATCTTCAAAAGTGAAAGCGATTTTTGTGTCTTACTATATTCACCCCCCCCCCTCTCTAGCCATCCAAGCACCAACAAGTGGTATCAGAGCCTGGGGCTCTGTTCAGTGGCTTAACATCCGAGAGCTTACAACAACGATGGTCTTGAGAGAAGGGTTTAGCACCAGCCGACCTCCATTCTTCGACGGCACTGATTTCCAATATTGGAGGTCAAGAATGGAGTTTTATCTCAAGACCAACATCAGTATGTGGTTTGCCATGAAGGAGGGCTTCATCCCTCTAAGAGATGATGAAGGAAAAGTGCTCGACTTCTCATGGTGGTCGGCAGAACAAATCCGGAAAGGTGAGGCTGATGCAAAAGTTGTAGTCACCCTACAATGTGGGATGACCAAGGAGCAACTAACCAAGGTTGGCCCTTTCACCTCTGCCAAAGATCTGTGGAACAAACTCCTTGAGCTCCATGAAGGAACTCAAGTCACCCGGACTGCCAAAAGGACCTCATTCTCAGCCAACTCCAAAATTTGTCCATGGAAGAGGATGAAACCGTAAGTATACTCCATGGACGTTTCAAAGAAATTTTGAATGGTTTACATTCCATCAGTGAAAAGGTAGAAAACCGAGACCTAGTAAGGTATGTACTAAGAGCTTTTCCAAGGAATGCCTTGTGGTCATCCATGGTGGATGCCTAGAAGGTCTCCAAGGACCTTTCGATTCTTAAGTTAGAGGATTTGTTTTGTGAGATGGAGCTACACGAGATCTTTAACACAAGCCCAAAAGAGAAAGGGTTTGTTTTAGTGGCAGGTGACAAAAAAGAAAAAGAAGAATGACAAGGAGGAGGAGGAAAGCCACTGTCACGTGGCTCTCGTGACCTTAGAAGAGTCATCCAAGGAGAGTGACAACGAATCAAGCTCCTCAACCGCGCCTTCATCATCTTCGGATGATGAAGAGGTATTCTCTCCCGAATTGGATAAGTGCTATAGAACAATAGCATGCCTAACTAAGTTGCTTAAGAAATCTAAGGCAAAAGTTAAATCATTAAGATTAGAAGTAGAGGAATTGAAAATCTCTAAGGATGAGGTAATTGATGACTCACATGATAAGTCCCTTGAGAATGAAAATAAGGACTTAAAGAGCGAAATTGAAAATCTCAAGAATATTCTTGAGAAGTTTTCAACTAGCTCTAAAACATCAGACATGGTACTAAATTCCCAAAGGGCGGTTTACAACAAGGCCGGTTTGGGTTACCAACCTAAAGAACCTAGTGTCATATCACTAATGTCTAGAACACATTTTGGATCACAAAAAAAGTCTATGGTTCAAAAGGCTAGAAAGAAAATGACTAAGGCATGGGTGCCAAAGTCTTTCATTGTAGATGCCTTAGGTCCCAAAATTTGGGTACCTAAAACTTACATATTTCGAATTGTATAAGCATTATTTGAGGGGGAGCATCTATCTCTTGTTAAGGTCTCGGGTTCGATCCTTCGTGGCACCAACTAATTTTCTCTTTTCTTTTGGGCGCTTGGACTAGTCTTTTTGATTTTTCGTCTTCTGGGTGATTTCTGGCCAACCGGAGTTAGGCTCACCCGAACCCGGTAAAAAAAATTATGAAAGTGGAGGCACCAACACTATCAACATGGGAGGTTGATATTTGGTGCTCCAAACCCATGACCAAGGAAAAAAATTGTCATTCACATGGTTGGTTATGGGAAATTCGAATTAAATGCTTTGAGCTTCATTGTCTTAGTTCTTATAACAAGATGATCCCTTGGCTAGTGATTTATGAAATCTCATTTGGGCAATAAGGAAACTTATCATGCAACGAATGATAGTATATCCATGCTTCAAAATAAATAAACAAGTTTTGAGAAAAAAAAATATTCACATGAATGGTTTAGGTTGACACATAACTTACTCTTGCCATGGATTGTTTAGGATAATTAGGTTTATTGTTGCAATTTATGTTTTCCCGCAATTCATGGTTTATGATATGCCTTATGTCAAGCCTAAGGAGTCCATTTTCTTGTATATGTTATACAACATGAATGTATGCTAAAGAACAATGATTAACACATAGTTTGTACTAATAAGGCATCACCAAACAAAGAACATGAGCTTAAAGTTTAGGCTTAAGTTTTACTTAATATTTTGGAGATAAACTTAGTTGAATATGTCGTGATCTTACTGTTTGTGTGATTAACCTTAATGTATGATACCAATTTTGTTTAAAAACAGCATGCTCACATAGTTCATGATGTTTCAAGTTCCATGACTAGTTTTGTTTTCCCATTTGACTGATATCCAACCTAATGTCATCCATATGCCTAATATTAATTGAATCACTAAGGTATCAGTACTTAAGTGTAGATTGGATTATCAAGATTGTTAGGAATAAACAAGAACATACTTAGAACATAACTGATCATGCAAACTTAGTGTTGGTACTTTAATCCATAGAAATTCTTGATTATTGATATGAAATGAAGCCTAGTTAAGGGACCCGAATCAGATTGCTTGTTTTGATTAAATGAATTATGGTTAATGGAACTCATTTAGGGAGTAAATCTGATTGTATTAGGGATTAGAGTGATTAAGAGTTGAAACGAACTTGTTTCTGAAATTGATCAGTTTCAGAAAATATTCTGTATCAGACCTGATCGGTCCACCGACCGATCAGGACTCACCCTGATCGGTCCGGTGACCGATCAGATCAATACTGATCAGAGGTATTAGACTACTCCTCAGTCCGATCTCATTTCATCAAGTTGTATCAGATTACCTGATCATACTGATACACACAAATCTGATACAAACCAAGTACAATTGAAATATACTTGATCCTCCATTGGTACACACCTGGTACTAAGTGAGTGCAAGTGTGTTCAAGTGTTCAAAGAAGGGTAGGAATTTTTAAGACCCTTGATTCTCAGAAATTTTTCTGAAACATCAAGTATTAAAATGCTGATTTGATACAAACCTATGTTGGAATGTTCAAATTCATAAGAGAGGGTTTGTTGAGTCATGACTCTTGTTCTTAATGTCGTGTTTCGGAATTTTTTCTGAAATGACGAATATCAATAGAGTCTACATCCCTGTTGTGTAATGCCAATTGTTAATGCAGTCTGATCAGGAACGTATCAGAGTTTTAGAATTTTTTCTGAAATCTGATCGCTCCCCAGACTAACAAGAAATATTTCTGTATCAAATAATCAACGAACCTGATCGGTCACGGAGACCAATCAGGATTATGTGTCCGATACAGCTGCATTCCTTACTTGTCATATGAAACATATACATGTTTGACCATAATATATTTCTGTATATATTTTCATGTGCAATTCACACTTATTGTCGTATGATGCATATACATTGTTGTCATGTTACATTTATGGTATATGCCTTTCATATGCAATTCAAAAGTTTACCTTTGATTATTTTGGGTTTTGGGAGAACCCCTAGGTTTGAGGAGGAGAGAATTTTTAACTTAACAACCCGTCTACACCCTTTTCGGTGTTTGACAAAGGGGGAGAGTGAGGTTGGTTAAGTTTAGGACTATTACGAGTTTAACGATTGTAGGGGAGGATCCTAATTCTCCTACGATTCTGAAATTTGAGATAATTGAATTCAAATTCCTAAACTTAAAATCGGGTTGTCAAATAACAAAAAGGGGGAGATTGTTGATGCAGTCTGACCCTGATTGTTGTTTTGGTGTTGACACCGATTTTAATTTAGGTTAATGAGATGATTGAGATTAAGTCCTAGTCGGGGACTAAGTGAAGTGGAAAAGACCTAGTGAGACTAGGCATACCTAGTGGGACTAGGTTAGATGAAAGCCTGGCTTGGAGGGTCAGGTCCTAGCTTGGAGAGCTAGGCTGGATGAAACCCTGGCTTGGAGGGCCAGGTCCTAACTTGGAGAGCTAGGTAGGATGAAACCCTTGCTTGGAGGGCCAGGTCCTAGCCTGGAGGGCTAGGTTTGATGAAACCCTGGCTTGGAAGGCCAGGTCCTAGCTTGGAGAGCTAGGTTGGATGAAACCCTAGCTTGGAGGGCCAGGTCCTAGCCTGGAGGGCTAGGTTGATGAAACCCTGGCTTGGAGGGCCAGGTCCTAGATTGGAGAGCTAGGTTGATGAAATCCTGGCTTGGAGGGTCAAGTCCTAGCTTGGAGGGCTAGGTTGGATGAAACCCTGGCTTGGAGGGTCAGGTCCTAGCTTGGAGGGTTAGGTTGAAGTCCCGGTGAGTGAAACTGGGAACGGTCTCTTGGTCCGGGGGACTAAGAACGTGTCAGAGAAGGGCTGGAGGCTTGTTCTCGTGACTTAGTGTGGATTTGACCTTACCTGGATCGGTCTGGTGACCGATCAGGGAAGTTGACACGGAGTTCCCTCATGGATCGGTATAGTGACCGACCCAGCTATGTTTGATCGGTCTGGTGACCGATCAGAGAGCATACAGTGAGTTTGGGAAGCCTACTAATCGGCTCCTGATCGATCTGGTGACCGATCAGGGATACTATTTAGATCGTTCTGGTGAACGATCAAATGTCGCGAGTTCCTCACTACGACCAATCAGGCTGGAGCCTGTTCGGTCAGAGAGTGGCCTGATCGGTCACCAGTCCGATCAGGCCACACCCTGATCAGTTTGGGGACCGATCAGGAGGTTTGGACTGCGAAGCTGGGAAATCACTCTGAGAAGGGGTGGATCGATCTGGTGACCGATCCATGACTTGGGAACGGTCTGGTGACCGATCACAAAGAAGTCACGATTTCTGATTGCACGTTGGGGACCGATCAGGTTGGAGCCTGATCGGTCTGAGCCCATCCTGATCGGTCTGGTGACCGATCAGGAGTCACCCTGATCGGTCCGGTGAGCAATCAGTAGCTGACAACTTTATTTCAAAAGCGATGTCAGACGTCTGATTGCGTTCCGATTTCGCTCTGATTTTCTCTGCTATCACTGATGTAACTTTGATTTCATTTGCTAAACCTCTGATTAAGTGTGCAGGTGACAGGGATGGATTCAAACACTCAAGGAGGGTCAATGGGAGTCTTTCCTTGGAGCAGGTTTGTTTGTTTCTTCTTCTCAGGTCACAACGGATGGCGTGAGCTTGCAACGGCAGGAAGCTGACGAGCTGACCTGGGCTTGGCTGGAGAGTTCAGTGAGTCCAGAGATGGTCAGGATAGCTGAGGCTGTTGTAGAGAAGCTGGTGAGCAGCTGGGAGCTGCAGAGGCGCGCCTGGGACCTGGGATCAGTGAGCAGAGACTTAAGAGCACGGTGGCTAAGAAGTCTCAACAACAATTCTTGATTCAAACTCTTCTTGCAGCTACAACTCTTGTGCTCTTGCGACAACTTTGACCCATCTCTTGAGCAACATTCTGATACTTGAGCGCTTGGAAGAAGAAACAAGGATCTTGCCGAGTCCATCAGCAAGAAGACATGAAGTGAGAGCTCTTGCGTGAGATCTGTGCTGAGTGGAGCTCGGTGAGGAGTTCGCTTGTGTTCTTACTGTCCTAAGTGCTCTGTAAGCTTCTCTTATGGTTCTTGTGCTTATTTCCATTATTCATTTAAACCCGCTGTGGAGAGGTTACTCCACCGAGAAGGAGGTTACATTTGATATCCGGATTTCCGGGGCACGATCTGCCGACGATCAAGGGATCGCCCACCTTACGGGCATGCCAAGGAGTAGGGGCAAGTTATCCCCGAACCTTGTAAACGATCCTTGTTAGTGTTTTTGGGTTGCTTTTCATTTCTGCAGTTATTCTCTATTTTGTATTTCTTCCGTTGTGCTACTAACCCTAAGTACAGAATCTTTAAAAGTGAAAGCGATTTTTGTGTCTGGCTATATTCACCCCCCCTCTCTAGCCATCCAAGCACCAACACTCGGCTCTTCTCCTTCGGCGAACCCTCCTCCAATCCCAGGTACGCACGCTAAGTTACATTTGCTGTTTTTTCTTCGTTGTTTTGTGCTTCCGCGGCGGCGTGGTGTTCTCTGGCCAGGCGGGCCGATCACAGCTTGTCACGGCTTGGCACGGCCGCACGCCGCCTGCTGCGCCAGCAGATGCCGCCGGTCTCAACTTCCGGCGGCCCCAGCTGCCGCCGGGCGGTGCAGGCAGCTTCCGGCAGCCCCAGCTACCGGCGGCCCCAGCAAATAATTAATTAATTATTTGTTTAATTAATTAATTAATTAATATGTTATTTAATTAATCTGATTATTTGTTTAATTAATTTAGTTATTAATTCCTTTGTTAATTGATTAATTGAGTAATTAATTGATCAATTGTTTGATTAATTATTTAATTAATTGTTAGATATATTAATTATTTGATTAATTAGATTATTTGTTTGATTAGTGAGATAAATGGATTGAGTGATTAATTAGATTAATTGATTGATTAAACTGTCTTGTTTGATTAATTAGATTAATTTCTTAGTATAACATCAATATCAAATTTAATTATGGACCATAATATGTGTAGTTTGATTAATTAGAATAATTTTGTTTGATTATTAGGCTAATATGTCTTATTTGATTAATTAGAATAAATTTGGTTAATTAGATTAAATTGTGTTTGATAATTCAGATACAATGTATCCGAACAAGATATGGATGTATAATAGGTTAGATAATGGATTTATCCGTGATGAATTTTTTGCTGGAGTGGAAGAATTTGTGAACTTCGCAAAGTGTCATTCTGAGTGTTTGAATGACACGGAGTTGAAGTGTCCATGTAATCAACGCAAATGTAGAAATACAGCTTTCCGTGATGAAGATATAGTGAAAACTCATATCTGTAAGTATGAGTTTGTTCCAGATTATTACAACTGGTATTGTCATGGAGAGTCGTATGTATTTGAATTTGGTGGACCTTCTGTTGCTTCATCATCGAACTCAATTGGACCAGAAACATCATATGACCCTGCTGATGCAATGCAATCACTGGTTTACGATGCAATGAATGCTTTTGATCAATCAAATGTAGAACAAGTACCTACTTCTGATGTTCAGAAAATGTATGACATGTTAAAGGCTAGTGAAAGAGAATTATGGGAAGGTATTCCTTCTGGTCATTCTTAATTATCTGCTACTGCAAGATTATTGAATATGAAGGCAGAACATCATTTCTCAGAACGATGTTATGATGAAATATGTCAACTTGTGTCAGAGTTGCTTCCAACTGATAACTGAATGACTGATAGTTTCTACAACACTAAAAAACTAATCAGATACTTGGATTTGCCAGTTGAGAAGATACATTGTTGTGTCAATAATTGCATGATCTATTGGAACGAATATAGTGAGTTGATGGAATGCAAAATGTGTAATCATCTTCGTTACAAGCATGGTGCTCGCATGGTAAATCAGAAGAAAAAGAAAAATGTTCCCTACAAAGTCATGTATTACTTTCCTTTAACTGCTAGACTCCAACGTTTGTATGCATCAGCAGCAACAACAAGTCATATGATCTGGCATCAAAACCATGGACATGATGGAGACATTATGTGTCATCCTTGTGATTCCCCTGCATGGAAACATTTAGATTCAACATTTTCTTCCTTTGCTATGGAACCACGTAATGTAAGACTTGGACTTTCTGCAGATGGATTTCATCCATTTGGAAGTTATGGACAACAATATTCATCGTGGTCTGTTATCTTAACAACATACAACTTACCACCATAGATGTGCATGAAAGATGAATTTATATTTCTTACCGTTTTAATTCCAGGTCCTCATAATCCAAAAGGGCAAATAGATGTATTTTTGCAACCTTTGATAGCTGAGCTGAATCATTTATGTAATATAGGTTCAGAGACGTATGACATTGCATGTAAATCAAACTTTTTAATGCATGCATCATTGTTATGGACTATTAGTGATTTTCTTACTTACTCCATGTTATCAGGATGGAGCACGACTGGAAAGTTAGAATGTCCACATTGTATGAGTCAGTCAGATGCATTTTCTTTGCCCTGCAGTGGAAAGATTTTCTTGTTTTGATAATCATCGAAAATTTTTACCTCTTGATCATCCGTTCAGAAGAAATAAGAAACATTTCAAAAGAAATGAAGTAGTTAGGAAGCTACCTCCAGTTGGGATGTCAGGCGAAGAAATGTTAAATGAAATTGATAGTTATGGATTTCTACCAGTACATCAGGATGGTTCAGATGATATCAACAAGTATATTGTTAGAGTCAACAAATGTGGTTGGAGAAAAAGAAATATTTTTTGGGAGCTTCCATATTGAAAATATTTACTCATTCGGCATAATTTGGATGTTATGCATATTGAGAAAAATTTCTTTGATAACATCATTAATACTGTGTTGAATGTGCATGGGAAAACAAAATGTAACGACCCGCCTTTTGGTACTAAGCTTCAAGGCGGATCGCTACTACTAACTGGCTGATTACTGATTTCTACTAATTTTAAATTAGCTGGGAGAATTTTTAAAAATTCTTAATTTACTATTTACTGAACTAACAATTCATAAATATGTTGAGAGTACTAACTAGCCCAAAATAAAGCAAAACTTTTATTTTGTTACCTTGGCAGGATTCGATCCCCCAACCTCTGTTGCATAGCTAAAGTACTAACCAGCTGCTCTACACCAGTTTTGTTTTACACAGTACCAGTCGACTGCTATATGCCAGTCGACTGGTCGAGCCACAGAATGTTTCTGTGCCCGATACCAGTCGACTGGTATTTTCCCAGTTGACTGGTAGTTCTGAAATTCCAGTTTTCAGATTTCTAGATTTTACCAAACTTGAGCCACAATGTACCAAAATCATATCTAACAAGTAGAATGACATAAATAAAGTTCCACAACCATTCTAGGGCATTTATTACACGTTTTTGGAGGGTTTCTAGCATGTATAGCAACTTAGAAATCACAAAAACGACATGTAAAAGCATAACATGAATGTGTCAAGTTCGTATCAACTTCTTATTGAAACTATTCAGTATTCCTATCTAAAGGCATCCTTAGCTACTACATGTCATTCCATATGGTGCATTAATCTTAGAACAAGCATATCTCAAGTATTTAGCATGTAGATCAAAAGTATCAAGTTCTCACTCCTAAAGCGTAAACATGGGTCTAAATTACCCTATCACAAGTAAATGACTCATGACATTCAAGCATTCACAAAACCAATATTAAGTCAGGTAATTAAACTACTTCAAGCATACTAGGCACCACGAATACAAGTCTAATTAAATTCATACATGGTTCACATAATTTATTGCGGAATAACTAAAAAAACATAATAAAGACTTTCTATGCTTTGCAAGTTCCGAAGACTTTTATTCCAACTCCACCATCACACACATTTTGCATCAAGTCCGCCGCCTCCGCTACTAGTGCTTTTCTTTACCTGTATCTGCAGTATAAGGAAATGCAAACTAATAAGCATAAAGCTTAGTAAGTACCATCTAGCCTCACAAAACTATGAAAACTCAAATTATGCTTTTGTAAAACATGCTATGCACATACATGCTCATATCCATAAGTAATCATGCTAGGCTCATGCTAGAATACATATCATAGAATGTCATGGCATATCACTGAGACATAGCACATACTGAACTAAAACTGAAAAGTTAGCTATAGCATGGCATACATATCTGAACTGGAACTGAAACTAACTAACATAAAACTAATTATTAAATTCACCGCATGCTAATATGAATTTCTGAAAACTAAATACATATAGTAGGTGAAAGTAATAATCAATTGCTGTGGGCCCGACAATGTACCAACTGTGCGCGCATCCCTAATAAATCCGAGGTAGCAAATCCCGAATCCATTAGGGTTCTACTAGGTTATCTGAACCTAGGGGCAACTAGGAGCGCATCCCATACTAGGTTATCTGAACCTAGGGGCAACTTGGAGCCCATCCCTGGACCGAAGTCCGGTACAATGCCAACTGAAAATAAAATAGTTCTCTTATACTTTTCTTTTTCTCTTCTGATTCTTGCTTTTACTAGATTATCTAAACCTAGGGCAACTAGGAGCCCATCCCGTTGGACCTTGGTCCCGATCATAAACTGAAGCAAGAATTTCTATTCTTTAATGCTTTCTATAGCAATAATTGAACTGAACAATTTAACAAACACCTAACGTGCTTCATGACCCAAAACTAACGGGTAACACAACGTGTTTGTTCATAAATTTATGATTTCTAATCGTAAAACATACATACAAGGAAATAAGGCATATGAAAAAGCAACCGAAACTACTTATACCGTAGGTGAGAGATACTTACATCCTGCGCTTGTTCTTACGACTCTAAAGCGTAGGTTTTTGGGAAAAGGAACGATTCTTAGAGTTTCGGAGAGCTTCTAATGGAGAATTCTTCCTCGGAGAGATTCCCTAACGTAGCCTCCTTCTTAAATCCTTTGGATCTTACCTTGGTTCGCGCGCGCGGGAGAGAGGGCGAGAGGAGAGGTCGCGTGCGTGAGGGAGGGCGTCGGCGTCGCTGGGTTGGGAGAAAACTAACCTAAAACTCGTAACTCCCTCTTTTATACTTATGGGGGTGAATTTAACTAATTCTACCTTATGTATTGTTTCCCTTAATCTATTTCAACAAAAGCAAACCATCCCACTTGGTCAGCCCCTTTCTCTCTCAAAACCTTGGTTTAGGGATCAAATCCCACTTAAACGGTTTTTTTCTTTTTATCCTTTTTTGTCACTTTCGTTTATGGAAAAATTCTATAAAAATATCCATAAATTCGGAATAAATTCTAAGATATTTCTAAAATTAGTTTTGAGAATTTTCGGGCGTTACACAAAAGATACAACAAAATCTCGTAAAGAATTGAAACAATTAGTTAGCAGGCCTGAGTTGCATCAGAATGAAACAACTGGTAAATATCCCAAGGCTTGTTATACATTGGACAAAGAAAGTAAACAAGCATTGTGTTCTTGGTTGAAAAACATAAAATTTTCAGATGGATATGCCTCTAATATGTCTCGTTGTGTGGATACGAATAGATTTAAAATGGTTGGAATGAAGAGTCATGATTGTCATGTATTCATGCAAAGATTAATTCCAATAGCTTTCCAAGAATTACTTCCTAATAATGTTTGGCAAGCACTTACAGAATTAAGTCTTTTTTTCAAAAATCTGACTTCCAGAGTTATTACGGTATCAGATATGTTACATCTTCAGATAGAGATTACGTTAATATTATGTAAGCGAATATTTCCACCAAGCTTTTCTGATTCAATGGAACATCTGCCTATTCATTTACCTAGCGAGGCACAGATAGGTGGTCCTGTACAATACAGATGGATGTATCCTTTTGAAAGATTTCTTAGAAAATTAAAGAATAATGTGCGTAACAAAGCAAGAGTTGAGGGATCAATATGTAATGCATATTTGGTTGAAGAAGCAACTTCATTTTGCTCGTATTACTTTGCTGAAAATATGAAAATCAGACATCGAAAGT
>JAGFNQ010004336.1:360370-398070 GCA_024364735.1 Boesenbergia rotunda
AACACAACGTGTTTGTTCATAAATTTATGATTTCTAATCGTAAAACATACATACAAGGAAATAAGGCATATGAAAAAGCAACCGAAACTACTTATACCGTAGGTGAGAGATACTTACATCCTGCGCTTGTTCTTACGACTCTAAAGCGTAGGTTTTTGGGAAAAGGAACGATTCTTAGAGTTTCGGAGAGCTTCTAATGGAGAATTCTTCCTCGGAGAGATTCCCTAACGTAGCCTCCTTCTTAAATCCTTTGGATCTTACCTTGGTTCGCGCGCGCGGGAGAGAGGGCGAGAGGAGAGGTCGCGTGCGTGAGGGAGGGCGTCGGCGTCGCTGGGTTGGGAGAAAACTAACCTAAAACTCGTAACTCCCTCTTTTATACTTATGGGGGTGAATTTAACTAATTCTACCTTATGTATTGTTTCCCTTAATCTATTTCAACAAAAGCAAACCATCCCACTTGGTCAGCCCCTTTCTCTCTCAAAACCTTGGTTTAGGGATCAAATCCCACTTAAACGGTTTTTTTCTTTTTATCCTTTTTTGTCACTTTCGTTTATGGAAAAATTCTATAAAAATATCCATAAATTCGGAATAAATTCTAAGATATTTCTAAAATTAGTTTTGAGAATTTTCGGGCGTTACACAAAAGATACAACAAAATCTCGTAAAGAATTGAAACAATTAGTTAGCAGGCCTGAGTTGCATCAGAATGAAACAACTGGTAAATATCCCAAGGCTTGTTATACATTGGACAAAGAAAGTAAAACAAGCATTGTGTTCTTGGTTGAAAAACATAAAATTTTCAGATGGATATGCCTCTAATATGTCTCGTTGTGTGGATACGAATAGATTTAAAATGGTTGGAATGAAGAGTCATGATTGTCATGTATTCATGCAAAGATTAATTCCAATAGCTTTCCAAGAATTACTTCCTAATAATGTTTGGCAAGCACTTACAGAATTAAGTCTTTTTTTCAAAAATCTGACTTCCAGAGTTATTACGGTATCAGATATGTTACATCTTCAGATAGAGATTACGTTAATATTATGTAAGCGAATATTTCCACCAAGCTTTTCTGATTCAATGGAACATCTGCCTATTCATTTACCTAGCGAGGCACAGATAGGTGGTCCTGTACAATACAGATGGATGTATCCTTTTGAAAGATTTCTTAGAAAATTAAAGAATAATGTGCGTAACAAAGCAAGAGTTGAGGGATCAATATGTAATGCATATTTGGTTGAAGAAGCAACTTCATTTTGCTCGTATTACTTTGCTGAAAATATGAAAATCAGACATCGAAAGTATCCACGCAATCAAGATGATATTCCATCAGTTGACCCAGACATTCTTCCTATTTTCAAGTATCCTGGAAGAGCAATGGATTCAACTTTCTCTAGATGGTTAAATGACCAAGAATATCATGCCGCTAGGGCATATATCATCTTAAACTGTGAAGATGTCAAATCATACCTAAGGTATTATCTCCTGTTGTAATGAAATTACTATTCCATAATATAATCAAATTTCTGGTATGATATCAAATGAACTTATATGTCAAGTTATACCAATAACAGTTGTACATTCAAAATCCATCTATAAGTGCAAATGAGGTAGATCAAAAGATAGAAGCTGAATTTGCATTTTGATTTCAAATATATGTAAGTGAGTTAATATGCATTTTTTTGTTCACAATTCTTGATTACGTATTAATCTAATTTGATCAACGACCACTATTATAGGTCAATGATGATACAATTTCAAATGTAGAAGACGAAAGAATTAAAAATATCGCATTTGGACCTCTTCATACTGTGACCGTCTTCTCGAGTTATTACGTGAATGGATACAGATTTCATGTGGGCCAACGCGATTCAGGAATGCTAACGTATAATTCTGGTGTTTGTGTCAAAGGATCAACAAACAACAATGATACTGAATTTGACTATTATGGCAAGTTAGAGGAAATTATCGAGGTTGAATACCCAGCGTTACCTTTCAAAAGATGTGTATTATTCAGGTGTTCTTGGTATGATCCAACTCCAAGGACGGGCACCAGGAAACATTAGTTATACAATTTAGTTGAGGTTAATTCAAGCAAAAGATTCAACAAGTTCGAACATTTCATTTTTGCGGTGCAAGCTGGTCAAGTATTTTATTTGGAGTACCCAACTAAGAGAAGACGACCAAGTGAATGGCTTGTTGTTTGTCAAATGAAGCCTAGGTCAACCATTGAAATACCAAATATGATAACTGTCCAAAACTCTGATGCTTATCAAAATGAAGAAGCTATAATCAACTCGTTGATTCAGAAATACAATCAGCATCTTAATTACTTATAGATGATAATGTCTCTTACGAGGAAATTGAAGATGGTGAAATATCTAGCAGTGAGGAGGTCGATGTATCAACGGATTCAAGCGATGAAAACTTGCATGTTAATTTAGTTCCATCAGATTAAGATGAGTTATTTGTATTGAATATTAATTATAATGAGCTGAAATGTCTTTTCCACATAGTTCAGATGATCTTGTTGAAAATGTTTGTACTGCTTAGCTGATCATTGTTGAAAATGTTTGTTGAATCAGTAATTATAATTGATATATTTTCTGTTGATGATTGCCAAGAGCGGAGATGCTTAATCCATGCTATAATTATAAAGTGTTTGGAATTAGAAGCTGATTGCCTATTTTTAGCTAAGATTGTACTGATTACTGACCTACTAAAACTACTAGATGGCGTTTGGAGGTGTTTTATGTTTCTGATGTATGTGATTTCCTTCTACAATAAGTGAATCTACATCTAAAATTATGTAGATACATTATTCATTCTGTTTTTCTCGATGGTTTGATTAACTAGTCCTCAAGCAATCTGAGATATGCAATCACATCTGAATCACGTTAATTAATGGTTAACGTGATTTGCATTTGTCGGTAGATAATTACTGCTAGATATGAGTGAATGTAATGATATCGAACAGCTTGCTACGACCCTTTTCGACATTTACAATTAGGAAGAGCTTGTTTAATGCATGGTTTTAGTGGGGTCACAAAAAAGTGCATTCAAATTGCCATAATTGATTCATCATGTCAACCTGTGTTTGTCTGGGAGCTATTTAATTAAGATTGGTTACATGCATGATATACAAGCTAAAGGCGCATGCCATATGCATTCCTCACGCACGCATGTCTAATGAATTACTAACAGAATAAGTAATATATGATACTTTTCTGAGTCATATTCATTCTTATTGAAAATTAATTAGAAATGAGTTAATTTAATCAAATTGTTTCTGATATGAGTTTCATACATAGATTTATAGTCATATCAAAAATAGTAAGTAATTATCCATATATAGTTTCTGATCAGTTTCTGAAATTCCATGTTTCCATTTTGTTTATGTAATTTGTTTAGTTGCATTCTATTGTGTGTTTCTCACAATTCAAATATTTCTTCTATTGTGTGTAGTTATTTTTATTTTACAGTTGTTCTACCTATTCTTCTTATCTATCTAAACGTTGTGTCTAATCAGGAAGCATGTCTGGACCCCGTGGTAATCAGATTACACTTAGAGTCGTCGGTGACAGATAAGTATATATGTAATTCTTATATATTTTTGATTAAATTTTGCTAATATATTTTATTTTTTGCTACAGTTTTGTACCCGATGGGCATCAGGTCTCCTCGTATATTTCTAAAAAATTTAAAGAAAGACTGTCAACTTCGACTACTTGGGGTCATATTGAAAATGAATTGAAAACATTTTATTACTGGGAATTTTTGGTAAGTAGTTTAGATGTATATTTAATTTGATGTTACAACTTTTTTGATACTAACCATATTTTTTTTTTTACAGAAAAGGTATACTTGGGAGGAGGGTGCAGAGGAGGATTCAAGAGAACGTGGAATGTCTACTGCTCCAAATTGTACAGGGACATGGTCTACAAGTGGAGAAAGAAGGCTGATAGGCCTTCAGAGGTCCCTGAGACTATTTGGGCAGCATGGCGAGCTGTCTGGGATGGCCAGCACTGGCAAGAGAATGCTGCGATTGCTCGAGCCAATCGCAATTCTGAGCTTGCTGGCCCCAGCACGGGATCCACGAAGCACACGGCTGGATCCCGTTCCATTGTCCAGCATGCCAGTGATTTGGTATGTTTTTATTTAGGTTATTAAAGGCATTTAGTATGTTTTTTTGGATATGTTTAAACATTATATTTTGTGTATACAGGCTGCTGAGCTACAGAGACCTCCCACTAGTTGGGAGGTATTCAGCAAGACCCACAAGAAAAAAGATGGGTCATTTGTCGATCGACGCTCCCTAGCAATCAATGTAAGTATATTAATTATATTTTATTTGTTTTGACATTTTATATAGATTAATTAAATTATTATTTCACAGGAAGCAATGACCACTAGAGTTGCAGAGGCACACGTCTCAGCCTGCTGCAGAGGGGGAGGATTCACAGCCTCTTTCCACCGACGATGTGAATCGGATTTATTTTGATGTCGTCGGTGGAAGGAGGAAGACCGCCCTATACGGCCTGGGCTCTCAGGCAAAGATTATATATGATCAGATGAGAGTTCCAGGGGTTAGGGGGCGTCCAGCATCCTCCTCCTCTTCCTCTAGTGAGGTTCGTCAATTGCGGGAGGAAAATGATGCCTGCGGACTCGAATCACGTCGATGGAGTCGACGTGGGCCGAGAGGGACGCAGCGTGGGCTCAGAGGGACGCAGCGAGGGATGCTGAGTTGAGTGATTTGCGGGCTCGCCAGGCACACACTGAGGAGATAATAAGAAACATGCAAGCTTTTGCAGCGACCCTATCCGATGACACAGATGTCAGCCCCTCCCGCCCCTCGTTTTGAGTCTCAGGAGACACAGGATCCTGAGGATACCACAGAGGAGTAGAGATATTTTAGTGGTATGTTCTATTTTTTCTCTATATTTTTTCAGTAACAATGGATTGAGTTATTATATTCATAATGATTGCTTTCTTATTACTTCATTTCTGTTTACAGATTGCACATCATCAGAGTTGAATTCAGATTTCTTCCCCTGCTTGAAAGGTATGCATATTGGATATTATTCCTTAATTGTTTCTTATTTGTTAATTTTCATTTACATATTTAATATTATTAGAGTTATATTTAGATATTAACTCTATTTAACTTTTATTTATCTTCTATTGTGCAGGAATATTTTTCCTTTTCATCCATTATTCACTCTGATATTCATGTACGTAATGTTTCTCTACTAAACTCTGACTTTTGATGTATATAGTTCTTTTCATTTACTCTGACTTATGTTTACCTTCTTTTGATGTATAGATTTGGATATTTACTCTTGTTTAGATTGGATATTAGAAATGAAAGTTTGTTTCGATGTTTGTTTGAATGTTTAGATGTTGTAATATTTACTTTTGTTTGATGTTGTAAAATTTACTCTTATTTGATGTTTGTTTGGATCAGTGGATTTGGATATTTGTATATTATTGATTGTATCTATGGGAAGGGGAAAAACAGTATTTGGCTGTGAAAATTTTTCCAGATTTTGCGACGGATATTTTTAAAAATCTGTCGCAAATAGCGACGGACTATTGACTTTTCCGTCGCTATCACGATCGATTAGCGACGGAGTTTGACCGAATCAGTCACTATTACGATAGATTAGCGACGGATATTGACCAAAGTCGTCGCTATCACGAAAGATTAGCGACGGATATTTGATCGTCCGTCACTAAAATCTCCCCGGGACACATCACCCCATATTCCTCGGTGTTTGCGACGGGATTATATGTCCGTCGCTAACTTAGCTTTGCGATGGGCTTATATATCCGTCGCTACCTCATATTAGCGACGGGTTTTTTTGTTTCCGTCGCTACCTTAGCTCTGCGACGGGTTTTCGCCCGACGGCGCTCACTCCGTCGCTATTCCGTCACTATTAGTGTTTTGCGACGGAATAGCGATGGATTATGACCATCGTTATTCGCTAATATTTTTTAGTGTTGGCTCCTATATTTTTCATAGTTGATTTAAGGGAACATTTGAGAAAACTCTCCAATATCAAACTGGGCTTTGCATGCACACCCTGATGAGATTGACAAGACAGTTTTGTGTGTTATTTTTTTATCAGAATAAAAGAGTAAAAATTCAGTATAAATCGTAAAGATTTGAGAATAAATTGTTTGAGATTGAGTACTAATTTAAGAAATTTGAATATTATTTGAAAATTTTTGAGTATACATTGTTTCAGCGGCAATTTACCAAAGGGCGTACGCAACAATCGGAAATTACCAAAGGGCGCACCATGGTTTCTAGTTTACCAAAGGGCGCAACCCTTTAAGTGAACTTCCTATTATACCCTTGGCGCCACAAAATGCCTTTTTCATTGACAATTTCGAGACATCCGAACCACTTTTGCAGTAAAATAATAATTTGTGGTTCGGATGACCAGGTAGTGGAAATTTTCTCAGCCTATATTATATATTACTACCTTGCACAAGTCGAATCATCACGAGGGTACGTATATTATTCGACCTTGCACAACTCAATTCATCAAGGCAGCTGAGGAAGATAGGTGTTGAAGGAGAAAAAGCAAGCAAAAGATTGTTAACAAATACAAATAGTAATGTACGTATGATTGTTATCTTTGATATGGTATCAGACCTAGTTTTATACTTATCACTCTTGCTACAATTTTTTATGTTTGGAGGAGTCTAAGGGTGATATGCATTACATAATAAGGGCTCTATGAAGATTAGGAGATCTACACCTCCGTCCATATAAAGCCTCATAGGTGCCATGCCGATAGTGGCCTGATAACTATTGTTGTAAGCGAATTCCGCTAAGCACAAGTATCTGCACCAACTGCCCTTGAAATCTAAAGCACAAGCTCTGAGCATATCTTATAGTACTTGATTAACTCTCTCTGTCTGACCATCTGTATGAGGATGAAAAGCTGTGCTAAACTTCAGTTTGGTGCCTAGTGCTGTCTGTACGCACTCCCAGAAGTGCGAAGTGAACCTACTGTCCCTATCTGAAATGATAGTCTTAGGGACTCCATGTAGTCTGACGATCTCCTTGAGGTATAACTGAGCTAGTTGTTCCATGGAATAGGAGATCCTGATAGCTAGGAAGTGGGCAGACTTAGTCAATCTGTCTACTATTACCCAGATTGCATCATATCCATTTGTTGTTCTGGGTAGTCCCACTATGAAATCCATGGAAATATCTTCCCATTTCCATTCTGGAATCTGAATAGGCTGCAGAACTCCACCTGGTCTCTGATGTTCTGCCTTGACTCTTTGGCATGTCAGACAGGTACTGACATATCTGGCGATGTCTCTCTTCATCCCAGGCCACCAAAAACGTCCCCTGAGGTCTTGGTACATTTTGGTGGAACCAGGATGCATCGCATAAGGAGATCTATGTGCGTCCTCTAGGATCTTCCTTCGGAGCTCTTCTTGGTTCAGAACACATAAGCGGTCACCGTAGTACAGTGTCCCATTATCTGTTAGGCGAAATTCTCCATTTTCGGCTTCTGTCATCCCCTGCTTGATTTTCTGAAGGTCAGGATCTTGATCCTGTGCTGTCCGGATGTCTTCAATCAGGGTGGACACTAATGTCAAAGTGGAGAGCTGCCCAACTAAAATTTCCAGTCCGAACTCTGATAACTCTTTCCGAAGGGGCTGTGACATCGTGGACAAAGCTAGTAGGGTGGCACTAGATTTTCTGCTAAGTGCATCTGCCACCTTATTAGCTTTACCTGGATGGTAGAGGATGTCAATGTCATAATCCTTGACTAGCTCAAGCCACCTGCGTTGTCTCATGTTCAGATCCTTCTGAGTAAAGAAATACTTTAGACTCTGATGATCTGTGAAAATCCTACACTGGGCTCCGTATAAGTAATGCCTCTAAATCTTGAGAGCGAACACTACTGCAGCTAGCTCAAGGTCATGGGTCGGGTAATTCTTCTCATAATCCTTGAGTTGTCTAGAGGCATAGGCAATAACCTTGCCATTCTACATCAGCACTGCTCCAAGTCCTAATTTAGACACATCGCTATATATGTCAAAGCTGTCAGTGGTCTCGGGAAGAGTCAGGATGGGAGCACTAGTCAATCTTCTCTTTAATTCTGTAAAACTGTTCTCGCAGTCCTCTGTCCACTGAAACTTTCTGTTCTTTCTGGTAAGAGATGTCAGTGGGGAGGCTATTCCGGAGAAATTCTCTACGAATTTCCTGTAGTAACCGGCTAGACCCAGAAAACTTCTAATCTCACTGGCATTCTTCGGTCTGATCCAGTTACTTACTGCTTCTATTTTGCTGGGGTCTACCATCACACCATCCTTGGAGATGATGTGACCCAGAAAAGACACCTGATCGAGCCAAAACTCGCACTTGGAGAATGTCGCATAGAGTTGGCCCCGCTGAAGAATCTCTAATACTGTTTTCAGGTGTTCTGCGTGTTCCTTCTGAGTCCTGGAATATATCAGAATGTCATCGATGAAGACGATAACAAACTTATCTAAATATTCTCGGAACACTCTGTTCATGAGGTCCATAAAAGTTGCTGGAGCGTTTGTTACGCCAAAAGGCATAACTACAAACTCATAGTGTCCGTATCATGTTCTGAAAGCTGTCTTGGGGATGTCGCCTTCTTTAACTTTCACCTGGTGATAACCCGATCTCAAGTCTATTTTTGAGAACACTGCTGCTCCCTTTAGCTGATCGAACAAGTCATCAATTCTTAGCAAGGGATACTTGTTCTTGATGGTGACTTGATTCAACGCCCGATAATCTATACACAAGCGCATGGACCCGTCTTTCTTCTTCACGAACAATACGGGAGCTCCCCAAGGTGAATGACTAGGGCGTATAAAGCCCTTGTCGAGCAGCTCCTATAGTTGCTCCTGAAGTTCTCTTAATTCTGCTAGAGCCATACGGTATGGTGCTTTTGAAATGGGGTTGGTACCTGGAATGAGATCTATCTCAAACTCTATCTCCCTGTCTGGTGCTAAGCCTGGTAACTCGTCAGGGAAGACTGATGGGTAGTCACATACCACTGGGACCTCTTCTAGCTTTTGGTCCTTGACTTGTTCGGCATGGACTACATGTGCTAGAAATCCAGCACATCTTGTACTCAGTAGTTTCCGTGCTTTCATGGCGGAGAGAAATTTCTTGGCCTTCTTCTTCGGTTCTCCGAGGTATTCAAACTGCTCTCCTGTCTCGGGTTGGAAAACAACTTTCCTTTTTTGGCACTCTATAGAAGCGCCGTATTTCCTCAGGAAGTCCATCCCAAAAATGACATCATAGTCAGACATATTCAGTATTACCAGATCACAGTAAAGCTCTCTGTCTGAAATGCTGACTGGTACGGCACGGAGCCAATGTGTGGATGCCATGATGTCTCCGGAGGGCAGGGTAGTCAGAAACTGACAACTAAGTACGTCCGGAGGTATTGCTAGTTTTTCGACGAATGCCCTGGATACATATGAATGGGTTGCCCCAGTATCGAAAAGTACAGATGCATGCAGGTTTAAAATACTAATCTGACCTGTAACAACTGTAGAGGCGGTGGCTACATCCTCTCTGGTCAGTGAGAAAACCCGTGCATTTGTAGTAGCCGGTGGATCCTCTAATCTACCTTGATTGATCTGAGGACCCTCTAGTGCCGTCTGCATCAGGTGAAGCTGAGCGGGCTTACCTCCATACTGAATAGGCTGTGGGGGAGGTAAGTTGGCCTTGTTAGGGCATTGCTTGGCCATATGCCCTTCCTGACCACAGGTGTAGCACCCTCGTGTGCCCAGGCGGCAGACTCCTGAGTGTTGTCTCCCACAGTTGGAACAAGTGGGATACTTGGTTTGCTTATTGGCTGGCTCCCCTTTTGGATTGTTCCACTGCTTTCTTTTGCCTTGATTCTTTCCTTTCCAGTTAGAGTTAGAGCCCTGGGGTTTCTGAGTTCCTGTGCTACCGCCTTGGCCCTTATTCTCTGTCACGACTGCCTTCTGCTGTCGCATGCTGTTCAGGTAATGCTCGGTGATCAAAGCACTGTTAACTAGTTCCTCTGAGGTTTGCGGCCTATGGACGCCGCTGGCCACATTCAGTGCTATCTCTGGCCATAGCATCTTGAGCATTAGCCTGACCCGCTCTCGTTCAGTACTGACCAGCTCAGGGCACAGGAGAGCCAGTCTATTGAATCTCTTCACGGCCTCCTCTACTGATAGGTTGCCTTGCCGAAATTCAGTGAACTCGTCGTAGTGGCGGTTTGTGACCCGCATGTGGAAGAATTCTTCAAAGAACTCTTCTTCAAAGCTAGCCCAGGTCATCTGATTGATTGGGCGTTTTATCTTGATACGCTCCCACCACATACGTGCGTCTCCGGCTAGGCAGAAGGAGGCACACTTTACTTTCTCATGCTCTGGCCAGTCTAGCAGCTCCATGGTACTCTCTAGGGTCTTGAACCAAGCTTGGGCATCCCATGGTTCACTGGTGCCTGAGAAGGTCTCTGGCTTGATCTTCTGCCATTGGATCAGATAAGCTTCCCTTTTTGCCCCTGTTGCTGGGGCTACTGGCATGTCTGGTGGGACTGGCGCCACAAGTGGAACCTCCGTCACTATCGGCGTCTCCCCCTGGGGCTCTGGGGTAACAGTGGGAGTAGCCTGCTGATTAGCGATTAGAGCAGCTATTACTTGCTGCTGTTCCGCTACCTGTCTCTGCAGTTGTGCTACTACCTCTGTCAGGTCCGCTGGAGGCACTGAGTGGTCTGCCTCCTGCTGAGGCTCAGTAAATGGTGCTCTTCTAACTGAGCGTCCTCTTGCCATTATCTAAAATAGAGGAGGATCATACAATTCATATTTTAATTGTAAGACATGCTGTCAGATATAAACTAAGGTATTAAACATGCTTTCGTTAACTGTAAACAAGAACTGGCTAGAAGACAGATAGCATGAATAACATGAAAATACTATAATTCTGAAAGCAAGAAAATATAGTAATGTGAGAGATACTCTTACTTAGAAGTTGCAGGTCTGATGCTGATGTGTGTGAGGAGGAAAGATAGAACATGCTCTGATACCACTCTGTAACGACCCGCCTTCTGGTACTAAGCTTCAAGGCGGATCGCTACTAACTAACTGACTAATTACTAATTAATGATGATACTAAACCAACTGGAAGAATTTTAAAAATTTCTTATTTCGCTATTTACTGAACTAACAATTCATAAACATGCTGAAAGTACTAATTTGTCCAAAATAAAATAAAAACTTTAATTTTATAAGCTTGGTAGGAATCTCAACAACGATATGTAAAAGCATAAACATAAACGTGCCAAGTTTATATCAACTTCTTATTGAAACCATTCATTATTCATATCTAAGGGCATTCTTAGCTACTACATGTCATTCTATATGGTGCATATATCTTAAACAAGCATATTCTATGTATTTAGCATGTAAATCAAAAGTATTAAGTTATTATCTCCAAAGCATAAGCATGGATCTAAATTACCATATTACAAGTAGATGACTCATGACATTCAAGCATTCACAAATCAATATTAAGTCAGGTAAGTAAACTACTTTAAGCATACTAGGCACCACAAATACCAGTCTAATTAAATCCATACATGGTTCACATAATTTATTGCGGAATAACTAAAGAAGCATAATAAAGGCTTTCTATGCTTTGCAAGTTCCGAAGACTTTTATTCCAACTCCACCACCACACACACTTTGCATCAAGCCCGCCGCCTCCGCTACTAGTGCTTTCCTTTACCTATATCTGCAGTATAAGGAAATGCAACCTAATAAGCATAAAGCTTAGTAAGTACCATCTAGCCTCACAAAACCATGAAAACTCGAATTATGCTTTTGTAAAACATGCTATGCACATACATGCTCATATCCACAAGTAATCATGCTAGGCTCATGCTAAAATACATATCATAGAGTGTCATGGCATATAACTGAGATATGTCACATACTGAACTAAAACTGAAAAGTAAGCTATAACATGACATACATATCTGAACTGGAACTGAAACTAACTAACATAAAACTAATTATCAAATTCACCACATGCTAATATGAATTTCTGAAAACTAAATACATATAGTAGGTAAAAATAATAATCAATTGCTATGGGCCCGGCAATGTACCAACTGTGCGCGCATCCCTAATAAACCCAAGGTAGCAAATCCCGAATCCATTAGGGTTCTACTAGGTTATCTAAACCTAGGGGCAACTAGGAGCCCATCCCATACTAGGTTATCTAAACCTAGAGGCAACTTGGAGCCTATCCCTGGACCGAAGTCTGGTACAATGCCAACTGAAAATAAAATAGTTCTTTTATACTTTTCTTTTTCTCTTCTGATTCTTGCTTTCACTAGGTTATCTAAACCTAGGGGCAACTAGGAGCCCATCCCGTTGGACCTTGATCCCAATCATAAACTGAAGCAAGAATTTCTATTCTTTAATACTTTCTATAGCATTAACTGAACTGAACATTTTAACAACCACCTAACGTGCGTGCTTGTTCATAATTTACGATTTCTAATCGTAAAGCATAAATACAAGGAAATAAAGCATATGAAAAATCAACCGAAACTACTTATACTGCAGGTGAGGGATACTTACATCCTGCGCTAGGTTTTCCTTACGAATAAAATCTAAAATTCCCAAGAGAACGTCGAACTACAACGTTCTTCTTGCTTCTTGGCGTTCTCCTCGCGTCTACGAGGGTCCCCGTAGAGAATAGGGCCTCTTGAGACCTTCCCTTGGCTTCCCCTTTGTCTTGGGCGGCAAAAGAAGAGGAGAAGATGAAGAAAATGCTAGAGAGGAAGAGGAGAGGTCGCGTGCGTGAGGGAGGGCGTCGGCGCCGCTAGGTTGGGAGAAAATTAACCTAAAACTCGTAACTCCCTCTTTTATACTTATGGGGGGCGAATTTACCTAATTATACCTTATCTATTGTTTCCCTTAATCTATTTCAACAAAAGTAAACTAGCCTAGCTGGTCCGCCCAGTCTTCTCTCATGGAAGGGTTGAGGGATCAATTCCCACTTACGTGATTTTTTATTTTTATCCCTTTTTGCCACTTTCGTTTACGGAAAAATTCTATAAAAATATCCATAAATTTGGAATAAATTCCAAGATATTTCTAAAATTAGTTTCGAGAATTTTCGGGCGTTACAGAGTCATCGGAGGTACACCAGTGTGGCCTTGTGATTATAGATGAGTCACCTAGGGAGGTGGCTAAGGCTAAGAGCTCAAGGGGGAGCTCTAGGAGCCAGTTGGGACCCATGGTCAATAGATATTGGGAGGATTTCTTTCGGAAGTCTAGATGGACCATGGAGTGTATCAAAGGATTTGGAGACGAATTTGAGTCTCAATCCTAGGGATTTGACACATTGGAATTGAGTGTCATGCATGAAAATATGAATTGGGGCCATATTGCATGAACATTAATTTTTGATGTATAGATGTCATATAAACCAATGCTAGGGATGTATTATGGTTTGATATGGGTAGATACATCAAGAGGGGGCCAAAATTATGATTTTAGGTGAAGGTTCAATTGAACCATTTAGATAGTTTTGAGTTTTGTGTCAATCTTGGATTGGTGATAGATACATTTTTTGAATGTATTTTTCCCAAGTAGCCACGGGTACCACAAACCTCTCCACAAAATTTAAAAATTTTTGGAGAATTATGGAATTATCAGCGCATTTCTGAAATTGGGTTTAGAATGTTGAAAAGGCTGATATTAGGGTAGCAATCGACTGGTGTAGAGGGCAGTCGATTGATAATTCTGTGAGTTGGATTTTTGACTAGGTTAGTCGACTGGTAACTGTCTCAGTAGACTGATACAGATAGAAACTATTTTCAACAATGTCGGAAAGTGTCCAAATGAATGTAAACTTGTGTATAATCTTATGGGAGGTTAATACATAACATTTATAGTCATTAGAGGTTAAAAATTCAATAATTGGGATCTTGTTGGAGCCATTTTGATGTGTGGCAAAGGGGGAGAAGTGTTAGGTTTAAGTGGGAAACCAAACACGTCTTTGCAAGAAATCCTAGGTGAAGGAGGAGCTTAGGTGAAGGGGGAGCATTATTCCTCATTTATTGGTAAAGGGGGAACCTTGCAGAGGTTCTTAAAAAGCCTTTGTAAGTCCAAGGTAGAGGGAGTCTTGGAGAGGTTCTTAAAAAACCCTTGTTGATGAAAATCCTAACTCATTGAGGAATTTAGGTGTGGGGATGTCTTGTGATAGGTTTCATGCAAGTTTGCATTGCATAATTGCATATGCATTAGCGGTATAAGTCAAGGTGAAGTCTTGGCAACGTAAGTCCAAATGTTTATTTAACATTGTATTTGGTATGTGTTTCCCCTAACTTAAACATATTGCCAATCATAAAAAAAGGGGAGATTTTTGGAGCAATCTATGGTCCGGAATAACCATGTGTTTTGATGTTTGGGCAAAGGGTTTAAGTTAGGTTCACCCTTGTATTTGATATGTGTATGTAAGTGTGTAGGTTTGCAAGATACACATAGGCTTAACTGGACGACTTCGAGGCGGGTGAAGGATAACATAAGGAGACAAGCCGTGAGCTTGTATACATCTGAGGGACCGTGGACAAAGCAGGAACGATGAGCCGAGGGAAGCGCACCTCGAGGCATACGCGAAGGATGACATGAGGACGAGCCATGGGCTCATATGCATCCGAGGGATGAGAGCCAAAGTCGAAGAAGACTTGAAGGCAACAGGTCGGGGCGGCTAGGTGAAGAGTCAGTTGAGTCGTGAGGGTCCGAGTGCTTAGAGAATTGTACTCAAGAAAGAAAACCCTAGGTTTAGGGTTTGGACAGTCGATTGATGTCATGCCCTGAGACCAACGGAGTCGCTAATCCAATATAAAATTAGACAACATGTCCCTGTCTGACAGACAATTTACACATACACACAAACACCCACGCAGTATAATTGGCCTCTGACCTCAAAACAGATATATATTATGTAGAAATATAAAGCATCACATTAATAAAGCGATAAATCTCACCTGAGCTACTCTCGGGGCAGATGCGTAGCAAAACGACAACACAAAGTCCATCATAGGACTCTAAAATACAATACCGCATGAATGAATGAAATAGAAAACCACAGTATCGAAATGAATACAAACCAAAAATAAATGCTATAAAGAATCCAAATGCGTGGAAGCACCCAACCAAATGGAGTCGCGGGGACCCGAGACCGGCAACTGGGCTCCTCCGGTGAGCTATCAATCTGAAAATAAAATCATTGTGACGGGTGGTGAGTCCAAGTAGACTCTGCGGGTATATATAGAGAGATATGCATGGCAGATAAATAACTAAATAAACTATACAAAAATAACAAGATACAGTCTCAGCAATAGTAGTAGAAATATGCAAAACTGAAGTAACAAAGACTGTACATACCAGAAATTAATCTATCCTGATCATAAAAGGACTCGTACCATATGAGCAAGTGTAGGGTCATCAAACCAACAAATGGTATATCCTGTATGTGCATATCAAACAAGTACAACGAATAAATGCAGCAAACACAATCAAAAGGCACAATGCATCATATGCACATGATGCAATGACATGGTCACCTCTAACACCAGTCAAGTCACCAAGACATGCAATAATGTATCGGCCGAGTGGGTAGAGCTGTGACACTGTCCGCACTCTGTCATCACTGCTCTTGAGTATCCGAGTGGACAGGATGCTAGTGGAGTAAACAGCCCGCCCCATATATATGGGGAGATATCTCTCTCATCTTCTCTGGTCTATGGGAAGAGAAGGGTTCCCTGCCTGCTACCATGCTCCCAAACCACTACCCATGAGCAGTCGAGCAGAGCAGTACAGAGCAAATGAACACACCCAATGGTATCCACAAACCCATGAATGGTCGTGTGTGCATATCATGTGCCGGAAGACGATAGACTCAACCACAAGGGAGTCACTAATCGTCGACATGCAACAATGCAGGGATGGTGCATGACTCTAACACATACAACCCTGACCAGGTCATCAACACATAACACAACCTAACATGCACAGGTTATAAACATGCCTCATAAATCAATCATCAGATATCTAGATACACGTGCAAGTATGACAAGAATAAATCAATGCAACCATATAGTGGTATGCAATGCTATATCTACATACTCATGCTCACATCAATGATATACGGAATCAGATAATAAATAAACGAGACTGTATAGAAGGGAAATCTAGATCATATCTAAGGTCAAGCATAAGTATCAAGCAGGATAACAAACGATAACAGATAAAGGTAAATATCAGCCAAGTATATAATTATCAAATAGTCAAGCATAAAAGGTAAAGTAGATCTATAGAATACAAGCAAGAAGTACCCGCCTCCAATAGTAGAAGTCATATGAAAGCAGAAATGAATCACCCGCCAATAATGAGCAACAAGAAATCCACGTCAAGTCCCTGTATCAAGGACATGTTTAATTAGCTATTACACAGCAATGGTAACTAGCTAATAAATCCCTAACCATACTAGGGTTAACCTAATTGTTCCTTTTATTTAATTATCTCCAATCCATCGCGACTATGTTTAATATAGTGTCAAATTCTATACTAAACCCACCATTAGTTCTAATCTAATGTATCCACAAGGTTAGATTAGGTTTCATCTCCTAATCTACAACTCTATCCCAAGACATCTAGGTAACAAGGAAAAGAACAAACCACTAATCTAATCATACACACCAACCAATTGATCAAAAACCAAACAACATTGATCAAATTTGAATTTACCATGGAGCTACACATCTACAAGCTCCAAAACACAGATCCAAATCCAACCATCAAATTCAAATTCACAGAACCTACCTACGGCTTAATCTTGTTCACAAATAACCTTAACCATCAATCAACTATTGAAATCAATTACAACAAATCATCTTGTAATTACTTATATACCTTGATTAATCCCTTATTCTCCTTCTTTGATAGTGGACCTCAACAGGAAGTGGAGGCCGACAATAGCAGCTGATCGAATGGTGAGTTGCAAAACATGGAACAATTAGAGCATCATCGATCAGCAATTGTGCTGGGGTTGCGGCGATTAATGAGGTAGAAGGCAATCCAAGGAGCACACAAACCCACCTATGTGATGGACGGTCGACCACAGCGACGAACCTCGACTAACACCAAAGTTGGCTTGTTGTTCACCCAAAAGGTTTCCCCAACTCCGGTGATGGCTTGCTCACGCGAGGGGGAAGGAAATGGGAAAGGTTGGCGTTGATCTACGGCGATCAGAGGGAATCATGACCATGGATCAACTGAGATAATGAAGAGGGTGGCAGCTCCGGCCGGTTGGCGACGAGCTGGCATGAGGAGGAAGAGGAGAGGTTCTTGGCTTCGGTTGGCTCGCGCAAGGGGAGGGAATGATGCTCCGGAGGCAAATGAAAGGAGTGGTCAACGAGGTTAGGTTTCACGACAGTGGACAGGATCGAGTGTATCGCTGGCTGCTGGTCGAGAGAAGGGGAGAGGGTGTCGGTGCATGTGGGGGAAATAGGGATTAGGGCATGGGTGAAGGATGGGAGGTATTTGTGAGGGTGAAATTTGCATTTTAACCCCTCCAAAGCTGCTAATCCTCTCTAAGCCCTTAGGCTTAGGGTTTTAAGCCGTATAACCCCCCTAGATTTAGGTTTTATTCAATTCTAGGCCCTCAATTACTGTATTTATGTGTTTTAGTCCCTCCTAATGTTTAGTTTTATACCATTTGAATCTTGAAACTTCGTCTAAGAGCTCGAAAATACTAGGACCTTTCCCGAAAAACTTTTTGGAGCGAGACAAAAGTGTCGGATTTAATATCCTCCCTCACTAACAAAAATTTGGTCCCTAAATTTTGTAATTCACTATAGTAAACACTATCAATAAATATGCAGATATAAATACAGAACAATAACTAACCATACATACCTCAGGTGAATAGGTGGGTGTAGCGAGCTCGGATGACCTCCTCAAGCTCCCAAGTAACCTCCTCATCTGAATGATGTTGTCATCTGACCATAACCAATCGGATCGTCTTGTTCCGCAACTGATGCTCTCGATGACCCAAAATCCATACAGGAACCTCCTCGTAAGTTGCATCAGGCTAAAGTGGAACTGAGACATCCAACAGCACGTGTGAAGGGTTCGGTACATACCTCCTCAGCATAGATACTGGAATACATCGTGTACGCCGGTAATAGATGGTGGAAGAGCCAAATGATAAGCCACTGCTCCAATCCTCTCCAAGATCTGGAATGACCCAATGTAACGCGGAGCAAGCTTATCTCGAAGACCAAACTGTTTCACCCCTTTTGGTGGGTGCAACTCGCAGAAACACATGATAACCTACGGAGAACTCCAGAGGTCTCTGTCTCCGATCGGCATAGATCTTTTGACGATCCTACGCCTCAGATATCCTACGTTCGATAATGTGGACTAACTCTGCCTCGTGTTGAGCTCTCTGAGGTCCTAACAGCTGGGATTCCCCAACCTCCTCCCAGAGGGTGGGTGTCTGACAAGGCCTACCATACAACACCTTATACGGTGTCATCTGAATAGCCGCATGATAGCTATTGTTGTAGGCAAACTCGACAAGATGAAGATGATCCTCCCAACTGCCTCTGAAATCCATCACACAGGCTCGCAGCAAGTCCTCTAAAGTTTGGATAGTACACTTTGACTGACCATCGATCTGCGGATAGAAGGCAGTACTAAATCTAAGCTAGGTACCCATGGCCTTCTGTAGACTCTGCCAGAAGCGTGAGGTGAAATGCGGATCTCAATCTGAGATAATACTCAACGGGATGTCGTGCAATCTGATGATCTCTCTGTAATATAGCTTTGTCAGTCTGTCCAGGGAATTGGTCCTCCATAGAGCTAGGAAATACGCAGATTTGGTCAATCAATCAACGATCACCCAAATTGCGTCTAGGCCTCGTCTGATCCTAAGCAGTCCCACCACGAAATCCATAGTGATGTATTCCCACTTCCACTTGGGAATGGGAATACTCTAAAGTAACCCAGCAGGTCTCTGGTGCTCTGCCTTATCCTATTGGCATACTAGGCATCGGGCAACGAAATCAGCGATATCTCGCTTTATTCCGTTCCACCAGTAGGAATGCCTCAGGTCTCGATACATGCGGATGCCACCCGGATGGATAGAGAATTGGGAGCGATATGCCTCCTGTAACAGCTCCTCCATAATAGGGTGTGCCTTTGGTACGCAAAGCCTCTCGCAGAAATATAAGACGCCCTCGTCATCCTATGTAAAATCAGACTCCTGCTCTATGGTTGCTTTGCTACCAAGGAACTACAGATGTTGATCACTCACCTGAGCCTCTCTGATCCTCGTTCGGATGGAAGAATGAGCAACCATGGTCGCCAGGATATCCCTCTCAATATGTCCCTGCTCCTCTTGACCCAACTTTGAGAAGCCCAGAACTATCTCGGTAACCAGATCTCGGTGGTAAGCCAATACTCCTCTGGACTTCCTACTCAAGGTATCAGCAACGACATTAGCTTTTCCAGGGTGGTAGCTAATGGTACAATCATAATCTATCAGGAACACCATCCACCTCCTCTGTCGGAAGTTGAGCTCCTTCTGTGTGAATAGGTATTTGAGGCTCTTATGGTCTGTGAATATCTCAAAAGTGATCCCATACAAGTGGTGCCTTCAAATCTTCAACGCAAATATAATGGCTGCCAACTCTAAATCATGTACAAGGTAGTTCCTCTAATGCTCCTTCAACTGTCGAGAAGCATAACACACTACCCGCCCATGCTGCATCAGAACGATGCCCAATCCCTGATAAGACGCATCTGTATAAAGCACAAATCCGCCTTCTCCTGATGAAAGAATGAGGATGGGTGCTAACACTAACCTCTTCTTCAACTCCTGAAAACTGGCCTCACAAGCCTGTGACCATGTGAACTTCACACCTTTCCTAGTAAGGTGTGTCAACGACATAATGATGCTCAAGAAACTCTCTACAAATCGTCTGTAGTAGCCGACCAATCCCAAGAAACTGTGAACCTCCTGAACTGACATTGGCTACTCCCAACTGGTGATAGCCTAAATCTTCTGGGGGTCTATTTGTTAGTGATATGAGAGAAGTGTCCTAAGGCAATCGCCTTATGATTGTAAACATTTATTTTAATAAATGATAATTCACTATTTGAGTATACATGTTTGTGTATTTGATTGGGATCTTAAACTCATCTACTGAATGTCCGCAATATAATTCACAGCATAAGAGAATTTGTGATAGGATCACAACTAGTGATGGGATCACAACTAGTGATTATCTCTACATGTGCAATTGTGAAGTATTGAAAGTATCCCTAGTAGATGAATTAATAAAATACGGACACTATCAATTCTGTTGAGACTAGCATGGGTTATTCTCTAATACGCTGATTCTCACTGGCTGGTGATATTGGGATATCCGGAGATAAATATGGATGCTAGTTAAGGGAACTAGTTCATTAGAGTGACTAGCTATAAAACTTCATATGGTAATCTATAAAGATATGTCACTGAAGTTATTACTGCAGCTTAAGTGCGATGTTCCTTTGACTTACGGTGTTCAAGTCATCTTGGTCATGGAGACTTATACTTTAACATCTTAAGCAAGCATCTCCAAGGAGGTGTGGACCCAGGATGATTGGGTTTAAGCCGAAGTGCCCGAAGATGTTTGAACAGCCTACAAAGGATTCACCACTCCTTGCGAGGAGATGTATACCTAGGCCTATCGTCGGATTGTTACTCAAAGCCTCTGGCCACAGCATATCATGTTTAGAGTGCGAGTCTCTTAAATACATGAGAGTAATTAGAAATCCAAAGGTCGAGAAAGACACGACTTGGGCTAGGTGTGACGTAGTCAGTCTAGTGGGGACTGACACAAACAGACCATGTCCTGAACCAAGTGGGTATAAAATGGTGAAGGGAATGGGGCACGATACATTAGAGCTGCTGAAGGGTTTCAGAATAATTTCTAAGGTCAACCGTTGATCTTTTGATTAATTGGGGATCATGATGTACTACTAGGTGCCACTCATGATCGTTCTATAATTGATGAATTATAGACGGTCAACATAAATTGAAAGCCTATTTAGTCACACGCACTACGAGTAATCCAAGAGATTTAAAACGAGTTGAAAATTGAATTTTCCGATCAAGAGAAATAAGTCGAATCTGAATTTATCAGAGGCGCAACGGAAGCTTAAAATGGCTAAGTCTTTTGAAGGCTTATTGGGCGAATTAAATGAGTTTAATTCGCGAGGGAAGGGCTTGGAGTGGTCGGCCAAAGAGGTGGCCGGCCACCTAAAGGAGAGAAACAAATTTAATTGGTTTAAATTATAAAATAAATCAAGCGCGATTTGTTTTATAAAAATTATGGATAAATAAATTTGTTTTCATGGAAATTAAAATAAACTTTAAATAGTTTATTTTTATTTTATAAAATCAATTATGAATTGATTTTTCCATGATAAGAAAAATTTATATAATAAATTTATTCTTGTTATGGAAATTAAAATGAACCATGGATTGGTTTATTTTATTTTATAAAATCAATTATGAATTAATTTTTCCATGATAAAGAAAAATTTATATAATAAATTTATTCGTTTTATGGAGATTAAAATAAATTTTAAATGGTTTATTTTATAAAATCAATTATGAATTGATTTTTCCATGATGAGAAAATTTATATAATAAATTTTATGAAAATTTAGTCCATAATTAAAAAGAGAGATGTATTTGTTTTATTATAAAATTAGTTATAATAAAACTTGGCATAACGGAATAATGAATAAGAAAATTTATAAGATAAATTTCTTATGAAAATTTATTCCGTTAATTCCGTTAAAGGGAAGACATGGCAATGGAGAGGCTACTATATAAAGGAACCAAGGCTAGGCTTGAATTCCTCAATTGAGTTATCAAGAGATTAGTAGCTCCCTCTCTCTCTAACTCTCTCTCTCTCTCTAGGGTCGGCCCCCCTTCTCTCTCTCTAGTGCCGGCTCTCTCTCCTCCCCTAGGGCCGGCGCACATCCCAAGGGTGGCCGAGAGCTTCATCCGCCAAGAAGGTGCCGAAGAAGAAGAAACGGATCGCGACTCCTTCTTTCCTTTCCCGGAATTTTGATTCCGTTACTTGGTGGTTAGTTTCCTTTCTTCTCTCTTGATCTTCTAGTTGTGCCTTTAGAGAATCTAGTAGTTCTCGTCGGCACAAAACTCGTGACTTTGAGAAGTCATCCCGAAGAGAACTCGGCGTGGACGCGAATAGAGGCAGAGCTTCCAAGGGATGCTACGGTTGGATCTCGTCCCTTTCTTCGAGTTACGCGAGGTACAAAGTAAATTAGTTTACTTTTTCGCAAAAATTTTAATTTATGATCATGTCCACACATCATAAGGTCGCATGCTAGATAGGTGGTTAAAAATAATTTGAGAAATTATTTATGCTAATTCTTCCGCTGCACGTAAATATTTTAAAATTTACGAACCCGTATCCTTGTCAACATGCACCCGGTCCCAACACTACTGAAATACCTCGGCTGGAAACCACATGTCTTAGAAAATCGACTGAGGGTAGCTAGAACGTACACTTGCTGAACTTCGCAAATAAGCGCTCTTGTTGGATAGTCTCCAAAACAATGCGAAGGTGTTGCGCGTTCTCCTCCTCAGAACGCGAATAGATCAAGATGTCATCAATGAAGATAATCACAAACTGATCTAGATACTCCAGGAATATGTGGTTCATCAAATCCATGAATACCGCTGAAGCGTTGGTAAGCCTAAATGGCATTACCAAAAACTCATAATGCCCATATCAAGTGTGGAAAGCTGTCTTCTTGATGTCTGAGTCACTGACTCTCAGCTGGTGATATCCGGACCGCAGATCAATCTTAGAATACACTGAGGTGTCTCTGAGCTGATCAAACAAATCCTCTATCCATGGAAAAGGGTACCTGTTCTTGATGGTTACTGCATTCAACTGCCTGTAGTCAATGCATAACCTCAACGAACTATCCTTCTTCTTAACGAACAGAACCGAGGAACCCCAAGGAGATACGCTCGGTCTGATGAACCCTCTTCTAATAACTCCTGGAGTTGGACCTTCAGCTCGTCCAACTCTTTCGGGGTCATACGATAAGGAGCCTTAGATGCCGACGCAATCCTCGGAATCAGCTCTATGGTGAACTCTATTTGTCTCCTGGGAGGAAGACCTGGTAGGTCCTTTGGAAAGATGTCCGAAAACTCCTAAACCACTGGAATGTACATAAGTGAGGTGCTATTGTTGTCACCTACACTGATCATCAATAATAAGAAACTCTGGCAGCCCTGTGATAGCAATCTCTGTACCTGGAGTGCAGAAATAAAAGATATGACATCATCTCAGATGCCAGTGAAATCCCACGAGGGTTGGTTCAGAGGCCGAAAGGTGACCACCCTCGTCCGACAATCAACAGTGGCATGGTATGCAGTAAGCCAGTCCATGCCGAGAATAACGTCAAAATCTACCATCTCAAGTAACAGTAAGTCTACAATGAGAATCACACTACCGAAGTCCAGTGGGCAAGCTCTGACCTCCTAAGTGACAACCAATGACTCACCAGATGGTAATGATACAGATAGCTGTTGAATCCTAGTGGTAGGTATCCTACTAATCCTAGCCATGAATACCTGTTAAATAAAAGAATACGGGCTACCAGTATCTACTAGTCAGTTTGTAGAAACTGAATACAGAGAGATAATACCACGAAAGACTGATCCATCAGTCCTCTGAGTCTCCTCTCGGATAACAGCATAAACCCGTCCGGTCTTTGGTGGTGGAGGTAGAGGTGGATACTGCTGTGGATGCGGTGGTGGCAGAGACTGAGATACAGGTGCTCCAACAGAAGACTGAGGCTGATACGGTACAGGCTGATAAACCGGGTAATACTGAGGCTGGGGCATGTACTGCTGCTGTGGTACTAAAACAATACTGTGTGATGTCGCTGGAGTACTGATGTGCTTGTATCCGGGCATGCAGTAAATGGCTGCTAGTGGGGTTGTTTGGGGTGGACGGCAAGAATGTTGAGTCTTCCATCCTCCTCTCTGACGTCCTGTCTACGCGGTATGTCCACTTTGACCCATGACTCCAACCCCCTCGTGTTGTGCCTTCAGCGCACAGTCTTGACTCATGTGTCCTGGAAGCTTACAATAGAAGCACACTACATGCCCCACGGGACACTCCGACTTAGGATGCTCTCTGGAACCACACTGTGTACACTAGTAGTGTCTGACTATCTTCTTCTTTTGGTACTGTTGAGAAGACCGAGAGGAATGTCCTGTAGAACGTGTAGACTTCTAAGGCCGAGTAGATGCCCCAAAAGCACTCTGAGTTAACTGGCTCTGGCTACCCCACTTCTGCCCTATGGTCTGTGGTGGCTGAGTCTGAGCTGAACTCTGAGCTGACACCTTCCATTTCTTCTTTTCTCCGTTTACCTGCTGTTGTGCCATCTCTATCAAAAGGGTACACTGTGGGAGTGGGGGTCGAAACCACTGGAAGGGCCGGGTACACTGCTGGGGTAGGAGCAACTATGGGGCCATCGGGAAACCTATAAGGGGCAGTGATGAGGGAGCTGATGAACCAACCACTGTGGGCCCAGCTAGGGGTGTGGATACGGATGGAGGTTCAGACATATATCCAAATGTCGACATCACTGAGGGTATGGGTGCTACTGGATGCACAGTAGATGGTGCCAACGGTGGTACAGCTGGATACAGGACTGCAAGCACCACCGGAGGTGTAGCAATGGGTATCACTGATGGTCCAGCTGAGTAGGTGGTAGCAGGCACTGATGCTGGTATTGTGGGGATGACAGGGGTGGTGATCGCGGGTGGAATAGTCGGAACCACTGACTGCAGTGGAGATGGGGGCCTCGGAACACTTGGAGGAGTCTGCCCATGGCTGACCGACCCCTCTCTGTCAGTCTCTCAGATGACCCTACCACCGGAGACCCTATAGTAGCCTTACGTGGCCGCCCACGACCACGTCTTGGTGCGGGGGCACGTCCACACTGAGTCATACCTATTACAATATTACCCATTGGTTACTAAAGGTATAATTTAACTAACCTTACCACATCATATCATTGTTGTCCGGAGATGTCCCTGTTAGGATGTATACTAAAAGTTTTGCTTTTGGTTAAAATACATTTACATTTTAAAGAGAATCGCAAAATCACACGGTGCATATTTATATTAGTATATGCACAACATGTCTCTTACTTGGCATTGTAGATAACATGGTGCATGGTGTTGCACAGAAGATCATGTTATCAAGTTCCTTGCAAAAGTATAAGAAAGAAGCTCACAACCAAGATAAAGTTGGACAAACCGTCGGGATGGTTGTAGTGCAATTAGGTGTGATTTGTCTTAACCATAGAATTTCACTAGTGCACTTTGTGTGCATTGAGTAGGACCAAAAGAGATGTCATCCAATTTTGTACTGACTTCATAAATTGGATTAGACCTCGAATATATATTATGGAGTACGATCTCTTAATCCTGAAATAATGATGGACACATATAATTATTTATTATTTCTTTGACATACCAATGGGCAAGACATATTCTGTTAAATCGATAGGCCCGGTAAATAAGGAAATAATATTAATTATATGGTGTGTCATTGATTATTGATGAAATTCGTGTCCTGGTGAGTCAGGATGATGATGCCCCCTTGGTGAGCTTAAAAGGATCGTCATGTCAAATCTTGGAAGTGGACTATGGCCTGACATGATGAAAAGGTTGAGTGGTACTAATCAAGGATCAATAGAATAATTAATTTAATTATCAGTAAATTAAATTAATTATTGGGCATTCGATATCTTAAACACGGGGAGATGGACGACTCATAATAAGTGGAGCACATATGAAAATATGGGAGTTGGTGAGGAAGTTCAATGAGATCCTTTAGTGGAATGAATCTCTATTAATGGATCAGGTTTCGATCCATTAGCGGGCCAAGAATCAACTCCGCCTCATGGACTCTACCTTAACCCTATAAATACATGATACAAGGCTAATTAATCCACAATTAATTGGAAATTATTCCAATTATTAAACCCTAAAAATTTCTCTCTCCTCTCTTCTCTCCCACCTCCTCCCTAGGGCAAACCCGGCATGAAAGAAGGAGGGCTTTTCTTCCTCCTTTCTTCTTCTCCTCTCTTCCAGTTCGTTGCCAGCCACCAACAGCCACCGGTAGAGCTCTTCTCTTTCAGTCTTGGTGTGCAACAAGGAGGGAGGAGGCGTGGTTTGACGGCGTAAGGGAGAAAGGTGGCGCCGGCGGTGGAGGTAAGGAAACCCATTGGTTTTCTTCACTTCTCTTCTTCCCTCTCTTTCATTCTTCCTTCATGATGCTCGCTGGACAAGGAGAGGTGTTCTCTTTCTTTGTGGCGTGTGGAACCAAGTGGAGGAATGGGTGGCCGGCGGTGAAGCAAGGCTCTCCCTTTTGGTGTTGTCGCCAGAAAAGGGAGAAAGGAGAGGGGCTCTTCTTCCTTGCGGGCCTGCTGCCGTGAGATAGGAAGAGGAAGGAAGGGTTGGCAAGTGTGTGTGTGAAGAGGAGGAGCTCATCTTCTCCACAAGGTCTTCTTCTTCCTTGAAGGGTGGCCGGCAGTATTGAAACCCTAGTTCTAGGGTTTCCTCTTGGTTGGCGTAAAGAATGGAAGAGACACGAAGAAGGATTAATTGGCAATCCTTGATGACTTCGCGTCTTGGTAGCTCATCGCCCACACGACGTCCAAGAGGGGAGGATCATAAGGTAGAAGACTGTGAGGTAAACGGCGAGGTATAACTCTCCTGAGCTCCGTTTTACTTTTGCTATGTTCTTGCTTTGATATTTGTTATCATATACATGTGTTTAATTAATTATCATGAGTTAATTATTTGTTAATTAATGTGATAATTAATTTATGTCATGGACCCTGATGATACACACAAAAACTGACGATTCATTCATCATCTTTTTCGCGGTTAATTAATCCGGAAAGTTACAATGCCTTAACCTTGGTTTTGGCTAAGTTGTGACTTGGATTAATTAACACGATGACGAGACGGTCGTTTGGGAGACAGGTCTCTATTTAGATTAAATTTTTAATTCGTAGACATAGAGAGGTCTCTCAGGTTCGACCCCGTGGTTGTCTTGGAAACCGCCAAGCCATACCCAACAACTGGTATCAGAGTGAGGTTTCCGGTTTTGTGTGTTTAGGATTCGGTTATTTTCTGCACATTATCATGTACTTTATTTTTGTTGGATAATTTTTGGATGTGCATAGGCTAACTCTTTGTTGCAGGCACTAGATTCCAACTATTATGGCATTAATATGTTATGCATATGATTGATTGTGTGTGATGTAAATTAATTGAATCCTCGGGGTTGACGAGGTTAGATAAGTTATTTAATTTTTGTAATTAAATATGGCACTTGTTTATCCAAGCTTTTATTTACTTTTGATCTAGACTACATGTATACTCCTTTGTGGAGTATAGGATCAATGAATGTAAATAAGTAAGCTAGTCATCTCGGCTCGGGGACTCCTTCATGATGGCTTGCGCATGGAAAGGATGGAGTGGATGAGGTGACGACACGACTGGAGGCGCATTGGAGACCAAGGCTATAATAGTTGGAAAAATCTAGGATTTTTTCATTGCACTATTATATTGGTTTATGTGCTTGTTGTGTGTGTGCATGTGAAAAACCTCAACGTAAATAACTAAGTGGGAGAGGGACCTTAAGGGTCCCGCGATCTCCATTACAATCTGACAAGTAATGCGAACAAGCCCGCGCGTTGGCTCTGAGTGTCTTCCTCCATAACGGATAGGCTTGTTCTGCAGATCGCTGGGTTAGAAAAGACTATAGAAAATTATTAAAGAGCATGTGTACTTCTCCAACGGAAGACACATAATTGGAAATTATTTTCTTAGTGTCATGTAATGGTAAACACTTAGATACAAATATTAATATCCTCTCCAATGGAGTCACTGCTATTATTTGTAGGGTCGAAGACGACCAACTATTAATTTTACTTGTCAGAAAGTTAGGATGACGAGATAGTAAAATTAATGGGTAAAACCTCCTCTCCCAAATGTAGAATTCGTATACATCCACATCATCGTGTCATGCGAAATTCTTGGTGTTTTGAGGTGTTGGTTGTTTTGGAAATTTATTGTTTTGAGGAGTCAATTTATTTTCAAAAACTAAAGTGTGTGATTGTTGTGATTCTCAGGTATTTTAAAATGGATGTAGACCCACTTGTTCTAATAGAAAGAGAGAATCAAATTAATGACCCTAATAACAATATGGATTGGGAATTAAATATGGACTTTGTCTTTACTGTCGAGGAGCCTAAACGTGATCTTGTTGAGATCTATGCCGAAAAGCCTAGCGAGATTAATACTGAAGAGGAGTTTGAATATTTTAGGGAACGGTTAGAAGCAGATGAGACGACTAAGGTCATCAAAATCAAGCTTCTTCCATTACCAGTGATAAAATATCTAAACTTGACGAACTCTTCGGGCAAAGTAATCGGGCCGCTAGGCAGCAGGTAATGAAGAATTTGACAACAACCATCCTAGTTGAGGGTATGCCTATAAGGGAACATGTCCTCAAGATGATGGCTTGGCTGAAAGAGATGGAAATCCTTGGAGCACAAATCGATGGGGAAACCCAGGTCGATCTAATCCTCCAATCTCTACCACAGAGTTTTGAGAAGTTTCGCCTAAGCTACAATATGGACAAGTGTTCATATTCGTGGGCAGAACTTCTGACAGAACTTGAGGCGACAGAGGTAGTTTCTCTTTCATAGACTTTCATTACTCAAGAGGTTTTTACTTCTAAACCGAAAGGAAAGAAGAAGAAGAAACATGCTGGAGCAAAGAAAGTAGCAAGATTACAGGGACCTCAGGGATACATAAAGAAGCCGAAAGGCAAGTGCTTTGTGTGCAAGCAGTCAGGACATTGGAAGGCGGACTGTCCCTGCCATCAGGGTAATAATTCAAGTATATTTTCTTCTTTTGTCGTTGTAACATATTTAGCGGTGATATCTACTGGTACCTGGTGTGTAGATACGAATGCCACTAATCATGTTTGCATTTTTGTGCAGGGGTTTCAGAAAACCCGACAGCTAGCTGAGGAGGATATTACTGACTACATGGATAGGCTATGGAGATGACTTTTGCAGTGGGAGTTTATTTTTTCATTTATGTCTTAAGCATAGGATGACATAGTTTTAGTTTTATAAAGATTGTCTTTATGTACTTAATATTTGGAAAGAACCTTTGTTCAGTTTCTAGAATAAGATATTCTATTGCTTTTATTTGTTAAAAGTGGAATAGAAGGATTATCTGTTAAAGTGCATAGATAGGCAATTAGCTTAAAAAAACCAAAAGCTCCCCTGATGTAATAAGATAGCTTATCATCTAACCGAAGTAAGAGAAAGGTTCCTTCCAAGAAGAACCAAACATGTATTTTGGCTCTAAGACTTGATCTTATTAACCTTTAGTGAGATTCAAAGGTTGATAACCAATAAGCCCTTGGGTTCATTGGTGGTGGAAGACTTATCTTTCTTAAAATCTTTGAATCCTAATTGGATAGTTAAAAGACCAAGAGGCTTTTTCTAAGCCTAGGGGCATAGAGCCAAAGGTATGTAGGAGTTGGTTCAAACCGATAAGTATAAGTCCTTAGTCTATCTAGAATAGATGTAATCTTGAAGACTTTGTTTATTTTGTAAACAATTATTCAAGGGTCAAAGTACATTTACTTGATGTACTGCAAGACTGAATACTTTGATCAAAGAATTCAAGTCTGATGCGGAGATACATCAGAGTAAAAGTATGGCAACATTACGATTAGATCGTAGTGGCAAATACCTCTAGGGATAGTTGTAGGACTTACTTATCAGTAATTGGGATTCGATTCCAATTCACTGCACCTGGTGTGCCCCAAACAAAACGGTGCAACATATGGAAGGAAGAAGGTCTCTTAAGGTAATGGTTAAGAAGATGATAAGCAAACTCTGAGATTAGCCAGATTTGTTCAAGGGGATATGCCCGGGATACGACAGTATATATGCTTGATACTATCTAGGTCAGTAGTCTCTTAGAACCATAGAAATGTAGGCTAAGAGAAAGCTTAGTCTAAGACATATTCAGATTATGGGTAGTTCAGCACATGTGCTGAAGAGAGACACTGATAAGTTGGGATCTAGTGCATATGTTCGTAGGCTATAGTAAGGGAACAAAAGGTGGTTTAGTAGTCCTAAGGATCAGAGGATATTCGTTGGTATGAATGACTGATTCTTAGGAAAAGGACTATGAAATAATCCACAAACCCATGAGTAGAGTGATAAAACCCAAATATACTAGATTAATTTGTCACGAAATGTCTGGGCTCATCAAATTTAAATATCAATGAAATGAATAGCTGGAAACCCTTTTACAATCAAAAGTATGAAAATGTAATATAGGGGCCACAGGTTGTATTTTTCTCCGGGCTAGTTAACGTTGTTTGATTTGCGCTTGTATTTAGGTGTCGTTTGTGTTTTCGGGTTTCGAATGAAATATGGGTTTTGGGTTTCAATCTGAAATGAAATCACAGTAAAATACAAGATGCATGACACCAAAACTTGATACACACTAATAAAGCTTAGGTGCCGAGATGAGGCTACAATTCAAAGGCAAGTTGACTCCAAATGAACTGATTTCAAGCACAAGCACGCACTAAAGTATAAGTTTAATCTGAAACAAAACAGTGCTGAGGCTGGACGATTTGCAATTTGGAAAACAAAGCTTGCAATGAAGAATTTTGCCAAATTGAATGAAGAATTTCAGATCAAGTTCTAACCAATTCAAGCAAACTAAAACCGGAAATGGACTTGCAAGGGCTATATGCAGAAATGTCTTGCAAAATTCAGAAACTTATTTGAAAGCTAAAACCTAACAACAACTGAAATCTTTTGCTCCAAACTAATAGCCACATACGATTCCTAAGAATTCAATTCAATTGATTTCAATTTCGGAACCAAAGACTGAACACAGATGGAATTGAATCTGCCAAATTTGCAGAATTGATTGCAAGTGTAAAAATAAATCAAATGCAGAACCTATGACTTACTACTTCAGAAATGAACAACTTGAGACCAAAAGGAATGAATCTATGTGCCAAAAACTGACACAAGGTCAGTGCCAAAGTTTCCTTTCACTCAAATGCAAACTTACAATTTGGTACGCATGAGCAGAACATTAAATCTCAGAAATGAACAAAGGTGAAACTTGAGCTCAGAGATGAATTCTATGGGCAGTAATGGACTCTGATCAATATGGAAACAAAACTGAATACAAATGAATTAAAAACTTCAGAAATCAACTTGAGTGAAGTGCCCAGAATTTCAGCTCGCTGCCATGTTCAGAAACATCCACGGCAGCCAAGGATAAAGCACTTCAGATCAGCTGAATGCAAAACAAGCTGTCAAGTCTATAAGCTGTAAATTCAGATCAGGGAAAATTCATCAATCAATATTTCTTGATGCAGATTTTCAGAAGCTCTCATCTGATACGCAGGGAAGAAGCTGAGTTTCAGAACAGGTGAAGTGCAGATCTGAAAATTGAAATAGGGAGCAATGAATCCAGAGGTGGAAACTGAAGTTTACTTGACACGATTTCAGGAACACGAAACTGAGAAAATTTCAGAAGCAATGGATGTGCAGAAACTGATGCAGAATTGGGTTTTGATACACACGAGCTGATCTTAATTTCAGAAATAAAACCGACTGAAGAATGAACTCGAATCTAACACATTAACACACTGATTGTGATCTCTGATTGCAAGAGTTAAGCTAAACATAAATCGAATTGGAACAAAAGCTGAAAAATTCGAAACTGAAATAAAATTCAGAAAAGGGCAAGATGCTGATACGCAAGGTTTCAAATTGGCACGCAAGCTTTTAAAACAGAAATAAATTGAAGTTCAAACTAATAGATCACTAAACAAGTTCCTAATGTAGTTAACTTGAAGATTAGAAACTAGATTATAGCTGAAACAATGCAATAAACGAGACTTAACCAAACTGAAACCAATAGAAACGAAATTACAGCAGTAAATGGAAATTACAGCTACAAACACAATAAAACTAGCTAGTTAAACTACTCCTCAATCTTCCCTAGCTCGAATCCTCCTTGTTCGTCACGCAAGTGTGAGCCTCGAACCCGCAAGCTCAGCAAGTCGATGGAAAACGGCATCTTCGATTCAAAATCAGCTCACATATGCTCAAATCCGAAACCCATCCAATTCCTTCAACTCAGCTGCGATGATGGATTGGAATTGATCCGAGCACTCCAGGGAACCTCTCTGAACTGCTCAGATGATGAAATGATGCGCAACCGATGTTGACGAAACCAAACGGCAGAGCTCCGGAGACCTCACAAAAGCTCTGTTCTTGGGCAATTGAGAGCTGGAAATTCACCGCGGAGCCTTCCCAATGACCTAAGATTCGATCTAAACAAGAAATGAGGGGTCGCGCCCCTTTGGATTGGAGAAATCTACTGAAGAAAACTAAGAACAGCTGAAGGAAAGGTTTGCGGCGAAGAAGACGCGACAACGAGAAGAAGGCTGGATTTTTCCTTAAGTAATAACCCATGGACGGCTCAGATTGATCGGAGGAGATCCAACGGTAGATCTTGGTCTGATTGGAGCCAAACTTTTATGATGATGATATGGGGTCAGGATCTGCCTTGTGGTAGCTCGGATCCTCCAGATGTGTAACGGATGGTCCAGATCAACTCAATCTATGAATGGACGCTCTAGAGCCCTCCAAGCTTGATCCAACGGTTGATTTAGCTCTGATTGTGATGAAACCTTCAGATCTTGATCATAGAGCTTGATCAACCCTAACCCTAGCTCGGATTGCTTCAGATCGTCCCGGATGGCTCAGATCTAGCCGCTCTTGAATCGGACGGCCCGGATTAATCGTAGGCTTGATAATTCGATCCGGTTCACATCCGACTCAAGTTTGACCCAATATGCCCTGAGTCCTTGAACCTTTGGTGCCTACAAAAATAGATCCAAAATTTAGTGGCCAATTAATCCAATTTAATGCAAATTTGCAATTAAGTCCAAAATAAAGGTAAGTTCTAAAACCTAGGGCAATTTCACAATTAATCAATAAAAATATGAGTCAAACATGGATTTTAACATCTAAAATAATCAACAAAAATGGTACTTATCAACTCCCCCACACATAACCTTGAGCGTCTCGCGAAACAACTAAATAAGTATCCCTTAGGCTCTCTTAAGCATAATTAGAAACTAATGAAAAGAAATTACCTAGGGTTGTCAATTCTCATAAATCTAAGCTCTATGGATTAGTATCTTGTCCTTAAATCAACAACTTAGCCTGTTCATCTATCATGAGTCATTGAGATGAATCTAACTCATAGCCTTTCAAGGAAAATTTTGGTGGCTCTCTCCTTAAGTTCTGACTTGATGATGGAAGTGGAGCTCACTCAAACACATATGCTTCTTACACTACCATAGGCTTGCTTATTATCTAATCTCCATCATTAATCATGAATAGGATCAACAACTATAAAAACAAATGAAAACATGAAAAATGGTGAGAAATGGAATAAAAATTAAGGAAATGGAAAAATTGATGGAGTGGGAGACTTGGTTGCTCAAAAATGTTTCCAATGTGCATTTGCCCTTCCTTTCAGTCCTCTAGTGAATAACAAAGTATGGTGGAGTGAAACTTGGATAAATTCCTTTGGTTAGGATGAAAAACCCTTTCTTGGTTTCAATGTGCCAACTCTTCCTTTTGTGTGACATTTTTGTTTCTTTCTTCTCTTTTCTGATTTTTCTCTTCTTCTTTTATCTTCTAGCAAGGTCAGATTTGTAGTGGAGCAAAGCTTTTAATTCGGATCAGAGAACTTCAATGATTTTCAATGCCAACTCAATTGTGTCCACTTGGTTTCTTTTCATTTTTTTCAAACTGCTTTCTCTTCTTCTTTTTTTTCTTTTTCTTTTCTCTGCTCTGAATTCTTCTAATGGAGCACTTCAGATCAGATTTGCATCAGAGAACTTTAAACATCAAGTGAAATAGATGCTCCACTTACATTCCTCACTAAACTACTCTTGCTAATTTTGATACAAAACCTTTTACAAGTTGGCACTCTTCTAACCTTTTTCTTCTTTTTCCTTCTGTTTTAAGTCCAGCATCCACGGCATCACTGATTCTTTATCCTTGAAAACATTTGATTTCTTGAAAGATAGCATCAACTAGCTGAATTGAATTGTTCCACTTCAAAATAGCTGAGTAGCAAATCAAATTTCAGCCCCTTCACTGATTTTTTTTTCTTTCAAATTCAGTAATGTTCTCAGCTCCCAAATCTTTGTCAGAATCAACTTCAACCCAGCTCTGTCGTGAGCTTCAAATGGACTGCATCTGCTGTTCCTTTCTGATAAGCAAGTTGGATTTGAACCAAGTCACTGTCGTGAGCTTCCTTTTCTTTATGTTCTGATTTCATCCATTTTTCTTCACTGGAAATCTGTTCCCCAAGATTCTGAATTCAGCTAAAAACATTTGGCCAATTCTGTTCAGATGCAGCAAAGCATTGTTGATTAAAGAAAACCAAGTTCAGTTTTGGATTGACACAAACTGTGTGTAGCTGTTTTAGTTCCAAATCTGCCCAGCTGTAGTTCCTGCACTGCTTTGTTCCAATTTTCAGCACCATGCACTTAATTTCAGAGTCCAAGATCATTCAGTTCCTCATTCTTGCACTTCTCGAATTTCTTAACAGCATTTAGCATTAACTTATAAGTGGAGAGTTTAAAGGCTTCACTTTGAACTCACTGCTGCAGATTTCTGATTTTTTTTTTACAGCAGTTAGATCCAATCAGCCACCTTCTTATAATCAGCAATTGATGTTCTTAATAATCTCTGATACCATTATGTACTTATTTCTCATATCCATAGCCTTAGGAAACTCAGATTCATCTCAAGTTGATACAAATCTGCCTCCCTATCATTCCATCTGATTTTTTTTTTCTTTTCCAAGCTGCAATTTTTTCTGTTTTAATCTGAGAATCAGACCATTAAGCTGCTGCTTTTGGAACCACTGCAGACAAATAATCTTATCCGAAACTTGGCTCATGGATGAATCAATCTCTTGTCACAACTTTTACCATTCCATTTTGGTTTAACAATCATCTCTTACATGATTTCTTTCCTCCTTTTGGCACCGAACTCTGCATTGATTCAAATAATTCCAGTTCAGTTTAGTCTCTACAAGATGTTACTGATCTTGGCTTCCCAAAATTCCAACTTTAAAGTTTTTGATCCAACCAAATCTCGAACCAAGCTAGCAGAATTTTCTTCTTTCTTCACCTTGGCACAAGAATTTCTTTCTTTTTGCATTTGTGTGCCATTGTTTCTCATTGCAGAAAAAATTTTCATTGTCACACCATGCCACTTGGATCTTCAAAATGTAGTAAAGAAGCTAAGTCTCCAATGGCTTCCATTTCTCTTGTTCATTCTTGGCACCAAACTCACTCCCTTGGCACCTTTTGGCTTCAAATTGGCAAAAAAAAAAAAAATTTCGAGTAGAAAATGCATCCAAAGCCTTAGTCACTCCCCCACACTTGAATCTTTGTCCGTCTCGGGCAAAATAGCATTAGAAACATTTCAAACAACAAGTCCAAAGAAAAGTGAGGGTAAGAGTAAGAAATAAGTAGAGAAAAATGGAATGAACATGATTTTTTTTTTAAATGGATATGGAAAGTTAAACAAATAGATTAGCCTTTATAGATGTGATTCAATCATTGAAATATGATTTTGAAAGAACCTAAGCAAGTTCTAGAGTACAATAACATGTATGTGTCACAAATATAAGGCTAAACCTCACTAGGTGCAAATGATTCATCTCAACTCCTCAATTAAGAATCTAAAGCAAGTAGTACTCAAGCATCCAGAATTCATCCATTAGCTCAAACCCTAAGTTTTAACAACCAAATTTAATTTATTTTCCAAAAGATTCTAAAATGCTATGGAGATAACCTAGAGGGATACTTTTATTTCTACTCATGCAAGAGAAAGTGACAAAAGAAATAACATGTGTTTATTTACAAAGGACTCAGTTCAAAGGAAAATTCTAATTCTAGGAAGCATGGAAATGAAAATAAAATAAAAGAAAATACAGAAAGAAAAATCTCCCCTTATTTCTGGTGGACGGAGTCTATCCAGAAGTAGCCTCCATCTTGGTAGTGGAGGAGTCTGAGTGGCTGAGTGATTTGGGACTCCCCCACACTTGAACTTTGCAAAAAATTTCTCTGGTGGCCTAAGGCGATTCAAGTTTAAAATCCATGGAAGGAATGGAGTTCTTCGAATTAGAGTAAAATCATCTCCTCCTTCTTTCTGCCTTTTAGAAGTCCTTCCAAGAGGTTGAAGTCTGTTCAGTTGGAGCACCCACTCCTGAAGTCTTCTGGACCCTGCAAAACAATGTAATACCTCTCTCAAGCGTTCAGGATCAGAAAGAAATGATATAAGTTCAATCTCTGCATTAAATGAATCCAAAACTGCATCATATTCAATTAAATCAAATTCTGGTGCCTCAATAAAATTTTCAAAATCATTTTCTACAAAATTTGCATCCAGAGGCTCATCACAAATAAAGAAATCAAGTTCTGGCTCATCAATAGAAATTTCACAATTATTTTCAATCAAGGGTGTATCAAGCAATGTATCACAGCCAATGAAATCAATCTCAGATATCTCCAAAAGTTTTTCACATTCATTTTCAGCATAAGACATAGCAAGAGACTCATCAAAATAAATAACATCCATTTCAGGCACTTCTAAAAAATTTTCACTATCCATATCCACAAAAGATGTATTGAGTGATTCATCATAAAAAACTACATCAATTATGGGTGCCTCTAAAATTATTTCGCAATCCATATTTACAAGGGATGTGTCAAGTAATGCATGATGATCAATAAATCAATGTGTGGTACCTCTAATGGATTTTCACAAACAATCTCTACACAGGGTATATCAATAAATTCATCAGAGTCAATAGAATCATCCTAGGTACCTCACTGTATTTTTCTGAACAAAGAGGAGAAATACTTACCTGAGCGTGCTGGATAATACCTGAAGGTTCTATAATAGTAGATGTATCTGTGGTCTCCTCCTGGTCATGGTACATACTCCTCTTCAGCCTCAGGCGCTGGTGGACAATCAATTGGTGATCCTTGGGTGCTGCTTCCACCATGCAAGTCCCTACACTTTCTGGTTCATTCTCTAAATCTTGTGGTGGTCCCTGGGGCTTAGTGCAGTCCCCTACACCTATGGAATCATCTCCTCTGCATGCTTCTCCTGTAATATCTGCAACAACAGTGTCAGAAAAATTAGGACCATCAATAATGCTATCATCAGAAAATAAAAGTCTAGAATGGTCCTGTGGAGCTTCAATTTCTTCTTCTGGAGCTGAAAAATTTAGAATTGGATTTTGAATAGGAGTCTCCGAAGGGATGCATGCTGTAGGTGCCCAGACTTTGATGAGTACGTCATCTTCTTCTTTTCTATCAAATGTGCAAGATTACTTGAAGAA
>JAGFNQ010004337.1:0-55936 GCA_024364735.1 Boesenbergia rotunda
TTGAGAATATCATCAATAAATACAATGACGAATTTATCGAGATACTCCCTGAAGATGTGGTTCATCAGCTCCATGAAGACTGCTGGAGCATTGGTTACTCCAAAAGGCATTACTACAAATTCGTAGTGGCCGTATCTTGTCCTGAAGGCCGTCCTGGGGATGTCACTTTCTTTAACCTTCAGCTGATGATACCCAGAACGCAGATCTATCTTCGAGAACACTGTAGCCCCTTTGAGTTGATCAAATAAATCATCTATTCTAGGAAGGGGGTACTTGTTCTTGATGGTCACCTTGTTCAGAGCTCTGTAGCCTATGCACAGACGCACAGACCCATCCTTCTTCTTGATGAAAAGTACAGGAGCTCCCCAAGGTGAATGACTAGGGCGGATGAAACCCTTGTCAAGCAGCTCTTGCAATTGTTCTTGTAATTCTTTCAGTTCTGCTGGTGCCATGCGATAAGGTGCCTTCGAAATTGGGTTGGTTCCTGGGGCCAACTCAATTTCAAACTCAATTTCCCGATTGGGAGGGAGTCCTGGTAACTCTTCAGGAAACACCTCAGTATAGTCACAGACTACCCTCACTTTTTCTCTCTTCAATCCTTCTCCTTGACTCGCATCCACTATATGAGCTAGAAACCAGTGCACCCCTTCTCTAACATTCTCTGAGCTTGTAAGGTAGGTAGGAACCTATTTATCTTTCTCCTTGGGTCTCCAATAAACTCAACCGAAGGTTCTGCTTCTAGTGTGAACTTGACTTTTTCTTGCGGCAGTCTATAGAAGCATTATACTTGCTCAAGAAGTCCATTCCTAAAATGACATCGTAATCCTTCATCTCAAGGACTAACAAGTCACTGTAGAGCTCTCGGTTGGAAATCTAGATTGATACTGCCCTTAGCCTCTCAGTAGAGGCCATTACTTCCCCTGACGGTAAGGTTGTTAAGAACTTCATCGTTCAACCTTTCTGGTGGCCTTTATATTGTTTAAGTAGTGCTCAGTGATCAAAGCACTACTTATTAGTTCCTCGGAGGTTTGCAGCCTCTTAACACCGCTAGCCCCCCTTCAACGCTATCTCAGGCCTTAACATCTTGAGCATTAGCCTAACTATCTCTTTTTCTGTGCTAACTAGCTCTGGGCACAGATGAGCTAACCGCTTAAACATCTTCACTGCTTCATCCACGGATAGTTCTCCTTGTCTGAACTCCGTGAATTCATCATAATGCTTGTTGGTTACTTGCATGTGAGAGTATTCTTCGAAGAACTCAGTCTCGAAGTCGGCCCATGTCATCTGGCTGACATTTCTCTTGGCCTTGACTCTCTTCCACTATATTCTAGCATCTCCCGTAAGGCAGAAGGATGCACACTTTATCTTCCCTACCTCATGCCAGTCCAGTAGCCCTACTATTCTTTCCAACGTTTTGAGCCATGCTTAAGCATCCCATGGTTTGCTTGTGCCTGGGAAGTTCCCTGGCTTCAGTTTCTCCTACTGAATGAGGTACGCTTCTTGCCTTCTAGGAGCTTGCTCCTCGTTTTGGGCCTTTCTAGGACGTCCTCAAATGTATAACTTAACACTTAATGGTAATGTTCCCAAACTTGCTTTAGGATATAACAAGACCTTGGTCTTGATTCTTATCTCATTTCTTAATCCTAGAACTCGTTCTAGGGCTTAGTAAGACCTTGGTCTTACTCAAAACTTTTATCAAGCACCATGCGTGCCATAATCCCAAAACTTACTTTTGGGCAAATCAAGTAAGTACTTAAGCATTTCTCTAATATCCATTCTAGAGATTAAACATGATTCCGTGGTACTAAGGTATTAAACATGCTTCCTTGTTCTATGCACATATGAGTAAGTACTTAAGCATTTCTCTATACTGTAATTAAGTAAAGGAGCAATAGAAAAACTGAAACTTAAAGCTTTCTTACTTGAAGACGGCAAGGTTGATGCTGATGTGTGTGTGATGCTGGAGAATGGGAACTGCTCTGATACCACCCTTAGCGACCCGCCTTCTCTGCCTTAGACGGATCGTTACTTTTGTCTACTTCTCGTCTCTAATGCACGACTAAAAATGCGGAAATCTTTTTTTTTTCTTTTTAATCTATCTAAGAATGATATTCTAACTTACATAGTCATGCATGATACCATGTCACCCTTTCTTTCTCAAAAACTCGTAAGAAAATACTTATTGAAACTTGCCTCGCCCAACTCAGCTTACGGGTATCAGTCGACTGGTACTGTACCAGTCGACTGATAAGCCTGAAATCTGAAAATTCAGGTTTCGAAACTTGTTTCAAAAGCCCACCAAACATATAGTTTCGAGCCATATAAAATCATGACACCATTTCTATACTCTATACCAGTTTTCTAAACAATTTAGCCAATCAAAACGAATCCATAAACTTGAAATCAGAACTTTTGTGGAAGTAATATAAGCTATTCAAGTTTATATGAACTTTAACCTTAGAGTTTGTACCAATCTTGACTCCTATGCATTCATAACACCAAATACATGTTCTATAACCTTGCTAAAGCATTATGAAATGTGAATGCAACTTTTCTAAACATATTTAAGCAATAAAAAACTTGATTCAAAGGGGAACTAGTACTATCTTGGCACATGCATCAATATCTTCAACAAAGTATCAATATTCCAAACTACTCACACTTCTACTTCATCCAACGCAATCATAAGGATATGTATGCTAAATGAAATGTCATGGAATCTTTACTCTAAGAAATTGAGCATGTAGTACTATCCAAAGCTTAAATGTTCGCTAAACTCCATAAAGCAAGAACTTGAAATTTGAATAAACTAAAACATTGTAATTCAAATAACTAAATTGTCTCGTCTCAAGGATCTCTCCAAAATCAGCCACCACACACACTTTACTCAGCACCGCCTCGTCGCCTTCCTTCAGAATTGCTTGCCTTTACCTTTATCTGCAGTAAGAGAAAATGCAACTAGTAAGCAAAAAGCTTAGTAAATACTATCTAGCTCACAAAATCTCGAAATGTGCAAACATGCTTCTTGAACAATATGAAAATCATATGAGATACTTATATGCTTGAAAGAAAACTAAGAACATGTATATCTCAAAACATGCATACTCAAGCATTAATAAATCTCAATTTACTTTTCTTGGCTCAACTTGAAACTTTAGCTATTCTTTAACTTTTTGAAAACTCTTTAAACTTTAGAAACTTTGCTAAAGCATATACTTGAAAATAATAATCACTTGGATCCACTGAAGACGTAAGTACCATCTCATGCGCGTTCCCTAAAAGGTTGGGGTTGCGAGCCACCAATCCTAATAGAGCAGACCTTGGTCTACCAGGGCCAAGACCTTGGAATTGGACACCTGGATTTCTTTAACGACGCCCTTGGACGCCGGGTACTGGCCTTAGAAAATAAAATAGCTTTTCTTTCTTTTCTTTCTTATCTGTAAATGCCTTGGCATTTTCTCGAGCACCTTGCGTGCTAAAATCCCTAAGTCTTGACTTTTGGGGATTTCTTAAGGCCTTGGCCTTTTCTTTTCTTATCTTTATCTTCTCTTTTCTTTTCTCATAACTTTTCTTAGCCCTAATCTCATATAGGGTGCTTAATCAACTTATACAAACATATAATGAACTAATATCACATGCCAAAAATCATAAACTAAAGAAACTATCTCTTTTAAAACTTTTAAAGGAAATTCTCGCGGAAAACCTGCCTCTTACTGCAGGTGAGCAGTACTTACTTCGATATCTTGGACTTACAACCAAGATTGACGTCTAGGGCTCGGGAGAAATTTGAGATCTCGGAGAATTCTTCGCGCCTACGCGTTCTCCTCGTCGAGACGAACACGACGCCCCGCTCTCCTTGATCCCTCCTTGGCCGGCGCCCCTTGGAAGAGAGGAGAGGAAGTCTTGGTGCTTGGTGTTGGCGTGCGCACAAGAGAGGGGAAGAATTCCCGTGCGTCGCGCGGCTAGGGTGAGGAAGAGAGAAAACCAAAAATCCAATTTCCTCTCTTAACTTATCTATTTATACTTATGGGACGGATTGACCTAACTACAACTTATCTATTGGTTCGCTTATTCTATATCAACAAAACGAACCAACCCAGCTGGTCCGCCCACTCTTCTCTCAAGTCGCAGGTGACTGGTTTGATTCCCACCTATCTGATTTTCTGTTTTTACCCCTTTTTGCCACTTTCGTTTACGGAAAAATTCTATAAAAATATCCATAAATTTGGAATAAATTCTAAGATATTTTTAAAATTAGTTTCGAGAATTTTCGGGCTATCTCTTTTAATAAAATACTAAATGGACTCGGAATTCCGTAAAAATATTCTAAAAATTCCTAAAAATATCTAGAATATTTCTAAAACATTTCTAACTAATTTCAAGGACTTTAAGGACTTAAAGTGGAAATTTTGGGGCGTTACATAAGCCTGGGTCTAGAGTTCGAATCCTGGGAAGGCAAAAATCTACGCCCAGGAGTGGGAAGACCTAGTATTGGTAACGGCACGGTCGACGGTCGACGGTCGAGACCGCCAAATGGGCCGCCAAATGGGCCGGGTCATTACAATAAAAAGGCGCCTTTTTATTGTAACGACCCGGCCCCTCGGCCCCTTGGGCGGCCCAACTGGCGGTCCCTTATGTCGTCAACCGACGACCATTGGCCGTGCCGTTACTCACAAGTACTTCCCACCCCTGGCCAGTGGATTTTTTGCCTTTCCCAGGATTCGAACTCTAGACCTCCAGGCTAAGTACTAAAGTTCCTGAATCCTGGTACAGCTCAATTGGTACCAGGATTCAGGAACTTTAGTACTTAGCCTGGAGGTCTAGAGTTCGAATCCTGGGAAAGGCAAAAAATCCACTGGCCAGGGGTGGGAAGTACTTGTGAGTAACGGCACGGCCAATGGTCGTCGGTTGACGACATAAGGGACCGCCAGTTGGGCCGTCCAAGGGGCCGAGCGGCCGGGTCGTTACAGTCTATGCCAAGTATTATGTCATGCTATGAATGTTTATTATGTTTATGTCTATGCCAAGTATTATGTCATGCTATGAATGTTTACTATGTTTATGTCTATGCCAAGTATTATGCAATGCCATGAATGTTTATTATGTTTATGTTTATGTCATGCTACGAATGTTGATTATGTTTATGTTCATGCCATGTCAAATATATGCTAAGTGATCATAAAGGCTTATGTTCTAAGTAAAGCACTAAGTATGTTAATGTTTTATGTGCTCATGAGTAAGTGATGAATGGTTTTAGTGAGTAAGAAAGAGTCTTACTATGCCTGTGTGCTTATAGTCTTATTTCCTTATACCGCAGATCAAGCAAGGGGATAGTAAGGAAGCAGCAGGAGGGCAATAAAGCATGTGTGTGATAGTGACTTGGCCAAGAAACAATATGTTTGCTCGTCTTATGATAGAACTTACCTTACTATTTATGTGCTTGAATGGTGACATATGTGACTCTATGACATGATACTAAGTATGACATGATGCTAAGTATGACATGATATGATGCTAAGTATGAAGTTAATATGCCAAGTTCCCATGTCATGATGTTAGGAATGGTAGTAGGTGCATGTAGGTGTTAGTTTAAAGTTTTCCGCTGCATTATGATGTCCACCTGCCCTACTGATGTTAACGTAACGCCGCTTTATGGAAAGAAAAAAAAAGCGGGCGTTACAGGATGGTATCAGAGCAGTTTCCATCTCACTACACACATATCAAGCCCTCTTCCTGCCGCTTCCAAGTAAGTACCTTTCTGCATAGTTTATGATAGTAAGCACTTGTAGGATACTTTATGATTTTAGATTATGCAAGTATGAACTATGTTTTATGATGAAAAGTACTTTAGGATATGTAACTATGAACGATACTTTACTTTAATTTTTTTTTGTATGAAACCAAATACTTTCGAGATTGATATATGGGTAGGAATAGCTATCACTTATAGTAGCCTTACTTGTATTTTATATGTGAGTGATAGAGAGCGAGGGTGATCCGTAGAGATTTAACTTAAGTAGCTACAGTCAGGTGGAATAAATATAGTAAATGATTGAGTGGTGGCAAAACGGAGTAAATCGGAAAAGAAGAGCAAGTAGATGTGCGAGGAGGAATGTGTAAAGTAATGACGACATTATCTGTATGAGTGTCATGACTGTTTAGAATTAAGAAAAGTGGTGGACCAAAGCAAGTTTGTACTGCTGATAAAAGGTGTATGTTAATATTTAGTGGTGAGCATGGAAGTAAAGGAAGGATGGTGCTTTATTAAGGGAGACTTATTAACTGTAGTATTAAGGGAGTAGAGTATTGGTATAGGTATTCTAAGAGATTGTAGTGGTTATGAAATGAAGACTTAGTGATGTATATCTATTAGGAATAGATTAATGTGTTAAGTTATTTGAATTTTCAAGCAGATATATATATAGTAGTAGCCATAGGGTAATATTCTTGATACAGGAAAGAAAGAGAGTAAGAACTAGATATGCAAAAGAAGGCGTGATAGAGATCAGCGAATAGGACCTTAGCTATAACTCTGTATGAAGGAACTAGAGGTTAGTGTTATCAGAGGCAAGAATGTAGTAAGAGCTTCTTTTCAAGCAAACTTACTAGGTGAAACGATCTAATAAGGTATAGATTTTGGAGAAGATCGATATAAGAATATTTTATAAATTCTTGATAGAGAAGTAAAATACGGAGATCATAAGAATGTGATTTTTGCGATTAGAGTGGAGAAAGCATGGCTGATAAATGAGAAAAGGTATTTGGATACGTGAAAGAAGACTATGGAAAGATAGAACAGAATGTTAGAAGTTTAGTATAATATGTAGTTCAATTAAGATAGTAACAGTTCACGAGAACAGTAAAGAATGGACAGTAAAGTAATTTGGATTGAGCGAAAACAATGAAATGAATACTCCAAATCATCTTTCTTACAAGTGTAAGTGGTATTTTCTTTTAGATTATGATGGGTAGAGTTAGGCAATGAATATTTAATATAATTTATTAGTAAGTGAAATATAATCAGAATTCTTGTCGTGTCCTAATAAAAGATAGTATATACAATAGTTGCAGTTTGTTAGTAGAAACTTTGAGATAAATAAATAACCGTTATAGAAGTAGGTTAAGTTAAAAGCAATGTCAATGTGTTATTTCAGTGAAAGGTAAGTTGAAAGCTTCGATGAGACTTTGCCATTAATTTTACTAGATGAATTTTGAGTACCGGAATTAGTATGTAATGATAATATAATGTAACAGATAGTATATATCAGAAACGATACATGTGAGTAAAATAGACCAGCATAAAAGATAATAGGCTAAGATGAATAATGCAAATTCACTATGACGAATAGGCATTATAGCTAAGATAATAAGCTAATTTTATGAATTTAATTGAGAAATTTTAGTATAATTAACAGAGACTGTATGCATTATAGGTTAGGTAGTTAAAACAGAGTAAGTAGTTCAATAACTAGAATAGGAAGTAATAGGATAAGCGATACATGAGTTTATGTACTATGAGAAGTTATGTTACATAGAAACAAATATACTATTAGAATAGACAATAATAAAGTAAGAGTAATTCTCCGAAAAAGGGGAAGGAGATTCGAGTGGAAAGGACAAAGAGTTGTACTTATATAAAGCGGTAATTATATTGTTGAGGAGTAGACTTGAAGTATGATACTGAATGTAATAAGAGGGAATCATATAATAATAATTGTAATTTTTGTTTAGTTTAATGCAGATAAAAGACGTATGTGAGGAACAGAGACACTGAAACCAGTACTAATTGAGAGGAGTTTCGGAGTGATGAGTTGGTGCATAGATGATAAACTTGTACATAGTAAGTGAAAGTTAGATTCTAGTTTGAAGTAGCGAATGCAATTAATCAGGAATAAGTTAAATTATATTCTTTCGTGAATAGCTTAATAATAGACAAAACTAGAGCAAGAAGGTACCCTTAGTCAAGGTCCTATGGCAAAGTCAATGGTTCGAGGAAGCTACCTGGGAACGCGAGGACGAGATGAGACGCAAGTACCCAGAGCTATTCTAAGTTCGAGGATGAACTTTTACGAGGTATGGGGGATTGTAACGATCGGAAAATTCTCTCAATATTTTTTTTTAAAATATTGATCATGTCTAGATAATTTTCCGAGGGACCTAGAGATATTAGTACGAACCTTAGCCTAGAAATACATGATTTTTCTCATTTAAATTGAGAAACTAAGTTCTAATGGGCCTTATATGGGCTTTTCTAGTACCATGATTATTAGTGGATTTTAGGTAGAATTTAATATAAATATAAATAGATTTTAATTAGGAATATTAGTATGATTATGGGTGAGTTTTAGCATGGTTTCCTATTTAAATTGAGATGTTAAGTACTAATGTGCCTTATATGGGCTCAAAAAATGGGTTTTAATTAGGTAGAATTTAATATAAATATAAAAGAATTTTAATTAGGAATTTTAGCATAATTATGGGGGAATTTTTAAGGAATTTTCGAAATAATAGAAAATAAAATAAAAAAATTAGTGCATGCACCAAGGATTGAACCTTGCACCTCTTGTACAACCATGCATGCTCTAACCAATTCACCTAGCAAGGGAGTGCTATGAGGAAATGAATTGGATTATGGTTAAGGCTTGGGGAAAATGAAGAGACACCATGACTCTTCACTTACCCTCCTTGATGAGTTATAAAGAGAGGCATGGGGGGGGTTACTTCTCTTCTTCCATCAAGTCACTTTTCTTCCTCCCTCCTTCTCATTCTAGCCGAAAACTTCAAAGGGAGATCTCCCTTGGAAAAAGTTCCACCAAGGATTCATCTCCAAGATCTAAGGTTTTCACAAGAGTACAAGGGCTAAGGGTGGTCAAGAGGCAACAAGATTTCCATCCTTCTCTCAAATCTAAGGTTTATAATTAAGATCAACCAAGGTAAGACTCCCTCACCTATGGTATAATAGTTCCCTTATGATTTTTAGCATGATATCAAGTTGGTTTTGAGATTTACATTGGAGAAATCATGATATGAGACCCTAAACATTCGACCACTAGGTTTTTAAGGTCCAAAATGATGTTAAAAATATTTCTCATGCTTTCTAATATTTTTCCATGATGAATATAAGTTAAAATGAGATTTGGAGAAATTTTGGGATACCCTAGGACCTCCTAGGGTTTCGGCCAACCTCAAGAACCCATGGGTGGGGTTGGGTCTAAAACTTCAAGTATGTGTTTTATGTATTATCATGCTATAAGAGAGATTGAGGGTGACTTATGTGAATTTTCACAAGGTCTTGTGACCCTTGTAAGTTTCGGCCAAGAAGGGTCTAGGGCAAAAAAAAAAGGTTAGGACTTCCCTCAAGCAAGGGTCCTAATGGCCCTATGGTAGGGTATGGTTGGTGTTTAATGTTTGATTGGGGGTTTTATGGAATTTTTCCATGTACTCATGGACTTGGAGGGTTTCGGCCAGCCTTATGAAGAGGGGATAAAGGTTAGGGTTAGCCCTAATTATGAGCCCTAATGGCTCCCCATGGTCTTATAAGTAATGTATGGTTGGTTCTTTACCTTATGCTAGCTTACATGTTGATTGAATGATGGAGCCCTTCCCTATAGGTTTCGGCCAAGCAAAGGAATTTAGGGTTTGGATGGAGTTAGGGTATGAACAATGATGATTTATGCTTTATTATGAAGTATATATATATATATATGTATCAAGGTTCAAGCATATGGTAGAAATTAAGTTACCTACAACCCTAACCTTAAGCACCATGTCTTATGTTTGTATGTTTATGATTGGATGCCATGCTTAATAGGGTTTATTTATGAATGTCTTATGTCCTATGCCATGCACTTGAATGGTAGGTAGTATGTTTATGGAAGTCCTACTTATGTATGCTTAGGATGAATACCATGCTTATGTGTGAAATGCAATGTTACCTTATATATGTCATGATCATGCAAACCCTATGGAGTAGGATAATTGTCTATGCAAACATGTCATGTTCAATGAATATAATGCAATGCTTACCTTATATGCCATGATCATGCAAGCACTAGAAATAAGAATGATGTTTATGTAAGTAGGCCATGTTCTATGAATGAAGATGCATGTTATGTTTATAAGTGAAGATGCATGTTATGTTTATGAATGAAAGTACATGTAACGCCCGCCCTTATATCTACTCTCGGGGCGGGGTTACGTACATTCAATCATATAGTAATATTTTTTTTTCTATTTCTATCTTCTAGCATGACATTAAAACAACAATGCAAGGACTTAAGGGAACTAGGTACTAAGCATGCTTGCAAAAATTATCAAGTGTCATTCTATAATTTTGATAACATCACTAGTAATGTAACTCATAACATAATCAAGTATAAGAGACCTCCAAGGTAAACACTATCATGCCATGTCAATCCTAATCACTAATACTTATTGTCAAGGAGTATAACATAAGCATAACTATGTAGATATAGAAATCTTTCTTCCCGAGCCACCACCCCACACATCTTCAGCCTCCTGCCTCTTCCTTCCATTTAAGTGTTATCTGCAGCATAAGACAACACATAAACTAGTAAGCAAAATGCTTAGTAAGGATCCTGTCCTACTCGCAAAATCCGTGCGAAAGAATATAACATGTACACATAATCAATCATAAGTATAAGTTCATCAAAGCATATTAAACATCTAAGTTTCTAAGCATGCAGTATCAAGTACCATAAGCATACTCTTCTCATATAACAAATGCTTTCAATGAATGTTTTCAAAACAATTCCATAATGGTATTACTTAAAAATACATCCATATCATATTGGGCCCTGTTGTGTACCAACTATCGCGCGGAACTATTGCGCGTTCCCTAATGAATTGGGGTAGCGAGCCACCAATTCATTAGAGCAGGACCCTTCCGTCCTACCAGAGGCACGTTAACATGCACCCCGGATTTATTTAACGACCCCCTTCCGAGTCGGGTACACAACTTAAAAGTAAAATACTTATCATGCTGTTACATATATGCTAAGGAATACTCCATATTTACTCTTATGGGGCACACCACTCTTCAAGGGTGCTCTAGATCCCCTAGGGACACACCACACATTCGGGTGCTCTTGATCCCATACTATCTGAGTATCCCTTCAAGCATTTTAACATATCACATGCAATTTCATAAGTGTGCCCCATGGGCTATAAGGCATGTTCATACATACATCATATTTCACACATGTTCATATATTCATCATATTTCATACATGTTCATACATGCATCATATGTCATACATGTTCATATATACATCACTTTTCATACATGTTCATCATATTTCATCATGCATCATATTTCAACCACTTAACCTACCTTAGACCTGACAAGATTTGGTCACATAGGTCATACTCATATCGTAGAAAGTGGTAGCATGCTATCAATTAAGATTTCAATCAGACATCTCATTTAAACACCTCATACATAAACATATCAAAGCATGCTAACAATTAAGGTTTACATATCAACCCTTCCATTTAACACCACATACATATACATATGATCATCCCCAACCATAAACATATATCATAGGGTAGTTTGACCTTTACAAACCCTAGTCCTAGTGGGTTGGCCGAAACATCAAGAGTAGGGAAATATTAGGACTTTTGCATTAATCATTCACACAACAATGATACAAACATCTTGTATACAACATCACACTATACACTAAGCATGAATATTTTCTAGGATAATTCAACTCTCCTTGACCCTAATTCATTGCCTTGGCCGAAAACTTGTAGGGTAGGGTAGGCTAGGTTTTTGACATCCAATCTTTACACAAACATTTACACAAATACTTTATCTACAATACTAATCATGGGAACACAATAGGATAGCAACCAACCCAAAAGCCCTTGCTTATTCCCTCTTGGCCGAAACATGTAGGGTACCAAACCCTAATTTGTGTCCTCTCAAAACATTTGGAAACACCACACATGTGTATAGAATCCCTAGGGCACTAGCATGTATTAAGGTTTGATAAAAGAAAACTTCACTTGGCCTCCACCACAAGGGTGGCCGAAACTTGTAGGGTACCAAACCCTAGTTTTTGTCACTCCAAAAATTTGGAAAACACACATATAAGTCTAAAGTCCCTATGAGTACTAGCATGTATCAAGGTTTGGCCAAAACTCTTTTCTTGGACCCCTTACTTGGGGTGGCCGAAACCTTCATCAAGGAGGGTCCTTGTGATCTTACAAAAGAATGAGACAAACAAACATTCAACAACAATTATGCCACAGGCGAGAGGATACTTACATCCTTTCGCTTGATTTTCTCCTTCTCTAACTTCTTAAGATGCCCTTGGTTGAAGGAAGGTGAGTGTTCTCCTTCCTAGTACCTCTATAGAACCCTTGGCCCTAGTAGAGAGAGCAAGGTCCTTGGGTGAGATCTCCTTCTTTCCAAACCCCTAAGGTTGAAACCCTAGGTTTTCTTTTTCGAAAATGGAGAAGGGGAAAGCTTGAGTTTCGGTGGAGAAGTGAAGAGGAAGAAGAAGAGAAAGGGGAAGTTATTCCAACTTCCCTTATTTATACTTTTCTCATGAAAAGACATGTCTCTTCACCTCCCTAGCTTTTAACAAGCATGTTTCTTATTCCCTCTACAAGAAACATTGCTTGGTTCATTGGTTATGACATGGTGAATGCAACTAGGAGGTTCAAGGTTCAATCCTTGCTTCCTCCTTTTTATCACATTTTGCACTAATCCATATCAAAGCCCATTAAGCCAAGCCCATCATGAAATTTCATAATATTAATTATATTCCATGATTTCACAATATTTTCATAATATTTCATGATAATATTTATGAATTCCATAATATTTCATATTTATGAATTCATAATATTTCATAACATTTCATGATAATATTTCATGAATTCCATAATATTTCATATTTATGAATTCATAATATTTCATAATATTTCATGATACTATTTCATGAATTCCATAATGTTTCATATTTATGAATTCATAATATTTCATAATATTTCATGATACTATTTCATGAATTCCATAATATTTCATATTTATGAATTCATAATATTTCATAATATTTCATGATACTATTTCATGAATTCCATAATATTTCATATTTATGTATTCATAATATTTCATGATACTATTTCATGAATTTCACCATATTTCATATTCATGAATTTATATATTTCCTAATATTTCATATGGGAAATTTCGGGGCGTTACAGTACATGCTATGTTTTATGAATAAGATGCATGCTATGTTTATGAATGGAAGTATATGCTATGTTTTATGAATAAAGATGCATGCCATGTTTATGAATAACGGCACGGTCGATGGTCGACGGTACGACGGTCATGAGGACCGATAAATGGGCCGATAAATGGGCCGGTAGACGGGCCGAGTCGTTACATATGTTATGTTTATGAATGAAGATGCATGCCATGTTTTATGAATAAAGATGCATGCCATGATGTATGAATGATGAAGCATATGAAGTATTTTACTTTATGAATGGGCTTGTACCAGACCGAAGTATGGGTCCAAGGGATGGGCACCTTAAGAACGCCACGGTTCTGGACTACCGACTATGCTGTCCACGGTTCTGGCACTACCGAAGCTGTGCAACAGGGATGAGCACCTTAAGAACGCCCCGGTTCTGGGACTACCGACTATGCTGTCCTTACCCTAGTAGGTCGGGGCTCGCTACCTCGTATTTACTTATGGATGCACGCTATGATGTATGTATGTGGTACAAGCCGGGGACCCCCAATGATGTTATGATTATATTTAAGTATTTAAAAGTATGATTTTAAAAGTTAAGCATCCTTATGTATATGCATTTGACTCATGCATCCATTCATGATATGCACTTATGCTTATGCTATGTTAAGAACCATGTTATGCTTATGCTATGATAAGAACCATGCTATGCTTATGTTATGATAAGAACCATGCTATGCTTATGCTATGTTAAGAACCATGCTATGCTTATGCTATGTTAAGAACCATGCTATGCTTATGTTATGTTAAGAACCATGCTACGCTTATGTTATGTTAAGAACCATGTTATGCTTATTTTATGATAAGAACCATGCTATGCTTATGTTATGATAAGAACCATGCTATGCTTATGTTATGATAAGAACCATGCTATGCTTATGTATGTTAAGAACCATGCTATGCTTATGTTATGTTAAGAACCATGCTATGCTTATGTTATGTTAAGAACCATGTTATGCTTATTTTATGATAAGAACCATGCTATGCTTATGTTATGATAAGAACCATGCTATGCTATGATAAGAACCATGCTATGCTTATGTTATGATAAGAACCTTGCTATGCTTATGCTATGTTAAGAACCATGCTATGCTTATGTTATGTTAAGGACCATGCTATGCTCATGTTATGTTAAGAACTATGTTATATGCTTTATGTTTATGTTATGCCAAGTATTATGCCATGCTAAGAATGTTTATTATGTTATGTTTATTATGTTTATGTCTATGCCAAGTATTATGCCATGCTATGAATGTTTATTATGTTTATGTCTATGCCAAGTATTATGCCATACTATGAATGTTTACTATGTTTATGTCTATGCCAAGTATTATGCCATGCCATGAATGTTTATTATGTTTATGTTTATGTCATGCTACGAATGTTGATTATGTTTATGTTCATGCCATGTCAAATATATGCTAAGTGATCATAAAGGCTTATGTTCTATGTAAAGCACCAAGTATGTTAATGTTTTATGTGCTCATGAGTAAGTGATGAATGGTTTTAGTGAGTAGGAAAGAGTCTTACTAAGCCTGTGTGCTTATAGTCTTATTTCCTTATACCGCAGATCAAGCAAGGGGATAGTAAGGAAGCAGCAGGAGGGCAATAAAGCATGTGTGTGATAGTGATTTGGCCAAGAAACAATATGTTTGCTCGTCTTATGATAGAACTTACCTTTACTATTTATGTGCTTGAATAGTGACTTATGTGACTCTATGACATGATGCTAAGTATGACATGATGCTAAGTATGACATGATATGATGCTAAGTACGATGTTCCCATATCATGATGTTAGGAATGGTAGTAGGTGCATGTAGGTGTAAGTTTAAAGTTTTCCGCTGCATTATGATGTCCACCTGCCCTACTCATGTTAACGTAACACTGCTTTATGGAAAGAAAAAAAAAAGCGGGCGTTACAGAAGCTGTCCACGGTTCGGGACTACCGATGAAGCTGTCCTTATCCTAGTTGGTCGAGATTGCTACCTCGTATTTACTTAGGGATGCGCGCATATGATGAATGAATGTGGTACAAGCCAGGGCCCCAACGAATGTTATGATTATGTTTAAGTATTTAAAAGTATGATTTTAAACTAAGCATTCTTGTGATATATGCATTTGCCCATGCATCCATCCATGTTATGCATTATGTTTATGTTCATGTTAATTATGATACCATGATTATGTTTATGTTCATGTAATTATGATGTCATGATTATGTTTATGTTCATGTTAATTATGATGCCATGATTATGTTCATGTTAATTATGATGCCATGATTATGTTTATGTTCATGCTAAAGTATGATGCCATGATTATGTTTATGTTCATGCTAAAGTATGATGCCACGATATCGATGTACATGCTAAATTCAGATGCCGTGATTTTATTTATGTTTATGCTAAAATGATGATGCCATGATTGTGTAAATGTTCATGATAAGAAGTATGCTATGATATGTAGGATTGAAGCATTATGTTCATGTTTATACGACATATGGACTTGGTGAGTAGGAAAAGGGTTTTACTAAGCCTCCGTGCTTATAGTCTTATTTTCTTATACCACAGATCAAGCAAGAGATTTCTAGGGGAAGCAGCAGGAGAGGCTAGAACATGGATGTGTAGTAGTGACATGGCCAAGAAACCCTCTCATTTCACTTATTGCTTGTTTTATGATCTGACAATGCTTACTTTGGGTTATGCTCGACATATGATAGTTATGCCTAAGAAACAACCTACTATTCGTCAAGTTATGGATAAATTACTTGCTACCTGAAATGCTTATGAATATGTCATGGAAAGTTGATATCATGATGCTATGCATGCTGATAATATGTTACCTGAAATGCTTATGAATAAGTTATGGAAAGTTGATGTCATGATGTTAGGTATGCTAGTAGTATGTTAAGCATAATGTCACCATGTCCATGAATGATAACCCAGACATGTGTATATGATTTAAGTACTAGTTATTCCGTTGCTTTAAGATGTACATATGCACATGTATGTTTAGCGTAAGGCCGCTTAAAAAAAAAGCGGGCGTTACACGAGAGGCTAGCTCTACTTGACAGAGGTACACAGTCTTAGGGAGGAAGTAGAAGCTAATCACGTAGAGTATATGGATGCCCACAAAGCCGATCGAGAGACGAGCGACGCACGGTATAATGAAATGATTGATTTATTTCGATCCTGGCAGCCCAGCTCATCGGATCATCCCGGTCCTTCCTTCTTGTTCAGATTGATATTGTACTATTGACTGGTTGACTACCCCTACTCAGTAGGGTTGACTTGTATTTGACTGTGGTGTGACTATGCTGGTCCTCGCTTTGACCAGTTGACTTATCTAGTTGACTAGTTGCTTTTCTTGATTATCTGATTTTTATCAGTTATTATGCTTGGTAGAATAGGTTTGCTCGACTTCTATTTTATTTGTAACTGCTTTATTACTTGATTTTAAAATAAGTTCCTACTTAATTTTGAAGAATCATTTTCTTTATGTATTTTAAAAATAATTTTTCGACTTAGTTTTTTAAGAAAAATTACCCCTTTCAAAACTAGGGGTTTTTCGCAAATGGACTTAGCCTAGGCCCTAACCCTAGAACTGCATGCACCTATGGATCTAGAAGCCAGCATCTCACAAGCACCTTAGGGTACTTTTGATTGATAACCTAGAATGGGTTGAGATGCTTAGGTCCTTGCCTTAATTCAAGATGCTTTAAGTCAGTGCATCTGCAGTAATTGGGGCACTAAACAGCAATCAGGTTAAGTGTCAAGCTTAGAAAATCTAACTTGAACAGAACACATAACTTGACTAACCCTAGCGAAAACTACTGTTTATAATAGTAAGTGAGTAGCTAATTGGGTTAGACATAACCCGAATGAGATAATTCAAATTGATTTGGTCAGTTTATACCTTGAATTGGATTAGTACAACACCTTACTTCTTCTGCTATATTGTTTTACTATATTATTATTTTTGGTATATGGCAAAGGGGGAGAGATTGGAAAGGAGAGAAGGTTTAAAATTTTTTCAAAATTCCTTCTTCAAAAAGTACAATTTCAAAAGTAAAATCCCTTAAGTCAATTGCAGCGGAATTTAAAAGAGTAAGTACGCAGCGGAATTTAAACAAAACACACACAGAACTCAAGTAGTTTTACTTGGTTCGAAGTCGCGTTCGGCTCCTACTCCAAGGCCCACGATCCTTGACCGTTTACTACGGGTAATTCTATAGTAGCGCAAAAAGGTTACAGAAATTATTACAATATTAGTGCAGTAACTAAACAAATGTACTCTTCGTTACCGACGCCCAGTGTAGATCGTACTTCGGAGCAGAGGGTCATCGTTGGCATTAGAATGTCGAGAACGGAGTTTGCCGGAGTAGAGCGTTTGAACGAAGAGCTTGGAAGTGTTGGAAAAAGTGTTTTTGAAGCCTTAGGGGTCGAACCCCTTTTATACTGCTCCTAGGGGCGCCCTGGACGCTGGGGGTGCCTGACACATGCCAGCGGATCCGAGAAATCTCATCCGCTGCTCGGTCAGCGTTTATCCCTCCAGAATCGGCCTTAGAGTTGACAGGGGCGCCTGGGACACTGGGGGCGCCCCGGTTGACTTGTTCTGCTGGCTTGGCGGCTGATTTTGCTTCGATCACTAGTTGGCTTGGACCCATGGCGCCCGAGACATCCAGGGCACCTGGGACCATCAGGGCGCTTGGGACCTTGAGGGCGCCTGTCCTAATAAGCTTCCGATGCGATTCTTGCTTAGTTGTTCGTTTGGCTTTGACCTTGGGCGCCCGGGACCTCCCGGGCGCCTAACCCAGCTGCTACCCCTCTCCTTTGGGGCGTTCTGAGCTACAGAAACACATTCCTTTGGTTCCTGCATTCAAGGTTAGTTCCACAACAAACAAGGCAAGAATGTTACTTAGTTTTTTTTTCAGCCGTAGCTATCTTGGTTCTGACTTCGGGTCTCCCAAATGGAACCCTAGGTCGAACCGACGCTTACTGTTCCCTCGACGGGGAACACGTCCTCACCTACTCCTCTTAGGAGAGTTTACCTTTTGCCAACCGGCTCCTCCGGTTGGACTTTTTCCCGATCACCTGACCAGGTCTTCGTGCCCACCTTTCGAGCAGGTCATCGATGCCCAACTCCTTGCCAGGGCTTCGTGCCTAGTGGTCGACTTGGACTTCGTGCCCACCTTCTGAGCAGGTCTTCGGTGCCCAGCTCCTTGCCAAGGCTTCGTGGCCAGTCCTCAACCAGGACTTCGTGCCTAGTGTACCTAGGGCTTCTTTCCTACACACTCAGTGAACACATTAGACCAAAACAACATCTTAACTTTTGAACACTTTGCCATTATCAAAACCCAGGTTCGACTTAGGTGCTGCCTGCACCAACATATTCATGAGTTTTCCTGCCCTAGAATCCCCCAACAAAATGGGATAGTGGAGAGAAAAAATAGAGCCCTTTAGGAAGCCGCTAGGACCATGTTGAATGAATATAACCTAGCTAACCAATTTTGGGCAGAAGCAGTTAGTACGGCATGCTATATCCAAAATGGGGTCCTAATTAAAAAAAAGGCATAATAAAACCCCTTATGAACTATATTATCATAGAATGCCTAACCTACACTACCTAAGGGTCTTTGGGTGCAAAGTACATATCCTGAACACTAAGGACTACCTAGGTAAGTTTCAATCTAAGTCAACCCCGGGGATCTTCTTAGGATATTCAACAACTAGCAGGGCCTATTGGGTTTATAATAAACAAACTCACAAAATTGAAGAGACTATTAACTTAATTTTTGATGAGGAAATTGAACCAAAAACTGATAATCAAAATATGAACTAATCAAATGGTGATCAGGAAGACAGTGAACCAACAATTGAACCATCAATTGAACCACTGATTGAACCTCTAAATGAACTTACCCTTGAACGAACTACTGCGGTATCAACTGAACCAATAACTGAACCAACCCAAGTAGTTGAACCGAACAATGAATCAAACCGTCCAGCTGGACTTGAGGCTGAGCCTAGCTCTAGATGAAGCAAGAAACCCAGACTCAATCACCCTTCTGATCAAATTATGGGTAATCCAACCTTAGGAGTCAAAACTAGGTCTTCCTATAGAAATCTTAGTCAGATTGCATTAATTTCAAAAATTAAACATAAGACTATAGAGGAAGCCCTACCTGATCCTGATTGGATCATAGCAATGCAAGAGGAGTTAGCCCAATTTGAAAGAAACCAAGTCTGGGAATTAGTACCTAAACCTGAGGGCAAATCTATTATAGATACTAAATGGGTGTTTAGAAACAAACTAAATGATCAAGGGGAAATAGTTAGAAATAAAGCCCGCTTAGTAGCTAAAGGGTTTAGTCAGGTCGAAGGGTTAGACTATGATGAAACCTATGCCCCAGTAGCCAGACCTAAGTCAATTAGAATGTTGTTAGCTTTTGCAGCACATAGAGGGGTTAAGCTATATCAGATGGATGTCAAGTCTTCCTTTTTAAATGGGTTTATTAAAGAAGAAGTTTATATAGGACAACCCCTAGGATTTGAGGACCTAGAAAAACCTGACTATGTTTTTAAACTTAGAAAAGCACTTTATGGGTTGAAACAAGCACCTAGGGCATGGTATGAACGGTTATAAACCTATCTAATTTCTAAGGAAGTTAACCAAGGTCAAATTGACTCTACCCTATTCGTTAAAACCTTAGAAAAAGATATTTTTATTGCACAAATTTATGTTGATGATATAATTTTTGGATCCACCAACTCTAACTTTCTAAATGAATTTGTGAAAATAATGGAAAGTGAATTCGAAATGAGCTTGGTAGGTAAGCTCAACTTTTTCTTAGGATTACAAATTAAACAGACTAAAGATGGTAATTATGTTCACCAATCCAAGTATGCTAAAGAGTTAATAAAGAAATTCAAAATGGATAATTCCAAAAGCTTAAGTACCCATATGGCTACAAATGTCAAGATTGATAATGACCCTGAAGGTAAGCCTGTAGATATTAAATTATACCGAAGCATGATTGATAGTCTACTTTACTTAACCGCTAGTAGACTTGATATCTTGTTTTCTGTAGGAATGTGTGCTAGGTACCAGACTTGTGCTAAGGAATCCCACTTAGCAGCCCTAAAAAGAGTACTTAGGTACATTAAGGGTACCCTAAATGTAGGGATTTGGTATCCTACGACATCTACTTTTGAATTATCGGGATATTCTGACTCTGACTATGCTAGGTGCAAATTAGATAGAAAGAGTACAAGTGAGAGTTGCCAATTATTAGGACATAACCTAGTCAGCTGGTGTAGTAGAAAGCAACACTGCATAGCCTTGTCCACAACCGAAGCAGAATATGTTGCTCTAGGAGAGTGTGTAGAACAACTTTTGTGGATGATGCACACTCTTAAGGACTTCCAGCTTGACTACACTCAAACCCAAGTCTTTATTGATAACATTAGTTCAATCAACTTGACTAAGAAACCGATTCAACATTCCCGAACAAAACACATAGAAGTCAAACATCACTTTGTAAGGGATCATATAGCCAGGGGTGAAATAATACTTAAGCATGTGGACTCAAAATCAAACTTAGCTGACATCTTTACCAAACCCTTACCTGAGTCTGAGCTTAGCTTACTAAGAAGGCAGTTAGGGTTGTGCTTAGTATAATAGGACTGGTTTATATTGTTTTCTTAAAAAATTTCCTAATTTTTTTTCCGAAAATTAACAATTTAAAAAATCATTTCTTTTATCAAGTTTTTTATAATTTAAAATAATTTTTCGATGTAGTTTTCTTTTAAAAAACTACCCCTTCAAAACTAGGGTTTTTGCGCAAATGGACTTAGCTTATGCCCTAACCCTAGAATTGCATGCACCTATAGATCTAGAAGCCAGCATCTCACAAGCACCTTAGGATACTTTTGATTGATAACCTAGACTAGATTGAGATGCTTAGGTCTATGCCTTGATTCAAGATGCTTTAAGTCAGTGCATCTGTAGTAATTGGGGCAATAAATACAATTTGAATAGCAATCAGGTTAAGTGTCAAGTTTAGAAAATTTAACATGATCAGATCACTTAACTTGACTAACCCTAGCGAAAGCTACTGTTTTATAACAGTTAGTAAGTAGCTAACGTGATTAGACAGGACCCGAACAAGAACGGTTCAATTTGGTTTGGTTTTTTTTAAAGTACTAGAGTTGGTTTAATACAGATTTCCAATTTGTCAAACTAGCTCTAATTCAAAATTGAATTGCAATAGTCAATTTTTTTGGCTTATCATTTTTTTTATATATATGGCAAAGGGGGAGAGAAAGGAAAGAAAGGAAGGAGAATTTTTTTTTCTTTTGCAAATAGTAAAGTAAAAGTCTAAGTGCTTAAAATATTTCTAAGTATTTCTAAATTTTCAAAAAGCATTTCTAAGTACTTTCAAAAATTCCTAAAGCACTTCGCACTTCAAAATTTTCTAAGTGCATTTGCTTTCAAATTTCTCCTTAGTAAAAAGCTGTATTTAAAGTTTTTTTCTAAATGTTTTTTTTCGCACAAAGTATTTTCGAGTAAATTTATTTTCTAAGTGTGAAAATTTTGAAACTTCTTTTGGAAAATTTTCAAAGTGTGAAAAATTTGTAATTTCTTTTGAAAAATTTCTAAGTGTGAAAAACTTGCAACAACTTTTTGAAAAATTTTCTATGTGTGAAAAATTTGAAATTTCTTTTGGAAAATTTCCAAGTGTGAAAAACTTGTAAAAACTTTTTGAAAAATTTTCTAAGTGTGAAAAACTTGCAAAACTTTTTTGAAAAATTTCTAAGTGTGAAAAACGTGCAAAAATAGTTTGGAAAATTTTTCCCAAGTTCTCAAAATTGGAATTTGTTTTGGGAAATTATCAAAATTTGTCTTGCCTAAGTAAATTTTTTTTTGAAAGTTAGGCTTACAAAACCGTTTCAAAATTTGTCAAAGTGTAGAAAAGTTGTTGAGTGTTTTTTTTTTGAAAAACCTTTTAGTCAAAAACTTAAAGCTTTTTGCTAAAATTTTGAAAAACACTTAGCACTTAGAAAGTCTTTTTCAAAAAACCCGCATGAAATTGGAAAATTCAGGGGGAGAACCTTTTCATGGGGAGATAAACGAATTCATTTACTTATTGTTGTTAGATTACTGTATGTTGGTTTAACTTAACTTTTTGAACCATGTTGCCATAAATCAAAAAGGGGGAGATTGTTTGTAACACCCAATAATTTTCGTGAATTATTAGGAATTTTTCTGAATTTTCTAACATTTTTTTGAGTTAAAATAAAAAGAAAAAAAAGGAGGGTCGGGCGGGGTTTGATCCAGCGACCACAGGGCAAAGCAAGCCTTTAAGTGAGTTGGGCTAACCGATAAGTTGGAGGTATCAAGCACAAAAAATGATGAAGAGAATTAATGTTATAGTTGATTAAGCCCGTTTCATAAAGAGATATTTAGACTTCCACTTAAGTCGCGTGAAGCCCAGATAAAGTTTTCGTGAGGCTGCGAGAGGAGGCGCGTGGAGGCTGCGAAACCAAAGGGAAACTCAAGGGATCATTTCCTCCTTCTTCTTCCTCTTGAGTGGAACATCTAGGGCTTCTTCCCTAGGGCCAAGGAGTGGAGTTTCCTCGCAAGGAAGAGAAGAGGAGTCCTACGCTAGGTTTTTTCAAAATACTTAGTGAGTTTTCTTCAAGAAAAAGGGTAAGTAAATCACTCACCTGCAATAGAAGTAGTTTCGTATGAAGATTCTCGTTGTAGAACCGTAATTTTGTGATCTAAGTGCATACTTTGAGAATATTATCTTATTGTGTGATTTAAGTTTCTAAAGAATATATGTTCTTATCATAGAACTTGAATTTGAGTAGGTTTGTATGTGTGATCTAAGTATGATAAGACCAAGTTCTTGAAAAGTCCCAAAAATGAGTTTTGGGTTAAGGGCACGCAAGGTGCTCGATGAAAGTTTCATGTAAGAAAGGTAAAGTTTGTAGTGCAAAATTTATGCAAAAAGAAAGATAGCTTGATAAGTATAAGCATATTGAGTAAGAAAGTATTTTATTTTTGTAAAGTGACATGTACCGGGCAAATGAGAGGCCCACAGAAAGTTAGAAGGAAGCTCTAATATGGTGCGGTGGCTAGCTACCCCGAAACCTATTAGGGATGCGCGCATTGGTACATTGATACCATGGTACAGTATCAAGGCCTGAGAAAGTTGATTATTATTTTGAAATACATGAGTATATGTAAGTGTTTCAATTTTCTTAAGTGCATGTTTTTATTATGTATGTTAACATGGTTATGTTACAAGCATGTTAAAGAGCAAGAGCAAAGAAGTTAATGTTTTAAAGTATGGAAATGTATAAGTATCAAGTCTCAAAAGAAATCATGAGCATGTTAAGTTTGCATGTGTTTTGATGCAAGTAAATGTTTTCAAGCATGATTGAGCATGATAAGTGTATGAAAGTTCCCATGTGCAAATATTTCCAAGTGCATGTATTTTGAAGCAAGCATTCTTTGAAATGAGCATGTTTATTATCGATAACATGGATTTGTTAGTTAGGATTTACTTACTAAGCAATTCGCTTATTAGTTGCATTTCCTTCTATTGCAGATAAAGGTAAAGAAAAAGCATAAGCTATGGAAGCAAACGAGACTTGCATTGATGTTCAGTGGCGGCGGAACCGTGGAAGAGATCTTTGGGATAAGTCTTAGAGGAATTTTGATTTATAGAAACTCATGGTTGATGTTTTGGATTGGTAGGATGTGATCACCTTATTTAAACTTTACATGGAGTCAAAGTTGGGTACAAAGTTAGTAGAGATTGCATGTGTTTTGATAAGTTTGTTAAATTTCGTAGAAATTCTAATTTCAAGTTATTGGATTCGTTTTGAGTGGTTAAGATGCTTATAAAACTAGTATGGAGTTTAGATTTGGAGTTGTTTCATTATATGCATTGGAAGTGTGTGAATGGTGGACCCTTGAAAGGAGTTCTCAGGTCTGAAACTGCAGTTTTCAGGCGTGCCAGTCGACTGGTTCAGATACCAGTCGTCTGCCCTATCGAACAGAACCTTCTGTTCGATGCACCAGTCGACTGCCAAGAGGCCAGTCGACTGGTGCCAGGCACAGAATGTTTCTGTGGCTGACACCAGTCGACTGGCTATCTAGCAGTCGACTGGTACCATTGAAAAGAAAGTGTTGTAGGGCATATGGTTAGTGCTTCAGTTTTACAGTTAAGAGGTCTAGGGGTCAAATCCTTGCAAAGCAAATAAAATGAAAGTTTATTTTATAAAAAAAATTCAAAGCAAGTTAAGGGAAGTCAAGTTGTTGTAACCTAAGTCTAAGAATAAGGTAAAGTTAAGGTTAAGTAAAAGTGACGTCCGCTTTAAGGGAGAGAAGTTAAGGGGACGTCACATTGTTGGTGTCAGAAGCACCAAAGTCGAACCTATGTTTTGATAATGGCAAAGGGTTCAGAAGTTAAGATTTGGTTGTGATCTATTAAGCTTATAAAGTGTGCAGGAAAGTCCTAGGTACACTAGGAAACTAAGTCCTGACGTAAGGTTGGGCACGAAAACCTAGTGAGTGAAGCTGGGCACGAAGACCTGGTGAGTGAAGCTGGGCACGAAGACCTGGTCGAGGACTGGGCACTGAAGACTTGGTGAGTGAAGCTGGGAACGAAGACCTGATTGCGGATTGGGCACGAATACCTGGTGAATGAAGCTGGGAAAAAGTCCAACTGGAGGAGCCGATTGGCAAAAAGATAAATTCTCCCGAGAGGAGTAGGTAAGGACGCGTTCCCTGTAGGAGGGAACATTAGGTGTCGGTTTGACCTAGGGTTCCATTTAGGAGACCCAAAGTCAAAACCAAGACAACTCAGGCTATAAATAATGTTCTAATATTATCAATTGTATGCTTTGTATGCCTTTGGAACTAACCCTGGTTGCAGGAACGAATGGAAGGGGTTTTCTGCACTCATGCGCCTCAATGTAATGAGGCGCACTAGCTGGGCTAGGTGCCTGTATTGAGACAGGCGCCCCAGTGAAGGGTTAAAATAAAGCATTCGAAGCAAACTGCCACGCAAGCCTCTGTACCAAGCCAAGCTAGGCGTCTGTGTTAACACAGGTGCCCCAGTCATCTCAAGCGCCTCAATGAAGGAGATATGCGCTGACCAAGCCTACGGATTGATGTTCGCGTAGGAGAGCCCACGTGTCAGGCGCCCCCTTCAACACAGGCGCCCCACTGACCACTATAAAAGGGGGTTCACCCCCAAGGCTTCTACATCAATTGCTTTCAACTCTTACGCTCAAGCGCTCCGCTCTGACAAGTTCTGTACTAATGATTTAAGCGCTGACGACGACCCGCTGCTCCGGAAACTTCCAACCTTTCCGATCGTCGGTAAAACTGGTTTTTCTTTAAGTGCTGTAACTCTGTTTTTCAATTCTATATTTGTACTCTTGACATGTAATATTTCATGAAAATATAGAATTGTCCATCGTAAACAGTCAAGGACCGTGGGCCTTGGAGTAGGAGCCGACCGCGACTCCGAACCAAGTAAAAATAAATCGTGTTAGCGATTGGTTTTATTTTTTACTGTGCAATTTCTCTAACACTTCCGAAAAAAGTTTTACGAACGATATTCACCCCCCCCCTCTATTGTTTCAATCCGATCCCACAGTTGTGGCGTCACATGGTGAAGCATGCAATGGGGGAATCGCATGAAGAAAAGGTGGTGCTTCCTCGAGCTCCCAACGGTCTGAAGTGAAGTTGAAGGTCAGCGCGTGGATGTGGGGAGGAAAGGAACTCGGCGTCGACCAAAGGAGCGATCGGCGAAGGGTGGTGAAATCATGAAAGGGGGGCTGTGGTGGTTTGCGAAGAGGAGAAGAGTAGAAAAAGAAAAATAGGGGTTGTTTGTTAGTGGGGTCATTTTGTAAAAATGCCCTCAATGTTTGGGTTATCCAATTCTTACCCTTAAGTTGTGATTTTTAACCATTTAAGCCCTCCAATTTTTTTTAATTAATGGTTGACTTTATGGATTGGCTTGGATGAGTGGAAGATGTTACGTATGTAGTGAATGCACAAGTTAAAAAGATGAAAGGTTGCCTATTCCTCTTCCTCTTCCTCTTCCAGCATTTATGTGCAATTAGAGAACATATTATAGGAAGAGGAAGAGTCTTACCATTTCCCTTCCTATATATACATGTCCAAGTCCAAGGGGTGAGAAAGAACTATTAAGAAGGAGAGGGATTTGATTCGTGGAATAGTGAAGGGCCTTTTGATTTGTAATCGTGTTCTTCCAACAATGGGTAGAAAGATCAATATAAAGTCATCACAGTAAGTATTTACAGATTGTATTTTAGACATTCAAAACTAATACCACTTGAAATTTTCACTTACCAACTTCCTATTGAATTTTCAATCATCAAATATCTGATCAACCGTAATCTATTTAGATTGTTCATCTCATGTATATTTCATGTTTGGACTTCCCAATTGTAGTTGTAATCGCATCATTGGATGTGAGGCCCACTAGTGGTCACCAATGGGATGAGTTTGCACTTAGGACGGAGAACATGACTTAAAGATCGTTTTACAAAAAAAAATTGAATGATTGGTATTTACCAAATTGCTATGTTTTAAAATAAAAACTCCTTAGATCTATTATTTCCATAATTATTGTGTTAAATACCAAAAATAAAATGGGGTAAAATGATAAAAATTCAAAAATTAGGGGCCTTTTTGGGATTTAACAGAACTTAGAGGACCTTTTTATAAAAAGACAAAATCAATATTAACCCTAACAATACCTCCTGATTTAACAGAACTTGGAGGGCCTTGCCCTCCGTACAGGGAAGATGCTGCCTGATTTTCGAGCAAGCATGAGCCTCTGGGGCGTGACAATTTTTGATATCAGGGCGAAGTTTTGCGATGTTTTGGTGTCTGTGGGTTTACGGAGATGTTTTACGAGGTCTATCAGATTTGTATATTTTTCCATAGTTAATTCCTTGACATGGTTGTGTTTTGGGACTTGACTACGATGAGCTCTCCCAGCAAACAGAAGTAAGTTGGTTTCAAATTTATAAAATTATATCTAAGTAATGCGTGTTGGTTTTATTAACAAGTATGCCTCGTCGTATTGAGTTGTCTCCACCCCGTGCACGTGGTCGTGGATGACGATCACGAGGGAGGCCAGAGCAGGTAGAGAGAGACACGAGTCAGGAGGTTGAGAGGCCCACCAGGGTGGAGCTAACTGGTCAGAGATCAGCTCACTAGGACCCTATGGGTGAGTTGAGACCTCCACCACTGAGAGTACCTCCTATATATCTGACAGCAGTTCCAGTAGTACCATCAGTGGCAGGTCCATCAGTGCCACCATTGACAGTTCCTGTAGTGCCATCTGTGGTACCCCCTGCCCAAGCGGGCTGGATTCTGGATAGAGCTCGGATTCCGTTATTGGCAGCATCTGTGAAGGGTTGTTTCACATTGTTCCATGGAGAACTAGATCCGTATGCTGCTCATGACTAGTTGGAGACATTGGAGGGCACCTTCAGCTATATGACTCTCATAGACATAGAGATGGTGTAGTTGGCTACATATCATCTTCGAGATTAGGTCATCACTTGGTGGAACATGCTGAAGACTCTTATTGGTGGACGACCAATTTCTTGGGTTTCTTTTCGTGAAGCTTTTGAGGGCAAATATTATCCTGCTAGGTTTCGTACGGTCCGACGATAGGAGTTTCTTGTTCTTCATTAGGGAGATCGCTTAGTTTTGAAGTATGAGACAGAATTCAATCGCCTGGCAGAGTTTTGTCCTCAGTTGGTGGCTACTGATGACATAGTTCACACAGGGCCTCGCTGGATATATTCAGTTACGTATGTCTAGATAGGCTCCAACTTCTTATCGAGAGGCTTTGGACCGAGCTCTAGACATAGAGATGATCCAGTATTAGTTGCATGGTGATAAGAAGAAAGGAAAGCAATAAACTCAGGATTCAACAGGGACTCAGAAACAACAGACTATTGGACAGAAGCACAGTAGCAAGAGTAAGAGTACGCAAGAGACTTCTGGGCCTCAGTTTCGACCCCAGATGTTAGGATGGTTTTCAGCAGGATCGTCGCAGGGTTCTCGGCAGACCTAGAAGTCTGCTACTGGTGGGGCTCATTGTTTTTAGTGTGGATCTAGGGTCCACAGTTGACCAGATTATCCTCTAGAGCACCCCATCTGTTATTATTGTAAGCTTTCGGGTCATGAGAGTCGAGGTTATCCCTTGAAAGCTAAACATAAGTCTGTAGTAGTTACTCCCCAGGGAGGCCGGTCATGACAGCAGAGGCCATAGTTAGGTGGCTGTCAGACTCAGATGTCATCCCGACAGCAGTAGATAGGACGTCAGCAGGCAGTTCCTCCGCCAGTTCAAATTTATTGTATGCTTGGGCATGAGTAACCCTCATCAGCGACGTCTCAATATTCTGGGATGGGGTCGTATTATCAGCAGCCATGCCCAGTGTACCAGCCTATAGTTTATCAGCATCAGCAGTCGGCTGGAGCTTCATATTATTAGCTCAGCAGTTGGTTGGGCCTTCCGTATATCAACCCCAGCAGACTGCCGGACCATCAGCATCTCAGCTTTAGCAGGTTTTGGCGTTGTCACCTCCTGTTCCAGAGATAGGACGAGTTTATGCATTCACCAGAGAGGAGACATAGCGGGTCGATAGATCGGTCTTCCATGGTATGATTTCCGTTTATGCATTTCCTGTTGAATTGCTTGTTGATACCGATAATTCCAGTTCGTTTATATCACGGCTATTTAAGGGAAAGATTAGTAGGTTGCACACCCTTAGATCACAACGTCTATCAGCGTCTCTGCCATCCGGTGAGGTATTGGATATCATGTAGGAAGTCAAGGAATGCCCATTGGATTTCGGCGATTATACTCTCACCGTGGATCTGTCAGTTCTCGAGATGGTACAGTTTGATATTATTCTAGGCATGGACTCATTAGCGGCCTATCATGCCACAGCCGATTTGTAACACCCTACTAAAATTCCCTTCAATATTATCCCTAATATTGAGTATAATTGCATGAATAATAGCCATATTGAGTATGATTCATGAATGATAGTTAGAGTTGTGGGAATTTTAGTGTAAGTGTTAATGGGCCTTATATGGGCTCTAAATGGTGAAAATTCATAATGGGTCTTAAATAGCACTTTGTTAGTTATCCTAATGGGCCCCATAAGGATAAAAGAAATAACACATCATGTAATGGACCTTACTTTAGATGGGCTTGCAAAAGAATAAAAAAAATGAAATGATGAAGGTGCCAAGGATTTAACCTTGGACCTTAGAGATATTGTAAGCCTTAAGAATGCATATGTAACCAATTCACCTAGCAAGGGAGTGCTATTAGGAGGATAGAGGAAATTGTAGATAGGTGTAAGGGAGATGAAGAGTCACCATGGAAGATGAAGAGTCACTATGGAAGGTAAAGGGGTCACCATGGAAGGTGAAGAGGCATACCTTTTCATTTACTATAAGAAGATGAGGAAAAAAAATGCCACAAGGCATCTCCTCATTCTTCTCATTGCCGAAACACCAAGGCCCTCTCTCCATCAAAAAAAAAAATCTCTCCAAGAAGATCTAGTGTAGGCTTTGTGTTGTGAAGCAAAGGAAGAGCCAAGGAGCAAGAAGTTCTTTCTTTCTCGTTCTAGGTGATATATAATGTTTGGGAATCTTTAGCACAAGGGTAAGACTCCCCTCACCTGCAACATAATAGCTCATATATGTTTTTTTTGTTCATGTTCTTGTATGTTTGTAACGACCCGGCCCATTTACCGGCCCTCACGACCGTCGTACTGTCGTACCGTCGACCGTCGATCGTGCCGTTACCAATACTAGATCTTCCCACTTCCTGGGCAGTGGATTTTTGCCTTCCCAGGATTCGAACCCTAGACCCAGGCTCAAATCTAGTTCTTTATGAATCCTGAATACCAATTGAGCTATAGCTCAATTGGTATTCAGGATTCATAAAGAACTAGATTTAAGCCTGGGTCTAGGGTTCGAATCCTGGGAAGGCAAAAATCCACTGCCCAGGAAGTGGGAAGACCTAGTATTGGTGACAACACGGTCGACGGTCGACGGTACGACGGTACAACGGTCGTGAGGGCCAGTAAATGGGCCGGGTCGTTACAATAAAAAGGCGCCTTTTATGTAGCGGCCCCGCCTCTATGGTCCCCGCAGGCAACCCTCTAGGCCGGTGACCCTACGGTCTTCCCACCCCTGGCAGTGGGTTTTTGCCTTTCCCAGGATTCGAACTCTAGACCTCCAGGTCAAGTACTAAAGTTTCTGAATCATTGTACCAATTGAGCTACAACTCACTTGGTACCATGATTAAGGAACTATTGTACTTGTCCTGGAGGTCAAGGGTTCGAATCCTGGGGAAGGCAAAAACCCACTGCCAGGGGTGGGAAGACCGTAGGGTCGCCAGCCTAGAGGGTTGCCTGCGGGGACCATAGAGGCGGGGCCGCTACATAAAAAGGCGCCTTTTTATGTAGCGGCCCCGCCTCTATGGTCCCCGCAGGCAACCCTCTAGGCCGGCGACCCTACGGTCTTCCCACTCCTGGCAGTGGGTTTTTTCCTTCCCCAGGATTCGAACTCTAGACCTCCAGGCTAAGTACTAAAGTTCCTGAATCCTGGTACCAATCCTAGGTGTATTATCCTTAGTTTTAAATTAAACATTATGTGTTTTATGAATCATGAATGATAAGTTGACATGTTATGATTTTTCTTACCATGAAAGTTTATTTTCTCCATGCCATGTTCATGCTTGAAAGTTATGATGATATTTATGCTTTGAATGTATGCCCATGACATGTATGACATTATGAATAAAAGAATATCTAAAGAGCAATTTCTAAGAAAAGAAAAGAAATGACGAGCGCGTTGCTAAAGAGCAATTGCTATGGAAAGAAAAGGAATCATGTATGTTATTTTACTTTATGTATTGGCTTGTACCGGATCTTGAAAAAGGTCCAAGGGATGAGCTCCTAAGCAAGGCCCCGGTTCTGGACTACCGTAGCTGTCCCTAGGCTAGAGGTTGCCTAGTACCCTAGTAGGTCGGAATTAGCTACCTCACACTCTACGAAGGGATGCGCGCAAATGACGAATGGGGACAAGCCAGGGATCCCAATGATGATGATATGTTAATGTTCAAGTATTATATTATATATATTTTTCAATGAGCATCCTTAATGTTTATACACATGTTTATGTTTAATGATATTGCATATGCTATGTCTAATGTTTATGCACATGATTATGTTTTAAAGATTATGTGAATGTTAGGTGCTTTAAGTACTTACTCATGCCATATGTCCTTAATAATGACACACATATTCATGTTTTAAGTGTTTATGCTTATGTGCTTTAGATGCTTTAAGTATTTATTCATGTTATATGTTTAGGTCAAATGATGTAGATTTCTACTTATATGTGATGTACGGATTTTGTGAGTAAGCAAGGAGCTTACTAAGCATTTTATGCTTATAGTCTACCTTCTTATGTTGCAGACCAAACTAAAGGTTTCTAAAGAAGGGGAAGCAGCAGGAGGGCATGTGTGTGTGTGGCAGTGACTTGGCAGAATGATCCTACTATTGTCTTTACTCTTACTTATGGACTTATTTCTCATGGACTTAATGCTGCTACTTATAAACTGCATGTGTTAGTTCTTATGATTACGCTTACTACTTGTTGGAGTTGAAGTTCTTTATTGTTGGCGCAGGTTGCATCAATAATGTTCTCCTCTAAGTGTTTTAGTGTTTGATAATACACTTAAGTCAGTGATACATTGAACAGACAAAGGGGAGCAAAGGAGGAGTAACCTAAGTGGAAGAAAAGTCCTAGTTAACCTAGGCACTAAGACCTGGTGAGTGAAGCTGGGCACTAAGACCTGCTCGGAAGGTGGGCACTAAGTCCTGATCGAGGATTGGGCACTAAGTCCTGGCAAAGGGCTGGGCATCGAAGACATGCTCGGAAGGTGGGCACTAAGTCCTGGTCGAGGACTGGGCAAGAAGACCTGGCCGAGGATTGGGTACCGAAGTCCTGGTTCGGGGAATTGGGCAAGAAGACCTGGCGGAGAGTTGGACACCGAAGTCCTGGACATAGGGTTTGGGCACGAACTCTTGATCCGAGGGACTGAGCAACTTAGCTGAGCGATGACTAAGGACAGAAGTAGAGACGGGTCAGAGTTCGGTCGTCTCATGGTCCGGAAGTATTGGAAGCTAAGCAAAAGTCCACCCAAAGGACTGGGTGGCAACCATCTCCTGAGAGGAGTAGGTGAACGACGTGTTCTCGGGGGTGGGAACTTGCGTCGGTTCGACCTAGGGTTTCGTGTAAATTCGAAGTCAGAATCAAGTCCTTAAGGTTAAGAATGTGTGTATATTTGCTTTGTATTTTTGTATCTTGCAAGTACCTAGAACGGAAGACAAAGCAGGCAAATAACATACATTGGGGCTGGAATCCTGCCAAGCAGGGCGCCTGGGATGATGGGGGTGCCCCCAGTCAAAGCCTAAAACCTAGTGTTGGGTTGAAAGGCATGAAGCCAGGTGCCCACATTGATGGGGGTGCCCGGGAGGTCCGGGACGCCCGGGTTCAAAGCTGTTTTGCTGTTGTGAGTTCGAAGCAGGAGATTAGCTTTGACTGGGTTCAAGCTAGGTGCCCAGGAGGTCCGGGGTGGCCTGGTCAGAAGTTTTACCAGCCGCAGCGAGGTCGGCGCGGGGATAAGGTTTGACCGAGTTTATAGGGGCGCCCCTAACGTCCAGGGCGCCCACAGGAGCACTATATAAGGGGCCTCGGCCCCTCTTCTTCAAACACAACTACTGTGAGTGATTTTGAGCATTCTAACCGTTGATAACGCACTAAAGATGAGGCTCTACGACCGGGAGGCTCCAGGAGGAAGTGCACGGCACTTCAGAGGTCCAAATCGGCCGAGTTTCAAACCCTAGTTGTTCGGTTTGTATTTAATATTCTGTACTTACTTGGCTATACTTTTGTTTGTATTTATACACTGTAAGACGGGTTTTCTCCGCCTCCGGAAATTCTGGAAAGGAGACCAATAGTGGACTCACGCTGAGTACATAGGCCTTGGACGCACTGACCCTGGGGGGTTGGGAACCAAGTAAATAAATCCCGTTGTGTCCTTGTGTTCTTTCTATTTTTAATTTCTGCTACACTAACACTCTGAGTCCAGTACGAATGAAAGGTTTATGAAAGTTTTCGAAGAATTTTAACGGTCGATATTCACCCCCCACTCTATCGATGGCACCGGTCCTACAAGTGGTATCAGAGCAAGGTCGCTCTTCACCGGACTAACCGCCGACGGTGCAACAATGCCAGGAGTTGAGGGGCAGCCTAGGGGTGAATCAGGTACATTGTAATTATAAATGTCAAAGTTTAAATTCCATATTATTTGTTTCATGTGCAGGGAGAGAGGGCACTATAAAAATCAGTGTCCTACTCGTAAGAATCGTTCATCACCAGCGACAAAGGAGGTACCAGTGCCAGAAGTCCGGAAAAACAAAAATCACATCAGATGCTTCAAATGCGAGAAATACGGGCACTACAAAAATAAGTGTACGACGAAGGTACGTAAGATTTATGTTCTAAAAATTTTACAAATTCCTGCTATGCCTTTTGATAATTTAGTTAATTTCTCTGATAAATTATATTTACTGCATAGTAAAATTAATATTTTGCCTGTCAAATTAGAAAATAGAGATATGACTAAAATATCAGAGATTAATTATTTAATTCAGAACATCAATTCAATAATTTCTGAAATAAATTATCATAACTTTAATTCTAATAATTTTAATTCTGATAATTTTAATTGAGATAAATTAATCCTAAGGATAAATCTGAATTTAAATTTGAAAATCCTAAGGATAATTCTAAATTTGAAAATTCTTTAGATAATTATGAATTCAAATTTAAAAATCCGTTGTATAACTCTGAATTCGAATTTGAAAATTCTAAAGATAACTCTGAAGTTAGTGAAGATAATTCTAGAGATAATCCTGAAATTATTTTTGAGGATAAAATGATTTTATTAAAAATCTTGAGGATAATGAAGATGAAATTCTCATAGACAATAATTTAATTATAGATAATCTTGAAAATTATTACAAAACTTTAATTAGTGGCTCAAATTACTCCTCCTACTTTGAGGATACTAAAAGATGTAATGTTGAGGATGAGGAGGATATGGAACTATCTAATATAAAAGCCATAGTTAATAAAATTCACAAAGGTTCAAAACAAATCCGAATTGTTAGAAAAACTTGAAAAGATAGATAAAGAAGAGTCAAAAATTTTCGAAATAATGAAAATTCTGAACTTAAACCCACAACTTTTAATTAATCATTTCAACCATAATTATTCAAATCTTAAATTAAATAGTAATTAATTCAAATTAAATTCAATTTAAATTATATTATAATTAATTCAAATTAAATCCAAATTAAATTAAATTGTATTTAATTCAAATTAAATCCAAATTAAAATAAATTGTAATTAAATTCAAATTAAATCAAATTAAATCCTAATTAAATAAATTCAAATTAAATTCAAATTAATTCAAATTTAATCCTAATTAACTAAAATTCAAAATAAATGCTAATTAAATGCTAATTAACTTAAATTCAAATTAAATTCAAATTAAATCCTAATTAACTTAAATTCAAATTTAATTCAAATCAAATTTAACTTAAATTTAATTTAAATTCAAATTAAATTAAACTTAAATTCAAATTAATTAATTCAATCAAATCAATTAAATCGTAATTATTCAAACTCAAAGTAATTAAATCTTAATTATTCAAATTCAAATTAATTAAATCTTAGTTATTCAAATTCAAATTAATTAAATCATAATTATTCAACTCAAATTAATTAAATCTTAATTATTCAAATTCAAATTAATTAAATCATAATTATTCAAATTCAAATTAATTAAATCTTAATTATTCAAACTCAAATTAATTAAATCTTAATTATTCAAATTCAAATTAATTAAATCTTAATTATTCAAACTCAAATTAATTAAATCTTAATTATTCAAATTCAAATTAATTAAATCTTAATTATTCAACTCAAATTAATTAAATTTTAATTATTCAAATTCAAATTAATTAAAATTTAATTACTCAAATTCAAATTAATAAATCTTAATTATTCAAATTCAAATTAATTAAATCTTAATTATTCAAATTCAAATTAATTCATTTAAATATTAATTAATTCAATTAAATTGAATTAAATCCTTATTAAGTTAATTAAATTCAAATTAAATCTTAATTAATTCAAACATAAATTAATTCAAATTAATCCTAATTAATTCGAACTTAAATTAATTCAAATTAAATTAACTCAAACTTAAATTAATTCAATCTAAATTAATTAAAGCTTTAATTAATTCAATTAAATCTCAATTAATCAATTAATTAATAATTAAGTTAACTTCAATTAATTCTTAATCCAACAAAATATTAAATAAATGCGAACTAAACTAAAATCTTACCCAAATCGTAACAATTAATTTAATAAAATTATATATGTCAAAGTGGGTTGACATATTCGTCGGTTCACACGACATATATCAAATCAGGAATTTTACTCATCTTTAGAAACGTAATTAAAATGCTTTGGACTTGTTTGACTCATGCATAATTGTCATGCCATGTATTTGCTAATTCGTTTAAATATATGACATGTCATTCATATTTAAATCTTATGCATAATTTAGAACGGCTATAGGAAAAAGAATAATTGAAACTTGATCAACCTAATATTGGGTGGGGGTGAGATGATAGTACGTTAAGGAAGCCATCTTGGCGAAACTAGCCGAAGCTACCGATCCAAGACCTAAACTAGTTAGACTAAAATCATTCAAGGAGTAACTTGATAATGGATTTTCAATAAAAAGCTTTGTCAAGGAAAGGGTTGATGATCCAATAAGGCTACGGCCAAAGAAGGCCTAGTGCCTCGCCAAGACCTGGAAGCCAATTATTGAAAACCAAATTCACTTTACTATTGTCAGATTTGAATCTAACACAAGCTTCAATTAAATCTTAGAGTTAATAATAAATTAAGAAAAATAATTCAAGTATCTCGCAATACACCTATAAGGCAACCATGCTTGCTGTATTGAAACATCTAAAATGGGTGAGATGTTAAGGACTAATAAATTAAAAAATATTTTTCAAAATTATTTTTCAAAATTGCTAGAATATTTTCCTAACAATATATTTTCAAAATAGTGCTTCAACATAATAATGTTTTTATGGAATTCATGCTTGTCTGATTGAATATACATATTACTTGTTTTCAAAAATTATATCTTTTTAAAAAAATTTTGACTCACGCAATTAGACACAAGCCTCTTAGGACAACACTAAAGTTCCTTAAGGCACTTAGATAGAGTCAAATGGTATCGGGTACAGGGGGAGTGCTTTTTTTTGAAATGGTTTTCGAAAACTGCACTTTAAACATTACTATTATTTGAAAATACTTTTCGAAAACTGTGCTTTAAATCATTATCACTTGTGTTTTCGAAAAAGGTTTATGTTGTAAAAAAATTATATGTTCAAAAAATTTACCTGGTTCTTTGACTTTGATAAACCCTAAAGACATAGAGGAAATGCCCACTTCATGATCTTCAAGGACTCCTAGGATGTGTCAAATTTAGGGGGAGTCTGAGTCAAAAGAAGAATTTCAGAAAAGTTTTTTTTTGGTAATCATTTATTTAATTTTTTATTAAATAGTTCTTTTTAATCTGAACTAAATCCTAAAGACTCAGAGGAAGAGTACTTGTGGTCAACAAGCTTCCCAGGAGTAGGTCATGTTTAGGGGGAGGTCAAATTAAAAGAATTATTTTATTTCCATGAACTATATCTTCAAAATCTTGCTGAAAATATAAGTCTTTCAATATACTATTATTCGATTTTTCAGAATTTTTGTGGCTTATGAAATTGTTTTTGAAATAATATTTACTTGGGTTGGAGAATTTCCAGGACACTTAGGAAACTGTCCTTGTAGTCAACAAGGCTTCCTATAATTGTGTCAGATTGGAAAAGAAACCAAGTCAAGTAAAATATTATATCTTCAAAAATTCATACATTTTTCAAAATGTACGTACATATATTTTCAAAATACTATCATTTTTTCAAAATTCTGTTCAGAAATAATACTTGAATTTGGAGAATTTTTTAGGACACTTTGGAAATTGTCCTTGTAGTCAACAAGGTTTCCTAGGATTGTGTAAGACTGGAAAAGAAACCATGTCAAGCACTTATGCTTCTCAAAATTCATAATATTTTTCAAAGTACTTATGTTTTTCAAAAATTTTAATATTTTTCTTAGTTCCTATACTTAGATTTTCAAAAATGCATAATAATTTTTTTAAATACTTAGATTTTCAAAATGCATAATAATGTTCAAGAATTAATTATATTTTCCAAAGCTCTAAGATTTTTCAAAAATACTTGTATTTTCAAAACTCAAAATGGATTTGTTCTGGAAATTTAAGTACTTAGTATTACTATGCCTTCAAAATTTATACTAAGTATTTTCAAATGAACAAAATGTTGTCATTGTTGGTGCAAGAATTCTTAATTTTTTTTTATGTATGACAAAGGGGGAGAGATATATACGGAGCACAGTGCAAGATATATACAGATCACTAGAGTCTGCGATATTTCATCACTCAGAAGGACCTTAACATGCGACAACGCAGATGGCTCGAACTGGTAAAGAACTATGACTGCAAGATCTTTTATCATCCAAGCAAGGCGAACAAAGTGGCCAATGCACTCAGCAGAAAGTCTAGTGCCGCCTTGATGTCCTTATCAGTATTATCTCGACCGTTGAAAAAGGAAATTGTGAACTGCGGAATCGAGATTATTTCTGAACGACTTTCGACCATGGCAATCGTACCGGCACTATCCGACGACATACTAGACAAGTAGAATGATGATCCAAGCCTCCAGAAGATCAAGCAGGATATTCTAGAAGCAAAAGGAGAGGGTTTTCATATCGTCGATAACGGAGTAATATACCTTAGGGATCGTCTATGTATCCATAATGATCCGGAGCTACGCAAGAAGGTACTGGAGGAGGCTCACGGAACCCCTTATTTTATGCACCCGGGATCTACCAACATGTATTTGTTGGATCGAGAGAAACGATAGAGGGGGGGTGAATATCATAAACCGTTTCGGATTTAGAGAGAGTATGCACAGCGGAAAATTAACACGAAAACCAAAACGCAAACACCACGATTTACTTGGTTCGAAGTCGCGGTCGGCACCTACTCCAAGGCCCACGGTCATTGACCGTTTACTGCGGGCAATACTATAGTTGTGCAAATAATTACAAGAGGATGTACAGTAGTAGTGCAGAGAAAATACAATTAAAAAATTAACTCTTCTTTACCGACGCCTGGTGTGAAATGTATCTCGGAGCAGAGGGACGTCGTCGGCACTTGTATCTCGAGTTGGGAGGTTTCCGGAGCAAAGTGCTTGAGTAGAAGAGCGTATTAGCGTTGGGTGTTATTGTTCTTCAAGCCTTGGGGTCGAGGGGCTTTTTATAGCCTCCCGGGGCGCCCTGAACGTTGGGGGCGCCCCCCATGTGTCAGCTGATCCGAGCAACTCTCAGTAAGCCCTTATCCCACTCGAATAGGGCTGAGAGTTGACTGTGGGGGCGCCCGGGATGCTGGGGGCGCCCTGGTTGACTTGATCCGCTAGCTTCTCGCTGGCTTGACTCTATCCACCTCGTTGGCTTGAGCCCGGGGTGCCCTGGAGCATGGGGGCGCCCCGCCCAGTAAGCTTCTGAAGCGTTACTTGCTCAACTCTTGTTTGCCTTCACCTTGTGGGCGCCCGGGACACTGGGGGTGCCCTGCTCAGCTGCTGCCTCTCTCCTTTGAGGCGTTCTGAGCTGCAGACACATGTCCCTTTGGTCTTGCATCCAGGGTTAGTCCAAAACAATACAAAGCAAGTATGTTAGTGAGTTATACAGCCGTAGCTGTCTTGGTTCTGACTTTGGGTCTCCAAAATGGAGCCCTAGGTCGAACCGACGCCTACTGTTCCCTCGATGGGGAATGCGTCCTTACCTACTCCTCTCAGGAGAATTTACCTGATGCCAACTGGCTCCTCCAGTTGGAATTTTGCCCAACAGTCCTTCGCCAGGTGCCCAGCTGTCCTTCGCCAGGTCTTCGGTACCAGGCAGTCCTTCGCCCGATGCCCAGCAGTCCTTCGCCAGGTCTTCGGTTCCAGGTAATCCTTCGCCTGGTGCCTAGCAGTCCTTCGCTAGGGCTTATCCTAGCATTCCTTCGCCAGGTGCCTAGCAGTCCTTTGCTAGGGCTTTGTATCCTGGCAGTCCTTCGCAGGTGCCTAGTAGTCCTTCGCTAGGGCTTTGTATCCTGCACACTTAATGAGCATGTTAGATAAACATTACCTCTTAACTTTTGAACCCTTTGCCATTATCAAAATATAGGTTTGACTTGGGTGCTGTCTGCACCAACAATCTCCCCCTTTTTGATTTATGGCAACCCTATTCAAAAAGTTAAGTTAATCAAGACATTTGATATAACAGTTTTAGTTCCCTCCCCTGGAAGGAATCTCCCCCTGGGTTTTTCAAAGTTTCATGGAGTTTTGAAAAAATTTCTAAGTCAATATGATGGAATTTATTTTTCAGAAACTTAGAACATTTTTCAAAAGAAGTTTTTAGAAAACATAAACCAATTTTGGTTGAGTACAAAAAAAAATTCAGTCAATAATTTAGAAAATTTTCTAAAGATTTTTCAATCTCTTTAGAGGTTTTATACTTAGAAACTTTTCTATTAGAGAAGTTTAGAAATAAGTGCTTAGAGAATTTTTGAACATAGCTTAACTATTTAGAAAATACTTTTGAAAACTGCTTGGGTCAAGTACTTAGAATCAATTTTGAAACCAATTTAGATCAAGTACTTTTGAACCAGTTTTGAGAAAACTAACGTAAGTATTTTGAAAAACAGGATAAAGTTTTGAATTTTGAAAGATAAAAAACTTAAGATAAAAAACTTAGCTTAAGCTTTTTGAATTTTGAAATTTTGAAACAAACTTAGTTTTTAAAGCTTCTCTCTTTTCCTATCTCTCCCCCTTTTCCATATATCAAAAATAAGGCAATATAGCAGAAAAAAACAACATAAGTATATGACAGAATAACGTGCTGTACTGAACCAATTCAAGATATAAACTGAACCAAAGCAATTTCAATTATCTCTTTAGGGTCCTATCTAACCATTTAGCTACTTACTAACTGTTATAAACAGTAGTTTTTGCTAGGGTTAGTCGGGTTATGTGTTTCCTTCAAGTTAGATTTTCTAAGCTTGACACTTAACATGATTACTGTTTACGTTGTATTTAGTGCCCCAATTACTGCAGATGCACTGACTTAAAGCATCTTGAATTAAGGCAAAGCCCTAAGCATCTCAACCCATTCTAGGTTATCAATCAAAAGTACCCTAAGGTGCTTGTGAGATGCTGGCTTCTAGATCTATAGGTGCATGTATTTCTAGGGTTAGGGCCTAGGCTAAGTCCATTTGCGAAAAAGCCCTAGTTTTGAAGGGGGTAGTTTTTTCTAAAAAAACTAAGTAAAAAAAATCCCAAAAAGATTTTTCAAGCCAAGTAAAAGCTGATTTTTAAATTCAGTAAAGCAGTTTTAAAATGATTTTAAAAACTGATTTTTCAAATCAAATAAAGCAGTCAAAAAGACAAAAAAAAAATAGAGTAACCCTATTCTACCAAGCATAATCCTAACTGCCTTCTTAGTGAGCTGAACTCAGACTCAGGTAGGGGTTTGGTGAATATGTCAGCTAAGTTCGACTTAGATTCTACATGCTTAAGGACTATTTCACCCCTGGCTACATGATCTCTTACAAAGTGGTGTTTAACTTCTATATGTTTAGTTCTAGAATATTGGATTGGGTTCTTAGTTAGATTAATTGAGCTTATATTATCAATGAAGACTTGAGTATGGGTGTAGTTAAGCAGAAAGTCCTTAAGAGTGTGCATCATCCATAGTAGTTGTGCTACACACTCTCCTAAAGCGACATACTGAGCTTCAGTTGTGGATAGAGCTACACAGTGTTGTTTTCTGCTGCACCAACTTTCTAGACTATTTCCTAACAGTTGGCAGCTTCCACTTGTGCTCTTTCTATCTAATTTACAACCAGCGTAGTCAGAATCCGAGTATCCTAAGAAGATGCCTGGGGTTGACTTAGATTGGAATTTTCCTAGATAGTCCTTGGTGTTTAGGATATGGACTTTACATCTAAAGACCCTTAGGTAGTGTAGGTTTGGAAGTCTATGGTAATATAATTCATAGGGTGTTTTATTGTGGCGTTTGTTAATTAGTACCCTATTTTAGATGTAGCAAGCCGTACTAATTGCTTCTGCCCAATATTGGTTAGCTAAGTTGAATTCATTGAGCATAGCCCTAGCGGCTTCCTGTAGGGTTCTATTTTATCTTTCGACTATCCCATTTTGTTGGGGGGTTCTAGGACACGAAAATTCGTGTATATACCCATTTGCCTTAGAAAATTCCTCAAATCGTTGATTTTCAAACTCTCCCCCGTGGTCACCCCTAAGTCTTTTGATTTTAGTATCATTTTGATTTTTAATTAACTTACAAAAGTCATTGAACAGGTTCAGGGTTTCATCTTTGGCTTTTAGAAACCTAACCCAAGTAAACCTAGAGTAATCATCAACTATTACTAAGCAGTATCGATTTCCGCTTAGTGACTTGGCTCCATGTGAATCAAATAGGTCAAGGTGCAGGAGCTCAAGTGTGGTTTGAGTTAGGTCAGACTGAATTAGTTTGTGATTAGACTTGGTTTGTTTACCTTGATTACATGATTTACATATTATGTTTTCATGGTTCTTAATTTTAGGAATACCGTTAATTAGGCCAAGTTGGGTGATTTTTGAAAGAATTCTCAGGTTAGTGTGACCTAATCTCCTATGCCAGAGGTTTGATTGTTCTAACTGAGTTATCATGCATTTAGGTACTAAAGGTAGGTTTATAGTGTAAACATTATTTTTCCTAGTGCCCTTAAGCATGATTTCTGAGTCTTGCAGGTTTCTAATCAGGCAGTTAGAATTGTTAAAAGTAACTATATATCTAGAATCACATAGCAAATTAAATTTAAAATTTTCAACCAACAGAACTTTCTTAATAACAAAGTCAGATTTAAGTTCAATATTACCTGACCCAATCACTTTGAGTATAGCATTGTTGCCAAATGCTACTGAGCCTAGGTTTTTGAGCTTGAGTTTGGTGAATTTCAATTTATCCCCAGTCATGTGTCTGGAGCAACCGCTATCTAACATCCATTGGTCCAAATCTTTATGTTCCTACACATAAAGAGTTATGCTGATTTGGATCCAATTAGAATCAAGAATAGCTTAAATTGATTTTCACAGCCTAGTCTGTCTCACTCAAATCTAGGGTTATCAATCACGTTTTCCATATGGGTTTTGTGAGACAGGTTTTGGTAGATAGAATTATTTTGAAAAATTATGATTTTGAAAAAGATGTCTGAATCTACAATTAACTAAAAATTTGTGTTAGATTCAAATTTGACAAAGAATATTTTGAATTTGAATTTCAAAAATCGGCTTCCAAGTCTTGGCGAGGCACTAGGCCTTCTTTGGCCGTAGCCTTATTAGATCATCAACCCTTTCCTTGACAAAGCCTTTTAATGAAATTTCATTTTCAAACTAGTTTGGGTCTTGGATCGGTAGTTTCGGCTAGTTTCACCAGTCTAAAGAGACCAAGTAGAGTATACTTGACCTTATTAAAATTGGCTTTCCTAACGTACTATCATCTCACCGCCACCCAATACTATGTTATTCAAATTTCAATTAATTGATTGAGTCCTTATTCTAACCATTTCTAAGTCTAAGCATGGTAAGTTGCAGGAATTAAATAAACAATCAATCATGCAATTTGCAAACAAAAATTAAATTTTATCTAACAATAAATATTATTTTTAATTTGGCTCCCCCTGGACTAAAGCCATGATAATGGTTTGGCAAGATGTGAATCTTGTCCTTGGGGATCCAATACTGATTTGATCCAGTTTGTTTGTTCAGGCACTGTTTGGGTACCCATGCCTGACCTTTAGGTCTGGACTGGTTCAGTACAGCATAGTAGGATCTTTGTCTAGATTTGGTTCTATAGCCCAACCCGGATTGATTTAGAACCGACTTCTGTTTTCCAAGAATCATGTCAAGACGCTTGGAACCAGAAGTGAATTGTTCTAAGGCAGCTCTAAGATCCTTAACTTGAGTTTTCAAGGAAGAATTCTCTTGTTCAAGTTTTCCAACATGAGCAGAGGTTCTTTCTTGAACCTTCTCAGTTAAGGATTCAGAGTCTGCTCTCTCTTTCAGGAGTTTTACTTCCTGTCTGAGAGACTCAACTCGGATTTTGGCTTTTGCCAAGTCTCGAGAAAGATAAGAGATTAATTCGCATAATTGTAATCTTGAAAACCCACTTACAGTGATTTCGCCGTCTTCTGAGAACGTAAGTTTGTCGTCGTCTGGCTCCGACTCAGACTCGGTCTCGATTTCTTCTGAGGCGGTTAGTGCTAGCAAGTTTGACTGGGGTGCCTCTTCTTCTTCTTCTGAGGAAGATTCGCCCCATGTTGCTTGGAGTGCTTTCTTCCTTCTTGTCTTTTTGGTCTCCTTTAGGTTCGGACACTCCATCTTGTAGTGACCCTTCTTCTTGCACTCGTAACAGGTCACGTTGGGTTTGTTCTTTTCATTTGAGGGTTCAGCTGGTTCTTCCTTTCTTCGGCTGGCTTTTCTTCTGTTGGTCTGGTTTTTTAGCTCTTTGTAGTAGTCCCGGGCTAGCCGAACCAACTTAGGCCGATTTCCCTCGCTGTCTTCTGAGTCTGAATCTGAATCATACTCGGGTGCAGTTTGAGGCTTCTTCTTAGTTGTCTTTCCAGCTTTACCTGCAACAAAGGCAATGCCTTTCTCGGCCAGATTGCAGTTAGTCTGTTCATGTAATTCGAGTTCAGAAAAAAGTTCATCTAACTAGATTTTGGAAAGATCCCTAGAAACTTTGTAAGCATCTACCATAGGTGCCCACAAGGTGTTTCTTGGGAAAGCATTTGTAACGACCCGGAAAATTCTCTTGATATTTTATGAAAATATTGAGCATGTTTAGATAATTTTCGAAGGAGCTAGAAGTATTGATACGAACTTTGGGCTAGAAAACCTATGTTTTCGCATTTAAGTCGAGAAAACTAAGTACTAATGGGCCTTACGTGGGGTTTTTAGTACCATGATTATAGGTGGATTTTAGGTAATAATTAGTATAAATACAAATAGGATTTAATTAGGTATATTAGCATGATTATGGGTAAGTCTTAGCCTAATTTTTCCTATTTTAATGAAGAAATTAGGTACTAATGAGCTTTAAATTGGTCCCAAAAATGGGTATTAATTAGGTAAAAATATTAATATAAATATAAAATAATTTTATTTAGGAATATTAGCCTATTATGGGTGATTGTTGGGGAATTTTCGAAATAAAAAGGGAATTTTCGAAAATTAGAGGAAAAGGTTTAAATAAAATGAAAATAAAATAGAAATAAAGGTGCATGGGCCAAGGATTGAACCTTGGACCTCTTGTACAACCATGAAGGCTTTAACCAACTCACCTAGCAAGGAATTTGTATGAGTAAATGAAGTAGAGGTTGGTTAAGAAGTAGAAGGAAATGAAGGGTCATGGAGAGACTCTTCATTTGCCTCTTTAAAGGAGCTATAAAAAGGGGGTTAAGGGGGTTACTTCTCTTCATCATCAAGTGCATTTGCTCCTCTCCTCCCTCCTCATTCTAGCCGAGACTCTTAGGGAGAGTTTTCCCTTGGAATGGCTTCCACCAAGGCTCCATCACCTAAGATCTAAAGTTCTTACAAGAATCCAAGGACTAGGTGTGGTCAAGAGACATCAAGTCTTCTTCCTTATCTCCATCCAAGGTCAAAAATTTAGAAACCCCAAGGTAAGACTCCTTCACCTGTGGTATAATAGTTATCTATGATTTCCATGATTTTTAGCATGATATATGGGTTAGTTTTTGGATGTGATGTTGAAAGGAAAGAGAAACCAAGGTCCTTAAGTTTATGGATTTCGGCCAGCATGATTTAAAAGTCTGTAAATATGCTAAAATCTTGATAATGTTGTTTAATGTTCCCTTATGATGTTTAGGAAGTAAATATAATTTTTGGGAATTTTTGGAGTACCCTAGAGACCCTATGGGTTTCGGCCAACAACAAGGTAAGGAAACCAAGAACCTTAGGTTTGTGGGTTTCGACCACCATGATTTTGGGGTCTATAATTATGCCAAAAATCTTGATAATGTTGTTTAATGTTCCCTTATGATGTTTAGGAAGTAAATATAATTTTTGGGAATTTTTGGAGTACCCTAGAGACCCTATGGGTTTCGGCCAACAACAAGGTAAGGAAACCAAGAACCCTAGGTTTGTGGGTTTCGGCCACCATGATTTTGGGGTCTATAATTATGCAAAAAATCTTGATAATGTTGTTTGATGTTCCCTTATGATCAATATAATTTTTGGGAATTTTTGGAGTACCCTAGAGTACCCTAGGGTTTCGGCCAACAGGAAGTGCCCATAGGTAGGGTTGGTTTTAAACCCTAAGTATATGTTGTATGTTTTATCATGATATAAGGGAGACGAAGGGTGCTTATATGAATGTTTTACATGGGCTAGAGACCCTATGGGTTTCGGCCAAGTACCCTATTAGGGTGGAAAGCTAGGACTTATTTCAAGTAAGGGCACAATGGCCCTATGGTAAGGTATGGGTAGGGGTTTAAGCAATTGATTTGGGGTTTTAATGGAATTTCTCCATGCCCCCATGGCCTGGAAGTTTTGGCCAAGGATCTAACCTAGGGCTAGGGTTGGGTTAAACCTACCAAGATGCTTGGGTATAGGTGATTAGGAGGTATGCTTAAGTAAGGTGGAAGAATACCATGTTAACTAAACCTTTAGCTTATATGTCATGAAATATATGTTAGGTTATAGAATGCTTAGACAGGTGCCATGAGGTAGGAATGATATGTAGGTATGCCATGATGTATGAATGATGTGTATGTATGCCATGTATTACGAATGATATGAATGTATGCCATGCTTATGTATGTAGGCCATGCTATATGAATGACTATGTTATGAATGATGATGCCTTTAAGGCATAATGGTGATGAAAGAATAATGAATGAATGAATATGCCATGAATGATGATGAATGAAGAAGCATATGAAAGCATTTATTTTATTTTATGGGCTTGTACCGGACCTAAGTAGGGTCCACGGTTCTGGACTACCGATGATGCTGTCCACGGTTTGGGACTACCGATGATGCTGTCCTTACGGTTCGGGACTACCGATGAAGCTGTCCTTACCCTAGTAGGTCGAGATTAGCTACCTCGTATTTACTTAGGGATGCGCGCATATGATGAATGAATGTGATACAAGCCAGGGCCCAATGAAAGTATGATTATGTTAAAAACATGTTTTCAAGATTAAGCATCCTTATATATATATATATATATGCACGATTGCCACATGCATCCATTCATGTTATGCATTATGTTATGAAAAGTATGTTTACAAAAAAAAAATATGTTATGAAGGTATGTTCATGCCATGATTTTATTTATGTTTATGCCATGATTTTATTTATGTTTATGCCATGATTTTATTTATGTTCGTTCCATGATATTATTTATGTTTATGCCATGATATTATTTAAGCTTATGCCATGATATTATTTGTGTTATGCCATGATGTTATTTATGTTTATGCCATGATTTGATGCTAGTGTAGAATGTCATACTTTAATTATGTTTATGTAGCTTAGGATGCCATGACTTTATCTATATTCATGTTAGTTTAGGATGCCAGGATTTTATGCTAGATTAGAATGCCATGCTTTAATTATGTGTATGCTAGGTTAGGATGCCATGAGTTTATTGATGTTTATGATAGTTTAGGATGCCATGATTGTAATTAGATTTATGCCATGATTTTATTTATGTCTATGTCAAGTATTATGTCATGCTATGAATGTTTATGATGTTTATGTTATGTCAAATATTATGCCATACCCGAAGGTCTATGGTTATGGTTATGCCATGCTATGAATGGGGTGAAGCTATGTCCATGACATGTCAAATGAATGCCAAGTGATGTTAAGGATGATGTTCTAAGTAAAGCGCTAAGTGTGCTAATGTTTCATATGTTTATGATTAAGTGACGGATGGTTTTAGTGAGTAGGAAAGAGTCTTACTAAGCATGTGTGCTTATAGTTTTATTTTCTTATACCGCAGATTCACGCAAAGGAACAGTAAGGAAGCAGCAGGAGGGCATTGCAGAATGTGTGTGATAGTGACTTGGCCAAGAGACCATATGTTTGCTTGTCTGATGATAGAACTTTACCTTTACTACTAAGTACTTGAATATGACTCTATGACATGATGCTAAAGTATGACTTGATGCTAAGTATGACATGATGCTAAAATATGATATGATGCTAAGTCTGTTATGATGCAAAGTATAAGGTTAATATGCCAAGCTTCTATGTTATGATGCTAGGAATGGTAGTAAGTGCATGTAGGTGTAAGTTTGAAGTTTTCCGCTGTATTATGATGTCTACATGCCCTAAGTATGTTAGCGTAACGCCGCTTTATGATGGTCAAAAAGGAAAAAAAAACGGGCGTTACAGCATTAAGGGTGTACCTTATTAGGTCACGATTTTCTACCTTATGACCAATGGTGTGTAGACCGTTCATCAGCTCCTGAATTCTGGCGTGGAGCTGAGCTGCTGATTCGCCTTCGTTCATCTTGATGGTGTACAGCTTGTTCAGCAGCAGGTCCCTCTTGCTGATTCGGGTGTCGGAGGTTCCTTCATGTAGTTCGATAAGCTTACCCCAGAGTTCTTTGGCGCTGTTGAATGGACCCACCCGGTTCAGCTCCTCTTTTGTTAGGCCGCATTGGAGTGTTTGGGTCGCTTTGGCATCGGCTTCAATTTTCTTTTTGAGTGCAGCGTCCCATTCATTGTAAGATTGTTGTACTCCATCAGCGTTCCTTGGTATTTCAAGTCTGGACTGGATGATTATCCACATGTCCACCTGAGTTTTCAGGTGGACCTCCATTCTGCTCTTCCAGTAGGAGAAGTCCTCCCCACTGAAGAGCGGTGGTCTTGCGGTGCTGAAGCCTTCTTGCATGGCCATTAAGAAGTTTATCTAAAAAAGAGAGAAAAGAAAGGAAAACTCTGTCCCAAGAGTTGGTCTTGGATTAGTAGTGCGGGATAAGGAAAAATAATTATCGAGGGGTGTTGCATCGGTCTCGATTAACGATAAAAATTTGAAAAAGAAATAATTCGAAGAAATCCGAAAAAAATTCTCAAACTGGTGGTTGCACCAAATTTGAGCTTCCCCGCTCTGATACCACTTGTTGGATCGAGAGAAACGATAGAGGGGGGTGAATATCTTAAACTGTTTCGGATTTAGAAAGAGTATGCACATCGGAAAATTAACCCGAAAACCAAAACGCAAACACAACGATTTACTTGGTTCGGAGTAGCGGTAGGCTCCTACTCCAAGGCCCACGGTCGTTGACCATTTACTACGGGCAATACTATAGTTGTGCAAATAATTACAAGAGGATGACCAGTAGTAGTGCAGAGAAAATACAATTAAAAAATTAACTCTTCTTTACCGATGCCCGGTGTAGAATGTATCTCGGAGCAGAGGGACGTCATAGGCGCTTGTATCTCGAGTTGGGAGGTTTCCGGAGCAAAGCGTTTTGTTGGTGCAAGTTGCATCAATGATGTTCTCCTTTAAGTGTTTTAATGTTTGACAATATACTTAAGTCAGTGATCCAATGAACAGACAAAAGGGAGCAAAGGAGAAGTAACCTAAGATGAAGAAATGTCCTAGTTAACCTAGGTATTGAAACCCTAAGACATAGCGAAGGGCTGCTAGGCACCTAGCGAAGGGCTACTAGGTATCGTAACCCAAAGACCTAGTGAAGGGCTGCTAGGCACCTAGCGAAGGGCTGCTAGGTATCGTAACCCTAAGACCTAGCGAAGGGCTGTTACGCACCTAGCGAAGGGATACTAGGTATCGTAACCCTAACACCTAGCGAAGGGCTGCTAGGCACCTAGCGAAGGACTACTAGGCACCTGGCGAAGGACTGCTAGGGAATCAAGACCTGGCAAAGGACTGCTAGGCACCTGGCTAAGGATTGCTAGGGAATAAAGTCTTGGTCCAAGGGACTGAGCAACTTAGCTGAGCGATGACTAAGGACAGGAGTAGAGACGGGTCAGGGTTTGGGCGTCTCGAGGTCCGGAGGTATCGGAAGCTAAGCAAAAGTCCACCCGAAGGGCTGGGTGGCAATCGTCTCCTGAAAGGAGTAGGTGAAGGGCGAGTTCTCGGGGATGGGAACTTGTGCCGGTTCGACCTAGGGTTTCGTGGAGATCCGAAGTCCGAACCAAGTCCTTAAGGCTAATATTGTATGTATATTTGCTTTGTGTTTGTGTATCTTGTAGGTACCAAGAACCGGAAACAAAGTAGGTGAAAAAACAAAGGCTGGAAGCCCTGAAGCAGGGCGCCCCCATGCATCCAGGCCGCCCCCAACAGTGGGGGCACCCCCAAACAAAGCTAAAAACTGAGGTTTGGTGAAGCAGGTAGAACAGGTGTCATGCGGGGCGCCCGGAGCATCCGGGGCGCCCGGGTTCAAATCTGTTTTTGCAGTTTCGAGTCCGAAACTCAGATAGGCCCTCATGAGGGTGCCCGGGAGGTCCGGGGTGCCCTGGTCAAAGGTTTTATCAGGTACGGCGAGGTCAACGCGGGGATAATGTTTGACCGGATTTATCAGGGCGCCCCCAGCGTCCAGGGCGCCCCCAGGAGGCCTATATAAGGGGCTTCGACCCCTATGCTTCAGACACAACTTCCAAGAGCGATTCCAAGCATTCTGACTGACGACAACGTGCTAGAGATGAGGCTCTACGACCGGGAGGCTCCAGGAGGATTTGCGCGGCACTTCGGAGGTCCAAATCGGCCGAGCTTCAGACTTTGTCTTGTTGGTTTGCCTTTATTTTATTCCGCACTTAATTTTATTTATCTTTTGATTGTAAACTTGCACTGTAAGTCGGGTTTCTCCGCCTCCGAAAAGTCCGGAAAGGAGACCAATAGTGGACGGGTGTTCCCGTGCATAGGCCTTGGATGTATTGACCCTGGGAGGTCGGGAACCAAGTAAAAATCCCGCTGTGTCCCTGTGTTTGCTTATTTTCGTTCTGTTTTACTTTTCCGCTGCACTAACGCTCTGAGTCCAGAACGACAATCGAATGTCTTATGAAGTTTCCGAAATATTCAAACGGTCGATATTCACCCCCCCTCTATCGATGGCACCGGTCCTACAATTGGTATCAGAGCCGAGCCGCTCTTCACCGGACTAACCACCGACGGAGCAACGACGCCAGGAGTTGAGGTGGAGCTCAGGTGTGAATCAGGTATATTTTATTTAAATATCTGTGTTTAAATTTCATATTACGTGTTTTAAGTGCAGGGAGAGAGGGCACTACAAAAATCAGTGCCCTACTCGTAAGACTCGATCTTCATCACCGGTGGCAAAGGAGGCACCAGCGCCAGGATGCCGGAGGGACAAAAGTCACGTACGATGCTTCATATGCGAGAAGTACGGACACTACAAAAACAAGTGTCCGGCGAAGGTACGTAAGATTTATGTTCCAAAAGTTTTACAAATTCCTGCACTATCTTGTGATAATGTAGTTAATTTTTCTGATAAATTAGATTTACTGCATAGTAAAATTAATTTTGTGCATGACAAATTAGAAAATATAGATATGACTAAAATATCTGAAATTAACTATTTAATCCAGAATGTCAACTCAGTAATTTTTAAAATAAATTCTGAAATTATTAATTCTGATAATTCTAATTCAGATAAATTTTATCCTAAGGATAAATACGAATTCAAATTCGAAAATCCTAAGGATAAATCCGAACTCAAATTGGAAAATTCTTTAGATAATTATGAATTCAAATTTGAAAATCCGTTGTATAAATTTGAATTCGAATCTAAAAATTCTAAATATAAATCCGACGTTAGTAAAATTAATCCAGAAATTAATTCTGAAAATCTTAAGGATAATCTATAGATTAATTTTGAATTTCTTGAAAATATTGAAGATGTGTCTGAGGATAATTCTGAGGATAAATTTGAAGATAAAATTCTCCTAGATAATAACTTAATCATAGATAATATTGAAGATTTTTATAAAATCTTAATTAATGGCCAAAATTACTCCACCTATATTGAGGATATTGAAAGATATGATTTTAAGGATAAGGAGGATATGGAATTTTCTAAGACAAAGGTCATAATCAATAAAAATTATAAAAATTCAAATAAATCAAAATTATTAGAAAAACTTGAAAAGAAAGATAAAGATGAACAAAAAATTTTTGAAATATTGAAAATGATGAATTTAAACCCACAATTATTAATTAATCATTATAACCTTAAAAATTTAAATTAATTAATTCTTAATTATACAAATTCAGATTAATTAATTCTTAATTATCCAAATTCAGATTAATTAATTCTTAATTATTCTAATTCAAATTAATTAAATACAAATTAATTCAAATTAAATCCTAATTAAATTCTTAATTATTCAAATTCAAATTAATTAAATTCATATTAATTCAAATTAAATCCTAATTAAATTTAAATTAATTAAAATTAAATCCTAATTAAATTCAAATTAATTCAAATTAAATCCTAATTAAATTCAAATTAATTCAAATTAAATTAAATTCAAATTAAATTAAATTAAAATTCAAATTAAATTAAATTCAAATTAAATTAAATCTTAATTAAATTCAAATTAAATCTAAATTAAACTCAAATTAAATCTAAATTAAATTCAAATTAAATCTAAATTAAATTCAAATTAAAATCTTAATTTAATTCAAATTAAATTTAAATTAATTCTATCTAAATCAACTCAAACTTAAATTAATTCAATTAACTCAAACTTAAATTCAACATCAATTAAGTTCTAATTAATTCAACTTCAATTAATTCTTAATTAACCTGAATCCAACTAGAATCTTAAATAACTTAAACTCAAACTAAAATAAAATTTTACCCAAACCGTAACAATTACAATTAATAACATTAAATATGTCAAAGTGGGTTGACATATTCGCGGGTTCACACGACATGTATCAAATCGGGAATTTGATACATTTTTAGAAACTTAAATAAAATGATTTGAATTGTTTGACTCATGCATAATTGTCATGTCATGCATTTGCTACTTCTTTTAAATATATGACATGTCATTCATATTTAAATTTTATGCATATATTAGAACAGCTATAGGAAAAGGAATAATTGAAACTTGATCAACCTAGTATTGGGTGGCGGTGAGATGATAGTACGTTAGGGAAGCCAATTCTAATAAGGTCAAGTATACTCTACTTGGTCTCTTTAGACTGGTGAAACAAGCCGAAGCTACCGATCTAAGACCCAAACTAGTTAGACCAGAGTTTTTCAAAAAGTAATTTTGAAAATGAAATTTCATTAAAAGGCTTTGTCAAGGAAAGGGTTGATGGTCCAATAAGGCTACGGCCAAAGAAGGTCTAGTACCTCGCCAAGACCTGGAAGCCAATTTTTGAAATTCAAATTCAAGTTATTTCTTGTCAAATTCAAATCTAACAAAAGCTTCAATTAAATCTTAGAGTTAATAATAAATTAAGAAAAATGATTCAAGCATCTCACAATACACCTATAAGGCAACCATGCTTGTTGTATTGATACATCTAAAATGGGTGAGATGTTAAGGACTAATAAATTGAATAATGTTTTCCAAAATTATTTTTCAAAATCATTAGAATATTTTTCTAAAAATATATTTTCAAAATAGTGCTTCAACATAATAATGTTTTTATGGAATTTATGCTTGTCTGATTGATTATACATATTATACATTTTTCAAAATGTATATCTTTTCAAAAATTGTTTGACTCACTCAACTAGACACAAGCCTCTTAGGACAACACTAAAGTTCCTTAAGGCACTTAGATAGAGTCAAACGGTGTTGGGTACAGGGGGAGTGCTTTTCATTTTTTTTGGTTTTCAAAAATTTCACTTTAAACATTACTATCATTTGAAAAATACTTTTAGAAAACTGTGCTTTAAATCATTATTATTTGTGTTTTCAAAAAGGGGTTATGATTATATGTTCAAAAATTTACCTGGTTCTTTGACTTTGATAAACCCTAAAGACACAGAGGAAAGGTCCACTTCATGATTTTCAAGGACTCCTAGGATGTGTCAAATTTAGGGGGAGTCTGAGTCAAGGAATTTTGTAAAAGTTTGTTTTTGGTAATTTTTTTATATATTTCTTTTTAATCTGAATCAAACCTTAAGACTCAGAGGAAGAGCACTTGTGGTCAACAAGCTTCCCAGGACTGGGTTAAGTTTAGGAGGAGGTCAAATTAAAAAAATTATTGAATATTTCAAATATTTTCATCCGCGGTATTTTCAAATCCTGTTGAAAACATAAGTATTCTTTCAAAATACTATCAAAACAAAAATACTATTATTTTCAAAAATTCATCTGGTTTTTGATCAATTTGAAATAATATCTTGAGTTTGGAAAATCTTCCAGGACACTTAGGAAAATGTTCTTGTAGTCAACAAGGTTTCCTATGATTGTGTCAAACTGGAAGATAAACCAAATCAAGTATTATGACTTCAAAAATTTATGCATTTTTTCAAAATATACTTACATCCTATTATTCTATTTTTTCAGAAGTTATGTGACTTATGAAATTATTTTTATATTTACTTGAGTTTGAAAAATTTCCAGGACACTTAGGAAAATGTTCTTGTAGTTAACAAGATTTCCTAGGATTGTGTCAGACTGGAAAAGAAACCAAGTCAAGTAAAATAGTATATTTTCAAAATGCATAATACTTTTCAAAAATTATTAATATTTTTCAAAGTCTCATCTTTTTCAAAAATAGTTAGTACTTGCAAAATATGTATAATATTTTTCAGAAAAACTTATATTTTTCAAAATATCTGTCAAAACTGCTCAATCTATTCTTTCAAAAGTACTTGCATGCTTCAAAGATCATTTTTCAAAATATTAGTACCTTCAAAAATTTGGTATTTTCTCAAAAATATTGTCTAAAGTTTTCTGAGTTCTAAATACTTAAGTATTAGTTTTATGCTATGCTTTCAAAAATTTATTAGTATGTTTCAAAAAGAACCAAAGGTTTTCATTGTTGGTGCAAGTATTTTTTGGTTTTTTTTATGTATGACAAAGGGGGAGAGGTGTGCTTAAGTTAGGAAAAAATTTTTCCGAGGATCAAAAATATATTTTCAAAACTAAGGTCATTTTTTTTATCCCAAGGATAGTTAGCCCCTTCAACCAATCTAACATAAGTTATTGTCAAACATCAAAAAGGGGGAGATTGTTGGTGCAAGTTGCATCAATGATGTTCTCCTTTAAGTGTTTTAATATTTGACAATATACTTAAGTCAGTGATCCAATGAACAGACAAAGGGGAGCAAAGGAGAAGTAACCTAAGTTGAAGAAATGTCCTAGTTAACCTAGGTATTGAAACCTTAAGACCTAGCGAAGGGCTGCTGGGCACCTAGCGAAGGGCTGCTAGGTATCGTAACCCTAAGACCTAGCGAAGGGCTGCTAGGCACCTAGCGAAGGGCTGCTAGGTATTGTAACCCTAAGACCTAGCGAAGGGCTGTTAGGCACCTAGCGAAGGGCTGCTAGGTATCGTAACCCTAAGACCTAGCGAAGGGCTGCTAGGCACCTAGCAAAGGACTGCTAGGCACCTAGCAAAGGACTGCTAGGCACTTGGCGAAGGAATGCTAGGGAATGAAGACCTGGCAAAGGACTGCTAGGCACCTGGCGAAGGATTGCTATGGAATGAAGTCTTGGTCCAAGGGACTGAGAAACATAGCTGAGCGATGACTAAGGACAGGAGTAGAGACGGGTCAGGGTTTGGGCGTCTCGAGGTCCGGAGGTATCGGAAGCTAAGCAAAAGTCCACCCGAAGGGCTGGGTGGCAACCGTCTCCTGAAAGGAGTAGGTGAAGGGCGAGTTCTCGGGGATGGGAACTTGTGCCGGTTCAACCTAGGGTTTCATGGAGATCCGAAGTCCGAACCAAGTCCTTATGGCTAATATTGTATGTATATTTGCTTTGTGTTTGTGTATCTTGCAGGTACCAAGAACCGGAAATAAAGCAGGTGAAAAAACAAAGGCGGGAAGCCCTGAAGCAGGGCGCCCCCATCATTGGGGGCGCCTCCATGCATCCAGGGCGCCCCCAGCAAAGCTAAAAACTGGGTATTGGTGAAGCGGCAGAACAGGTGTCAAGCGGGGCGCCCGGAGCGTCCGGGGCGCCCGGAGCGTCCGGGGCGCCGGAGCGTCCGGGGCGCCCGGGTTCAAAGCTATTTTTGCAG
>JAGFNQ010004337.1:56515-134355 GCA_024364735.1 Boesenbergia rotunda
GCTTTTTATAGCCTCCCGGGGTGCCCTGAACGTTGGGGCACCCCCCACGTGTCAGTTGATCTGAGCAACTCTCGGTCAACCCTTATCCCACTCGAATAGGGCTGAGAGTTGACTATGGGGGCGCCCTGGACGCTGGGGGAGCCCTGGTTGACTCGATCCGCCGGCTTCTCGCTGGCTTGATTCTATTCGCCCCATTGGCGTGAGCCCGGGGTGCCCTGGACACTGGGGGTGCCCTGGAGCATGGGGCGCCCCGCCCACTAAGCTTCCGAAGCGATACTTGCTCAACTCTTGTTTGCCTTCACCTTGGGGGCGCCCTGCTCAGCTGCTGCCTCTCTACTTTGAGCCGTTCTGAGCTGCAGAGACACGTCCCTTTGGTCTTGCATCCAGGGTTAGTCCAAAACAATACAAAGCAAGTATGTTAGTGAGTTATACAGCCGTAGTTGTCTTGGTTCTGACTTTGGGTCTCCAAAATGGAGCCCTAGGTCGAACTGACGCCTACTGTTCCCTCGATGGGGAACGCGTCCTCACCTACTCCTCTCAGGAGAATTTACCTGATGCCAACCGGCTCCTTCGGTTGGACTTTTGCCCAGCAGTCCTTCGCCAGGTGCCCAGCTGTCCTTCGCCAGGTCTTCGGTATCGGGCAATCCTTCGCCCGATGCTCAGCAATCCTTCGCCAGGTCTTCGATTCAAGGCAATCCTTCGCCTGGTGCCTAGCAGTCCTTCGCTAGGGCTTTGTATCCTGACATTCCTTCGCCAGGTGCCTAGCAGTCCTTCGCTAGGGCTTTGTATCCTGGCAGTCCTTCGCCAGGTGCCTAGCAGTCCTTCCCTAGGGCTTTGTATCCTACACACTTAATGAGCATGTTAGATAAACATTACCTCTTAACTTTTGAATCAAAACGTAGGTTCGACTTGGGTGCTGTCTGCACCAACAGTATCAAGATCTGAAAACGAGATTTTGGTTGCTCGGTATGAAGAGGGACGTAGCTCAGCATGTCATTACCTGCCTGACCTGCCAGCAAGTTAAAGCAGAGTACCAGAGACCCGGAGGAGTTCTACAACCGATCCAAATTCCGGAGTGAAAATGGGAAGACATCACTTTGGATTTCATCTTAGGACTTCCCAGGACTACGAACGGATACGACGCTATATGGGTTATCGTCGACAGATTGACTAAATCGGTACATTTCTTAGCGATCAAGATGACCTATTCAGTCGAGCAACTTGCTCAACTATATGCTAAGGAAATTATCAGACTACATGGTATTCCCAAGACCATCATTTCAGATAGGGATGGTCGTTTCACCTCACAGTTTTGGGAATGCATTTATAAAGCTCTCAGCATGAAGCTGCGATTCAGTACCGCCTTTCATCCTCAAACAGATGGGCAAACGGAAAGGGTGAACCAAGTACTGGAAGACATGTTTGTTGATGCAGTCTACCCCTGATTGTTGTTATGGTGTTGACACCGATTTTAGTTTAGGTTGATGATTATGATTATGATTAAGTCCTGATCGGGGATTAGGCAGGGTGGTGAAAAATCCTAGCTTGGAGGGCTAGGTGTGTGAAAAGTCCTAACTTGGAAGGTTAGGTGAAAAGTCCTAGCTTGGAGGGCTAAGTGAAAAGTCCTAACTTGGAGGGTTAGGTGAAAAGTCCCAACTTGGAGGGTTAGGTGAAAAGTCCTAGCTTGGAGGGCTAGGTTGGAAAAATCCTAACTTGGAGGGTTAGGTGAAAAGTCCTAGCTTAGAGGGCTAGGTGTGTGAAAAGTCATAACTTGGAAGGTTGGGTCAAAAGTGTTGGTGCAGAAAGCACCCAAGTCGAACCTGTGTTTTGATAATGGCAAAATGGTTCAAAAGTTTAGGTATAATGTTTATCTAACATGTTACTCAAGTGTGCAGGAAGAGTCCTAGCGAAGGACTGCTAGGCACCTGGCGAAGAAATACCAGGATACAAAGCCCTAGCGAAGGACAGCTAGGCACCTGGCGAAGGAATGCTAGGATGTAAAAGACCAAACAAAAGACTTCTAGGCACCAGGCGAATGACAGCTTGGTACTGAAGACCTGGCGAAGGACAGCTAGGCACCAGGCGAAGGACAGTTTGGTACTGAAGACCCAGCGAAGGACAGCTAGGCACCTGGCGAAGGACTACTGGGCAAAAGTCCAACCGGAGGAGCCGGCTGGCTTCAGGTAAATTCTCCCGAGAGGAGTAGGTGAGGACGCGTTCCCCGTCGAGGGAACAGTAGGCGTCGGCTCGACCTAGGGCTCCATTTTGGAGACCCAAAGTCAGAACCAAGACAGCTAAGGCTGTATAAAATAACATATTATTGCTTTATGTTGTTTTGGACTAACCCTGGATGCAGGACCAAAGGAACGAGTGTCTGCAGCTCAGAGAGCCTCAAAGGAGTGAGGCAGTAGCTGAGTAGGGCGCCCGGAGTGTCCCGGGCGCCCCCAAGGTGAATACAAAACAGATGAAGCGAAAGAAGTACTTCGGCAGCTTATGGGCGGGGCGCCCCCGTGCTCCCGGGCGCCCCAGCGTCCCGGGCGCCCCCAAGTCAATCTATCGAAGCAGAAGCCAGTGAAGCCAACGGATAAGAGTTGACCCAGTCAACCCGAGCGCCCCCAGCGTCCCGGGCGCCCCCGTCAAAGCCTGATCCCGACTTTGAAGGGATCAGAGCTGACCGAGAGGTACTCGGATCAGCTGACACGTGGGGGGGGCGCCCCCGACATCCCGGGCGCCCCCAGGGGCTATAAAAGGGCCCTCGACCCCAAGGCTTCAGACAATCAATTCTTCCAATGCATTCACACTCTTCTACGCTCACGCTCTGGTCCGGAAACCTCCCGACTCGAGATACAAGCACCGACGACGCCCCTCTGCTCCGAAAATACAATCTACAACGGACGTCGGTAACAAAGAGCTTCTTTTAAAGTTTACTGCACTAGTCTTGTAATACATCTTGTAAACTGTTTTTGCGACATATAGAATTGCCCGTAGAAAATGGTCAACAACCGTGGGCCTTGGAGTAGGAGCCGACCGCGACTCCGAACCAAGTAAAAACCTTGGTGTTTGCGTGTGTTTGTGTTAATTTCGACTGTGCATTCTCTATTTCTTAATCCGAACGTTTTACGATATTCACCCCCCTCTATCGTTTCCCTCGATCCAACAAGTGGTATCAGAGCGGGGAAGCTCAAATTTGGTGCAACCACCAGTTTAAGAATTTATCGAATTTTTACGAAAGTTCTTTTTAATATTTTTTTTCATTCGAATTTCTTATCGTTAATCGAGGTTGGTGCAACACCCCTCGGCAAATATTTTTTTTCTTTATCTTGCACTACTAATCCAAGACCAAGTCTTGGGATATTCCTTTTTTCGTTTAAATTTACATTTCAGATAAATTGGTCATGCAAGAAGGCTTCAACACTGCAAGACCACCTCTCTTCAGTGGGGAGGATTTCTTGTAACGCCCCAAAATTTCTATTTTTAGTTCTTAAAGTCCTTAGAATTATTTGGAAATGGTTTAGAAATATTCTAGATATTTTTAGGAATTTTTAGAGTATTTTTATGGAATTTTCCGAGTCCGTTTGGTATTTTTGGAAAAAGAAAAAGAAAAAGGGAAAGAAAGCAAAAAAAGGAAAAAAAAACACTAAGGGGCAGCCGGAGCTCAAACCCGCGACCACCACGAGACCAAAGGAGCGCGCGACCAGCTGGGCTAAGTATCAAGCACAGAAAAGGAAGGGGAGACCTATATTTAAGCTGTAGTTAAGTTAATCCGCCCCTTAAGTATAAATAGCTAATTAAAGAGAGAAGTTTTATTTTCTCTCAAACCCTCTCCCTCTCCCAAGTTGCGCCGACCCCTTCTCTCCCTCTCCTCTCTTGGGCGACACCAACACCAAGCCAAGAGGGTCGGCCGAGACCCTTCTCCAAGAGATAATTCTATATTCGGGATCCCCGCGACGAGAGGAACGCGTAGACGTGAAGAATTCTCCGAGATCTCAAGTTTCTTCCGAGTTCTAGACGTCAATCTTGGTTGTAAGTCCAAGATATCAATGTAAGTACTGCTCACCTGCAGTAAGAGGCGGTTTTTCCGCAAGAATTTCCCTTAAAAGTTTTTAAAAGAGATATTTCCTTTTTGTTTAAGTTTTTGCATGTGATCTTAGTTCATTATATGCTTGTATAAGTTGATAAAGCACCCTATGTGAGATTAGGGGCTAAGAAAGTTATGAGAAAAGAAAAGTGAAGATAAAGATAAGAAAAGAAAAGGCCAAGGCCTTAAGAAATCCCCAAAAGTCAAGACTTAGGGATTTTAGCACGCAAGGTGCTCGAGAAAATGCCAAGGCATTTACAGATAAGAAAGAAAAGAAAGAAAAGCTATTTTATTTTCTAAGGCCAGTACCCGGCGTCCAAGGGCGTCGTTAAAGAAATCCAGGTGTCCAATTCCAAGGTCTTGGCCCTGGTAGACCAAGGTCTGCTCTATTAGGATTGGTGGCTCGCTACCCCAACCTTTTAGGGAACGCGCATGAGATGGTACTTACGTCTTCAGTGGATCCAAGTGATTATTATTTTCAAGTATATGCTTTAGCAAAGTTTCGAAAATTTAAGAAAGTTTTCAAAAGTTAAAGAATAGCTAAAGTTTCAAGTTGAGCCAAGAAAAGTAAATTGAGATTATTTATTGCTTGAGTATGCATGTTTTGAGCTATACATGTTCTTAGTTTTCTATCAAGCATATTAGTATCTCATATGATTTTCATATTATTTTAGAAGCATGTTGGCACGTTTCGAGTTTTTGTGAGCTAGATAGTACTTACTAAGCTTTTTGCTTACTAGTTGCATTTTCCTCTTGCTGCAGATAAAGGTAAAGGCAAGCAATTCTGAAGGAAGGCGACGAGGCGGTGCTGAGCAAAGTGTGTGTGGTGGCTGATTATGGAGAGATCTTTGAGACGAGACAATTTAGTTATTTGAATTGCAATGTTTAAGTTTATTCGAATTTCAAGTTCTTGATTTATGGTGTTTAGCGAACATCTAAGTTTTGGATAGTTTTACTTACTCAATTTCTTAGAGTAAAGATTCCATGTCATTTCTTTTAGCCTATGTATTCTTATGATTGCATTGGATGAGTAGAAAAGTGAGTAGTTAGAGATATTGATACTTTGTTAGAGAAAAAGGTGTTTGTGCCAAGATAGTATCAATTTCCCTTTTTAATCAAGTTTTTATTGCTTAAGTATGTTTAGAAAAGTTGCTTTCTCATTCCATAATGCCTTAGTGATGTTATAGAACTTTGTATGATGAGTTTAAATGGTTAGAAGTCAAGATTGGTACAAACTCTATTGTTAAAGTTTATATAAGCTTGTTTAGTTTATTTTCTTCCACAAAAGTCCAAATTTCAAGTTTACGGATTCGTTTTGATTGGCTAAACTCATTAGGAAACTGTCATAGAGTGTAGAAATGGTGTCATAGTTTGATATGGCTCGAAACTGAATGAATGGTGGGCTTAAGAAGCAAGAGCCGAAACCTGTAAAACTGATTACAGGCGTATCAGTCGACTGCCAGAAATGGTGTCCGTTTGGTATTTTTGGAAAAAGAAAAAGAAAAAGGGAAAGAAAGCAAAAAAAGGAAAAAAAAAACACTAAGGGGCAGCCGGAGCTCGAACCCGCGACCACCACGAGACCAAGGGAGCGCGCGACCAGCTGGGCTAGGTATCAAGCACAAAAAAGGAAGGGGAGACCTATATTTAAGCTGTAGTTAAGTTAATCCGCCCCTTAAGTATAAATAGCTAATTAAAGAGAGAAGTTTTATTTTCTCTCAAACCCTCTCCCTCTCCCAAGTTGCGCCGACCCCTTCTCTCCCTCTCCTCTCTTGGGCGACACCAACATCAAGCCTAGAGGGCCGGCCAAGGCCCTTCTCCAAGAGATAATTCTATATTCGGGATCCCCGCGACGAGAGGAACGCGTAGACGTGAAGAATTCTCCGAGATCTCAAGTTTCTTCCGAGTTCTAGACGTCAATCTTAGTTGTAAGTCCAAGATATCAATGTAAGTACTGCTCACCTGCAGTAAGAGGCGGTTTTTCCGCGAGAATTTCCTTTAAAAGTTTTTAAAAGAGTTATTTCTTTTAGTTTTTAGTTTTTGCATGTGATCTTAGTTCCTTATATGCTTATATATTTTATTGAGTGCCCTATATGAGATTAGGGACCAAGAAAAGCTATGAGAAAAGAAAAGAGAAGATAAAGATAAGAAAAAGAAAAGGCCAAGGCCTTAAGAAATCCCCAAAAGTCAAGACTTAGGGATTTTAGCACGCAAGGTGCTCCAGAAAATGCCAAGGCATTTACAGATAAGAAAGAAAAGAAAGAAAAGCTATTTTATTTTATAAGGCCAGTACCCGGCATCCAAGGGCGTCGTTAAAGAAATCCAGGTGTCCAATTCCAAGGTCTTGGCCCTGGTAGACCAAGGTCTGCTCTATTAGGATTGGTGGCTTGCTACCCCAACCTTCTAGGGAACGCGCATATGAGATGGTACTTACGTCTTCAGTGGATCCAAGTGATTATTATTTTTAAGTATATGCTTTAGCAAAGTTTCGAAAGTTTAAGAAAGTTTTCAAAAGTTAAAGAATAGCTAAAGTTTCAAGTTGAGCCAAGAAAAGTAAATTGAGATTTATTATTGCTTGAGTATGCATGTTTTGAGTTATACATGTCCTTAGTTTTCTTTCAAGCATATTAGTATCTCATATGATTTTCAGTTTGATCTAGAAGCATGTATGCACATTTCGAGATTTTGTGAGCTAGATAGTACTTACTAAGCTTTTTGCTTACTAGTTGCATTTTCCTCTTGCTGCAGATAAAGGTAAAGGCAAGCAATTCTGAAGGAAGGCGACGAGGCGGTGCTGAGCAAAGTGTGTGTGGTGGCTGATTATGGAGAGATCTTTGAGACGAGACAATTTAGTTATTTGAATTGCAATGTTTAAGTTTATTCGAATTTCAAGTTCTTGTTTTATGGTGTTTAGCGAACATCTAAGTTTTGGATAGTTTTACTTACTCAATTTCTTAGAGTAAAGATTCCATGTCATTTCTTTTAGCCTATGTATTCTTATGATTGCATTGGATGAGTAGAAAAGTGAGTAGTTAGAGATATTGATACTTTGTTAGAGAAAAAGGTGTTTGTGCCAAGATAGTATCAATTTCCCTTTTTAATCAAGTTTTTATTGCTTAAGTATGTTTAGAAAAGTTGCTTTCTCATTCCATAATGCCTTAGTGATGTTATAGAACTTTGTATGATGAGTTTAAATGGTTAGAAGTCAAGATTGGTACAAACTCTATTGTTAAAGTTTATATAAGCTTGTTTAGTTTATTTTCTTCCATAAAAGTCCTAAATTCAAGTTTATGGATTCGTTTGATTGGCTAAATTGTTTAGGAAACTGACATAGAGTATAGAAATGGTGTCGTAGGTTGATATGGCTCGAAACTGAATGAATGGTGGACTTAAGAAGCAAGAGCCGAAAACCTGTAAAACTGCTCACAGGCGTATCAGTCGACTGCCACGTCATCAGTCGACTGGTACGGGCAGTTTGAGTTGGGTGAGGCTTGTTTCAATAAGTATCAACTACGAGTTTTGAGAAGGAAAGTGTGATATGGTAGCATGCATGACTACTTAAGTTAGAATATAATTGTTAGAAGAATTTAAAGTTTAAAAAAAAAAAGATTTCCGCATTTTACTTTTAGTCATGTATAAGAGTTGAGAAGTAGAGGAAAGTAACGATCCGTCTAAGGCAGTAAGAAGGCGGGTCGCTACATTTCTCCTACTGGAAGAGCAGAATGGAGGTCCACCTGAAAACTCAGGTGGACATGTGGATAATCATCCAGTCCGGACTGGAGATTACAAAAAATGCTGAAGGAATACCTCAAACCTACACAGAGTGGGACACCGCTCTGAAACGGACGATTGAAGCTGATGCAAAGGCGACCCAGACCCTCCATTGCGGCTTAACAAATGAGGAGCTGAACCGGGTGGGTCCATTCAACAGTGCCAAGTAGCTGTGGGGGAAACTGATCGAGCTGCACGAAGGAACATCAGACACTCGGATCAGCAAGAGAGAACTCCTCCTGAACAAACTGTACACGATCAAGATGAACGACAACGAAACAGCAGCTCAGCTTCACGCCCGAATTCAGGAACTGATGAACGGACTGCACACCATCGGTCACAAGGTAGAAAACCGTGACCTAATAAGGTACGCTTTAAATGCTTTCCCATGAAATACCTTGTGGGCATCTATGGTAGATGCATACAAGGTTTCAAGGGACCTTTCAAAAATTAAATTAGATGAATTGTTCTTTGAATTAGAATTACATGAACAGACTAACTGCAATCTGGCCGAGAAAGGTATTGCCTTTGTTGCAGTAAAACTGGAAGGACAACCATGAAGAAGCCGCAACCTGAACCCGAGTCTAACTCAGACTCAGACTCAAAAGACGAAGAAGGAGATCGACCTAAGCTGGTCCGACTGGCCCGAAACTACTACAAGGAGTTAAAGAACCAAACCAACAGAAGAAAAGCCAGCCGAAGAATGGATGAACCAGCTGAACCCGCAAATGAAAAGAACAAGCCCAACGTGACCAGCTACGAGTGCAAGAAGAAGGGTCACTATAAGACGGAGTGTCCGAACCTAATGGAGACCAAGAAGAATAGAAGGAAAAAAGGCACTTCAGGCAACGTGGGACGAATCCTCCTCCGAAGAAGAAGAAGAGGTCCCAGAGTTGAACCTACTTGCACTAACCGCCTCAGAAAAAATCGAGACCGAGTCAGAATCGGAACAGGACGATGACAGACTGACATTTTCAGAAGACGGCGAAATCATGGTAAGTGGTTTTACTAGAAGTCAGTTAAATGAATTAATTTCTTATCTTTCTCGAGATTTGGCGAAAGCTAAACTCCGAGTCGAATCCCTCCGACAGGAAGTAAAACTCCTGAAAGAGGGAGCTGACTCTAGACCCTTAACTGAGAAGGTTCAAGAAGGAACTTCTACTCAAGTTGAAATACTTGAGAAAGAGAACTTCTCCCTGAAAACTTAGGTTAAGGATCTTAGAGCGGCTTTAGAACGATTCACTTCTAGTTCCAAGGGTCTTGACATGATTCTTGGAAAACAGAAGTCAGTTCTAAATTGATCCGGACTAGGTTATAGAACCAAATCTAGACAAAGATCCTACTTTGCTGTATTGAACCAGTCCAGACCTAAAGTTCAGGCATGGGTACCCAAACTATGCCTGAACAAACAAACTGGATCAAATCAATATTGGATCCCCAAGGACAAGATTCACATCTTGCCAAACCATTATCATGGCTTTAGTCCAGGGGGAGCCAAATTGAAAACAATATTTATTGTTAGATAAAAATTGTTGCCTTCAATTTGCTTGTTTGATTGTTTACTTAATTCCCGCAATTTACCATGCTTAGATTTAGGAATGATTAGTTTAAGGACTGAACTAACTTAACTGAAATTTGACAACATAGTATTGGGTGGAGGTGAGATGATAGTACATTAGGGAAACCAATTCTAATAAGATCAAGTCTTCTCTACTTGGTCTCTTTAGACTGGTGAAACTAGCCGAAGCTATCGATCCAAGACCCAAACTAGTTAGATCAGAATTTTTCAAAGATTAATTTTGAAAATGAAATTTCACTGAAAGGCTTTGTCAAGGAAAGGGTTGATGATCCAATAAGGCTACGGCCAAAGAAGGCCTAGTGCCTCGCCAAGACTTGGAAGCCAATCTTTGAAATTCAAATTCAAACTAGTCTCTGTCAAATTCGAATCTAACACAAACCTTCAGTTAGTTGTAGATATTTTTTTAAATAAATTCAAATGCTTTCAAAAATTAATTTAAGTTTTTCAAAATAAATCATATTATCTTAAAAATTCCTTTGAGCAAAACCTGTCTCACAAAACCTATAAGGCTAACATGATTGAAAACCCTAGATTGGGTGAGACAGTAAAAATAAACTCAATTGAAATTCCTTTAATACCTATATTATGGTTTAATCCTGTAATTCAGAACGTAGTCAAACCATGGTCAAAGCAGTCAAACCATGGTCAACGTAGTCAAACCATGGTCAACGTAGTCAAACCATAGTCAACATAGTCAAATCATGGTCAAAACAGTCAAATTATAGTCAAAGTAGTCAAACCATGGTTAAACCAATTAAACCATGGTCCAATGATCACAAAATATCAAAAGTTGTCACTTCCGACATAATCTGGGCGCCCATGACTCCTCGGGCGCCCCCCATTGCTTTTTCTTCCTTCAAGGCAAAAAGCTGCCTTTACCACTTGACCGGGGTGCCCCGAACTTTACGGGCGCCCCCAGCATCAGTCAAAGCAGCAAAGCTGCAAAATCCAGCCTGACCGGGGCGCCCGAGACATTGCGGGCTCCCCAACCAGCATTAGCCACTGCCAAAAGCAGTAGACTACTGTCCTGGGCGCCCGGGAGCTCCCGAGTGCCCCCAATGAACTGCCTATAAAAAGGCACCCGAACCCCCTCTTCTTCCCACACCAAAAACCGTCCTCCTTCCTCACTTCCTTCTGTCCAAGGAGATCAAGTGACACTTGTGCTTCCTCAATCTCAACCATGCCTCCCCGGTATAATTTCTTTTATGCATTTAGAATTACTTTCTTAATTCCCTTCTTATAAATGCATGTTTCTTAACTTAGAAAACGTCGAGCAAACCAAGAGAACCCCGATACCGAACCGAGTCCCGACCCTAGGTTCCCAACTCTAGAACTTTGTAATAAGTTTGCTCGAACAACCTACAAGCCTATTAAAACTAGATATCTAAATAAACACTTCTTCACTCAATCTTGTCCTTTATCTATGAATGTTATAAACTTTTATCAACTAGACAATCTAGTCTTCTGCACTCATTCAATTAACACATCTTTATGTGCAGAATTCTATAATAACATAGTTAGACAGAACGATCTCATGTTTGTCACTACTGTTCAAGGGATACCCTTGTCAATCACCCCTACCTTACTAAATCGATTTCTTGGACTACGACCTTCCCAGTCCACCTTTTGTTGCTATCCTCCTAAGGATCCACCATTTGATGCTCCCTACTCTCACATCACTCTAGACACTCTCCACTCCTATTTCTATAGGGAAGCTCGACTCCCCATAGCTAGACGATTTCAGTCCGTTGACCTTCAGGTCTAGGACTACGCCCTGTACAGAGTCCTGGTCCGCTGCATATTACCACTATCCACTAGGGATGTCGCGACCATGCGACCTTTTCATGCCTTCCTACTGTATGCCCTGATCCATCATCTAGACATTGACATTGGCCTTCACATATTCCACGCTATCTTATATGCCTCCAATGTCACGACTCAGGGTCAGGTACGCACCCCCTTCTGCCACATCATCACCTCCATCCTTCATCACCACGGTCATGACATTACCGTAGGTGAAATAACCGTGATGACCGACTTTGACGAGATAGGGTTTAGGAACTTCTCTTTAGCTGGTATAGAGGTATCGGTCACCGGGGTTTTGACTTGGAGATGACAGCGAGCCGGAGCTCAGATCGACTCAAACGAGGAGATTGAAGTCGATGTCGCCGATTTGGCAGCAGAGGCTCGAGCACACATAGACGAGCCACCTCCACTGACACTCTACGAGAGAGTGACACGGCTGGAGACACAGGTCCAGAGCCTCCGAGAGGAAGTGGAGGCAAATCATGCTGAAGATATAGAGACAAATCTAGGCTATTCCACTGACTATATGAGTGCGCTTAGAGCTGAGAGGGAGACTAGAGACGCACAATATCATGAGATGATGGCGATGTTTCGATCCTGGCAGCCAGGCTCTTCTGATCATCCTGGTCCCTCTTCCTAGAGTTGATTAGCATTGTACTAGTGACTATCTGACTACCCCTACTCAGTAGGGTTGATTCATGTTTGACTTGTATGACTAGCTGAGTCTCTCTGTTGACCAGCTGACTTATGGAGATGAGCACTTGTCTTCCTCTACTATTTGATCAGCAGTTAGGATTATGTTTGGTAGAATAAGTTAAGTCTACTCTTGGTTTTCTTACTACTTTACTCATTTCAAAATTAGCTTTTACTTAGTTTTGAAAAGTTTTAAAATAAATTTTTGACTTAGTTTTATTTTTAAAAAAACTACCCCCTTCAAAACTAGGGTTTTTTCGCAAATGGACTTAGCCTAGGCCCTAACCCTAGAACTGCATGCACCTATAGAATTAGAAGCCAGCATCTCACAAGCACCTTAGGGTACTTTTGATTTATAACCTAGAATGGGTAGAGATGCTTAGGTCTTTGCCTTAATTCAAGATGCTTTAAGTCAATGCATCTGCAATAATTGGGGCACTAAATACAACTTACACAGTAATCAAGTTAAGTGTCAAGTTTAGAAAATTTAACTTGAACGGAATACTTAACTTGACTAACCCCAGCAAAAACTACTATTTTATAACAGTTAGTAAGTAGCTAATTGGGTTAGACAGGACCCTAAAAGAGATAATTGAAAGTGATTTGGTTTAGTTCATATCCTGAATTGATTCAGTACAGCAAATTATGCAATTTATTATTTGCCATTATGCAATTTAACTATCCTATTTCTGCTATATTTCTTTGTTTTTGATATATGGCAAAGGGGGAGAGATAGGAAAGGAAAGAGTATAACATCCAAAATCAAACTCTATCCTTTATTCAAAAAGTACTGAATTCGTTTTCAAAAACATTCTACTCAAGTTTTCAAAAACTTTTCAAAAACTTTCTACTCAAGTTTTCAAAAACTTTCTAAGTACGTTAAACTGAAGTTTTTGAAATTTTACTAAGTACTTAAAACTGAAGTTTTTGAAATTTTACGTAAACGTTTTTTTACTAAGCCTAAAACTAAAGTTTTTTCTTAAAATTTTTTTCTCAAGTTTTCAAAAAATTTCCTAACTTAAGCTGTCCAAGTAGTTTTCCTATAAATTTTCCAAAAGTGCACAACCAAAATTATTTCAGAAAATGTCTTTAAAGTTTAAGTTGGAAATTATTCTAAGTAAAATTAAATTCATCTTTAGACTCAGAATATATTTTCAAAACCCCACGAACTAATGAAAAATCTAGGGGGAGATTCCTTCCAGGTGGAGGAAACAAAATTTCATTTTTTTTAACTTAACTTTTTGAACCAGGGTTGTCATAAATCAAAAAGGGGGAGATTGTTGGTGCAGAAAGCACCCAAGTCGAACTTGTGTTTTGATAATGGCAAAAGGGTTCAAAAGTTAAGGTATAATATTTATCTAACATGTTACTCAAGTGTGGAGGAAGAGTCCTAGTGAAGGACTGCTAGGCACCTGGCGAAGGAATGCCAGGATATAAAGCCCTAGCGAAGGACTGCTAGGCACCTGGCGAAGGAATGCCAGGATGTAAAAAACATAGCGAAGGACTGCTAGGCACCAGGCAAAGGATAGCTTGGTACTGAAGACCTGGCGAAGGACAGCTAGGCACCAGGCGAAGGACAGTTTGGTACTGAAGACCCAGCGAAGGACAGCTAGGCACCTGGCGAAGGACTGCTGGGCAAAAGTTCAACTGGAGGAACCAGTTGGCATTAGGTAAATTCTCCCGAGAGGAGTAGGTGAGGACGCGTTCCCCATCGAGGGAACAGTAGGCGTCGGCTCGACCTAGGGCTCCATTTTGGAGACCCAAAGTCAGAACCAAGACAGCTAAGGCTGTATAAACTAACATATTATTGCTTTATGTTGTTTTGGACTAACCCTGGATGCAGGACCAAAGGAACGTGTGTCTGCAGCTCAGAGAGCCTCAAAGGAGTGAGGCAGTAGCTGAGTAGGGCGCCCGGAGTGTCTCGGGCGCCCCCAAGGTGAATACAAAACAGATCAAGCGAAAGAAGTACTTCGGCAGCTTATGGGCAGGGCGCCCCCGTGCTCCCAGGCGCCCCCCATGCTCCCTGGCGCCCCAGCGTCCCGGGCGCCCCCAAGTCAAGCTATCGAAGCAAATGCCAGCGAAGCCAATGTATAATAGTTGACCCAGTCAACCCAGGCGCCCTCGTCAAAGCCTGATCCCGACTTTGAAGGGATCAAAGCTGACCGAGAGGAACTCGGATCAGCTGACACGTGGGGGGGAGCCCCCAGGGGCTATAAAAGGGCCCTCGACCCCAAGGCTTCAGACAATCAATTCTTCCAATGCATTCACGCTCTTCTATGCTCACGCTCTACTCCGAAAACCTCCCGACTCGAGATACAAGCACCGACGACGTCCCTCGGCTCCGAAAATACAATCTACAACGGATGTCGGTAACGAAGAGCTTCTTTTAAAGTTTACTGCACTAGTCTTGTAATACATCTTGTAAACTGTTTTTGCGATATATAGAATTGCCCGCAGAAAACGGTCAACAACCGTGGGCCTTGGAGTAGGAGCCGACCGCGACTCCGAACCAAGTAAAAACCTTGGTGTTTGCGTGTGTTTGTGTTAATTTCCGCTGTGCATTCTCTATTTCTTAATCCGAACGTTTTACGATATTCAACCCCCCCTCTATCATTTCTCTCGATCCAACAAAAAGTCCTAGCATGGAGGGCTAGGTGAAAAGTCCTATCTTAGAGGGTTAGGTGAAAAGTCCCAACATGGAGGGTTAGGTGAAAAGTCTTAGTCTGGAGGGCTAGGTTGGATGAAATCCTGGTGAGTGAAGTCAGGTCCCGGTGACTGAAGCAGGGTGACTGAAACCCTGGTGAGTGAAGCCAGGTCCTAGCTTAGAGGGCTAGGTTGAAGTCCCAGTGAGTGAAGCTAAGCATGGCACGAGTCAGAGATGGGCCGGAGGCTTGTTCTCATGACTTAGAGGGGATTTGGCCTTCCCTGGATCAGTCTGGTGACCGATCAGGGAAGCTGGCATGGTGCTCCGTCGTGGATCGATCTAGTGACTGATCCAGCGATGACTGATCGGTTGGGTGACCGATCAGGGAGTACACAGTGAGGTTGAGAACCTACTGCCCGGCTCCTGATCGGTCCAGTGACCGATCAGGGAGCAGGCAGTTCCCTCACTGTCCAGCTCCTGATCATTCCAGTGACCGATCAGGGAGCAGTCAGTTCCCTCACTGTCCGGCTCCTGATCGGTCCGGTGACCGATTAGGGAGCAGACAGTTTCCTCACTGCTTGGCTCCTGATCGATCTGATGACCGATCAGGGAGGACACAGTGAGTTGAGTTCCCCCACTGATCAGCTACAGAACACACTGGTGACCGATCCACGATCTAGGATCTGATATCCGCGATTACTGTTCACTTAGAAGTGGACCGATCTGGCTTGAGCCTGATCGGTCAGTGGCTATCCTGATCGATCTGGTGACCGATCAGGATTCACTCTAATCGGTCTGGTGACCGATCAGGCCTGTGTTGTCGTGAAAGGTGAGAGTCCCAATAAAGTGTTGGATCGGTCTGGTGACCGACCCACGAGCCCTGGATCGGTCCGGTGACCAATCACTTTAATTCAAAATGCACTGTCAGACGCTCTGATCGTGTCTGAACGTATCTGATTCACTGTGTTTAATCTCTGATAGTCGATTTTCTGCTTGATATGTTGTGTTAATGCTCTGATTAAGCTGTAGGTAACAGGGAAGGATTCAAACACTCAAGGAGGGTCAATGGAGGCCTTTCCTTGGACCAGGTTTGTTTGTTTTCCATCTCAGGTTGCAACGGACGCTGGCGATGGCTGGAGCTGCTGACTGGGGATGGTCTGAGGGAGGCTCAGGGAGTCCAGAAGAGCTCAGTAGTGGCTGGTGGTTGCAGGAGAGCAGCTGGAGGCTGCAATGAGGTGGTGACCTGGCAATAGTGGAAGGACTTAAGCGCTTGGTGGCGAACAAGTCTCAACAACTCTGCTCAGTAACGCTGCGTGCTTGTGTTCTCTGCTGTTACATCGTTCTTGAGAAAGCAGATGCAATCTTTGAAGCAACCATCTTTTACTTGAGCACTTAGAGGAGGAAACAAGAGGCTTGGAGAGTCCATCAGCTAGAAGACACGAAGAAAGGTGTTCTTGCGTGAGATCTGCGCTGGGTGGAGCTCGGGAGAAGTTCTGCTTGTGTTCTTGCATGTTCTAAGTGCTAAGTAAGATCTTTCTTGTGTTTCATTGTGCTTAAAACTCTATCTTTGTTGAAACGCTGTCGAGAGGTTACTCCACCGAGAAGGAGGTTGCTTACTATCTGGTTTTTTCGGGGCTTGATCTGCCGACGATCAAGGGATCGCCCACCTTACGGGCACACCAAGGAGTAGGGGCAAGTTATCCCCGAACCTTGTAAATCCTCTTGTTAGTGTTCTTGTTCTTGTGACTAACTTATGGTTTAGTTACTGCATACTTTGTTTTATTGCTTCCGCTGTGCTACTAAACCTTTGAGTTGCAGAAATTTCAAAAGCACTAAAAGTTAAGTGTCTGGCTAAATTCACCCCCCCTCTCTAGCCATCCAAGGTCCAACAAGTGGTATCAGAGCCTGAGGCTCTATACTAGCGGTTAACAACCGAGAGTTATCAAAGATGGCTTTGAGAGAAGGTTTTAGCACCACTCGTCCACCCTTCTTCGATGGCGCAGATTTCCAATATTGGAGATCGAAGATGGAGTATTACTTAAAGATGGACATTAACACGTGGTTCGCGGTGAAGGAGGGTTTTACCCCTCCAAAGGATGATGAAGGCAAAGAACTAGAATCTTGGCGTTGGACGGCTGAACAAATTCGGAAGAGTGAAGTCGACGCGAAGGCGGTTGTCACCCTACAATGCGGCATGAACAAAGACCAACTCATCAAGGTTGGTCCATTCACAAGTGCAAATAACTTGTGGAACAAGCACATAGAACTTCATGAGGGAACCCGAGATTTAAGAATCGCAAATAGGGACTTGTTCCTCAACCAACTTCAAAATCTCTCCATTAAGGAAAACGAAACCGTAAGTGAACTTCATAGCTGGTTCAAGGAAGTCCTCAATGGTCTTCATTCTATTGATGAAAAGGTCGAGAACCGCGATCTTGTGAGGTATGTGTTAAAAGCATTTCCAAGGAATGCTTTGTGGTCATCCATGGTGGATGCCTACAAAGTTTCCATGGATTTTTAATTGTTAAATTAGATGATTTGTTTTGTGAAATGGAATTGCATGAAATGTCTAACAAAGGCCCCAAGGAGAAAGGGATTGCCTTAGTTGCAGGGGAACGATCCAACAAGAAGAAGAAGGAGAAGAAGAAGGAGAAGGAAGTCTCTTTATCTTCATCCTCTTCCGAATCCGAGTCCAATTCCGAGGAAGATGGCAGCGGGTCTTCTTCCTCCGAGATGGCAAATTTTGTTCGAAGGATGATGAGGAAGGATCGACGCTTCAAGGGTAAAGGTAACCCTAGTGAAGCTAAAGTTGATAAGTCTAATGTCTCTTGTTATGAGTGTGGTAGGAAAGGGCACTTCAAGAGTGAATGCCCAAAGCTAAAGAAGAAGAAGGAGAAATCCAAAAAAAAGTGGAGAAATCAAAGAAGAAGAAGGCCTTGAAGGCCACTTGGGATGAATCCTCCTCAAGTTCATCCGTTGAAGATAAGGAGGAGAAGAGTACACGGCATGTGGCACTCATGGCTCTTGGAGAAGAAAGCAGTGATGAATCCTCCGACTCCTCAAACGCGGCTTCATCATCTTCGGATGATGAAGAGGTAACCTCTCCCGAACTTGAGAAATGTTATAGAGCAATTGCATGTTTAACCAATATGTTGAAAAAGGAAAAAAAAAAGGTTAAATCATTGCAATTAGAAGTTGAACAATTGAAATCCTCTAGAGATGAGGATGTAGACGATTTACATGTTGAAATGATAGAAGATGAGATTAAATCTTTGAGAATTGAGGTTGATCATTTGAAATCCTCTAGGGATGAGGATGTAGATGATGTGCACGTTGAATTGTTAGAGGAAGAAATCAAATCATTGAAGAGTGAAGTTGAGAGACTTAAGAATATTCTTGAGAAGTTCTCAACAAGCTCGAAGATCCTAGATATGATTTTGAATGCCCAAAGGGCAGTCTACAATAGGGCCGGTATTGGTTACCGACCCAAAGAACCTTCATTTGTGTCCTTAATGTCTAGGACTGGTGTTAGGTCACTTAAGACACCCAAAGTTCAAAAGAAAGTTGTCAAGGCATGGGTGCCTAAGTCTTGTTTAGTAAATGCTTTAGGTCCCAAGGTTTGGGTACCTAAAACTTCTGTTTTTCGAATTGTGTAGGTTATGATTGAGGGGGAGCATCTACAACTTGGTTTGTTGATAGTGGGTGCTCCAAACACATGACCGGGGATAGATCATTATTTACTACACTTCAAAGAAAAAGTAGAGCTAATGTTTCATTTGGTAACAATGATAGTCTTAAGGTTATAGGAATAGGAGACATTCAAATATCCTAATGTCTTAGGATTAAGAATGTCCTTCTAGTCAAGGGGATGACATTTAATCTCCTAAGTGTCAGTCAATTATACGATGCGGATTACACAATTGATTTCCAACCAAGTCAATGTCTAGTTAGACAACATGACAATGTTGACACGGTACTAGTAGGAACAAGAGTAGATAACATTTACCAAGTTTCTTTTAAAAGTGCTATTAATGCTTTTGATAAGTGTCTCATGTCAAAAGAAGAGGAGTCCACCCTTTGACACCGGAGACTAACACATATGAACATGAAGAATATTCGGAAGTTGGCCAACAAGGGATTAGTCCGTGGCTTACCAAGCATCAAGTATGAGAAAGAAAAGATTTGTGATGCATGTCAAATGGGTAAGGAAACAAAATCTGCACATAAAGGTAAAAGTACTGTAAGTACTTCTACCGCATTGGATTTACTTCGTATGGACTTGTTTGATTGTAGCACTATCATATCATTGAATGGAAGTAGATATTGCTTTGTTATCATTGATGACTTTACTAGATATACATGGACTTATTTTCTCAAATATAAGGACCAAACCTTAGATGTTTTCATTTCTTTTTGTATATGAGTTGAAAATGAAAAATCATCAACCATTAAGACAATTAGAAGTGATCATGGAGGTGAATTTCAAAATCAACGCTTTTTAGAATTTTGTCAAGATAGAGGGTATAGACATGAGTTCTCCACTCCTAGAACACCGCAACAAAATGGTATTGTAGAGAGGAAGAACTGTATTCTACAAGAGGCTGCATGAATCATGCTTAATGAGTACTCATTACCGAGTTACTTATGGGCTGAAGCTGTAAACACGGCTTGCTACGTGCAAAATCGAGTTCTCATCCATAGGTTCTTAGGAAAGACTCCTCATGAACTTTGGTTTGGAAAACCACCTACAGTTAAACACCTTAGGGTGTTTGGTTGTAAGGTGTTTATCCTAAATACCAAGGATCACCTTGGAAAGTTCACGGCAAAGGCTGATGAAGGGATACTGGTCGGGTACTCCCTAGTTAGCAAAGTCTATCGAGTCTACAATAAGAAATCTAGATTGATTGAAGAGTCTTCTAATTTTGTCTTTGAAGAAATTCCGAAAGTCAATAAACAACCAGAAGATGAAGTCCAATTCGAACTTAGGAGACTAAGTTTGAATGAAAGTCCGAATGTTGTTGATGGTATTGAATCCGATGATGGTGAGCCTAGACAACCCATAGATCAGCCGGATCCTGAGGCTGAACTTGTGTCTAGTGAAACCATAAAAGAAGCACCACCAACACCTAGGCAAACTAGATTAGCCGCTAGTCATCCCCAAGACCAAATTGTTGGAGACATCCATCATAGGGTTAGAACTAGATCATTCTTTAGGAATGAAGCTAATAAAGTTGCCCTAATTTCTGAAATTGAACCTAGGAAAATTGACGAAGCATTAAATGATCCTGATTGGATCATTGCGATGCAAGATGAACTAGGTCAATTCGAAAGAAGTCAAGTTTGGGACTTAGTCCCTAGACCTAAGAAGACCACCATTATTAGAACCAAATGGGTCTTCAAAAACAAGTTGAACCATAAGGGAGAAATCATAAGAAATAAGGCACACTTAGTAGCCAAGGGTTATAGGCAAGTTGAAGGCCTTAATTATGATAAGACTTATACTCTCGTGGCACGATTAGAGTCCATCTGATTGATGCTTGCATTTGCAGCATATCGAGGTTTCAAGGTATATCAAATGGATGTCAAATCGGCCTTTCTAAATGGTTTGATTAGAGAAGAGGTCTATGTCGAACAACCTCCGGGGTTTGAGAATACCGAATTTCCAAACCACGTGTTCAAGCTTAAGAAGGCACTTTATGGCCTTAAACAAGCACCCCGAGCTTGGTATGAGCGGTTGTCGACATTCCTAATTGAGAAAGGTTTTGTAAGAGGTCAAATAGACCCTATACTATTTCTACGAAGAGATAGTGACAATATATTTGTAGTCCAAGTATATGCCGATGATATAATTTGTGGCTCAAACAACAAGGGATATTTAAATGAGTTTATTGGACACATGGAAAGTGAATTTGAAATGAGTCTAGTGGGAGAGTTGACTTTCTTCCTTGGACTTGAAATCAAACAAACTCGCGATGGGATCCATGTGCACCAATCAAAATATACTCAAGAGATGCTTCGAAAATTCAACATGAGTGATTCAAAAGAAGTAATCACTCCCATGGCTACAAACACAAGATTAGACAATGATGAGAGTGGTAAACCTGATGATTTGACTCAATACCGAAGCATGATTGATAGTCTGCTATACCTCACATCTAGTCGACCTGATATACTCTTTACTGTGGGTATGTGCGCTAGGTATCAAGTATGTGCCAAGGAATCTCATCTAATTGCTGTTAAACGAATTTTTAGATATCATAAAGGTACAATTGGAGTTGGTCTTTGGTACCCCCATACCGAGTCATTTGACCTAATTGGCTATACCAATTCCGACTACGCTGGATGTAAGTTGGATCGGAAAAGCACAAGTGGGGGTTGCCAATTCCTAGGATCATCTCTAGTTAGTTGGTTAAGTCGGCAGCAACATTGTGTCGCTCTCTCCACGACCGAGGCAGAATATATCACCATGGGAGAGAGCATATCACAATTGTTGTGGATGATTCATACTCTAGAGGATTATGGATTAAGCTACAAGGGTGTGCAAGTGTTGTGTGACAATATTAGCATAATTAACCTAACTAAGAATCCGGTCCATCACTCTAGAACTAAGCATATTGAAGTGCGTCACCACTTCATTAGAGATCATGTTGCTAGAGGAGATGTTGTACTCTCATATGTAGAGTCCAAATCAAATCTAGCTGACATTTTCACTAAACCACTCCCCAAAAATGAGTTTAGCTTCTTAAAAAGAGAGTTGGGAATGTGTCGCGCTTCATAGACATCAAAATGCATTCAAACCCCTTTATGATCATTTTGAATTGTTGGGAAACAATTGGGTAACTTGGGGACATCTCACACAAATTATAAGGTTCAACAAAATATTTTTGTTTGCTAGAAATGGGGTGAGATATTAGGATCGACTCAATTTCTCAAAATGTCAATGCATCCCTTGAGAAATTAAGTTGACGAGATAAAAATCACTTCGGTGACCAAGTATGGGGAAAACCTATGCATAACACATGTATATTTGGCTCCATGATCATACTTGGTCATTCCAATCAAGGAAACTTGATTGGAAACTTGAATTTGATACAAACTTGTTTGAAAATGAGTGATTGTGTGTTGATTGAGTTTGACTCCACTTGAGTGGAGCAAAGTGATTGTTAAATTCATAAGGACCTTTGATCCTATTTTAGGGATCAATTTTAGTCAAGGGATCACTAGCAAGATCGATATTCTTCATCAGATCCCTTCAAAAATCGTGTGGAAGTCTGAAACTGAAAGTTTCAGATCGTATCAGGGAGTATCAGGAACCCTGATCGGTCACTGGACCGATCAGGAGTATGGCTGATCGGTCCCCGGACCGATTTGGCTCTCTCCTGTGGTGATCGGTCCACAGACCGATCAAAGGGGTCACAGTGACTTGGCGAAACTCTATCTAAACATTCTGTGCTGGCCTGGTTCGGTCCACGGACCGATCTAGCACCCCGTGGTGAACGGTCCATAGACCGATCAGGGGGCTCACAGAACACTCCCCGAACCCTACTATTTTCTTCTAATCGATCAGTCGATCGATCAGGAGTCTGCCTGATCGGTCATCCGACCAATCAGGATCAGGCCAGTGCGATCAGGCTAGAGCCTGATCGGTCTGGGCGCTATCAGATCAAACGGTGATCCATTCAACCACATTAAAGTTTGGTTGGTGGACCGATCCACCAACCGGTTTAATCACGTATTCTCCTCACTTCCCAAGCCCTAGCCGACCAAAACCCCTCAGCGTCGAAAACCTCCTCTCCTTCTTCCTTGCGCGTGCGATCCTCCTTCCTCTTATTGTGCGATCCTGAGAAGGTGCCCTGCGAGCTCTTCCTTGTCTTCTGCAAGTTCCTTATTGCTCAAGGTCTTGAGCTCATTTCTTGTGTCAAGAATCTTTTTCTGCGCGGGCTTTTCTTCCAGACTTCAAGATCTTCATCACACTTCTTCAATGGCACCTAAGTAAGCATGTTTGGTTAGTTTCTTTTTCGGATCAGTTCATAGATTATGTATTTGAGGCTAACCATGGATTGGTGTTTTACTGTTGTGCCGTGACCCTATGATTCTGCCGTGACCTTTCTTGCCATGTTACTGATTAAACCTCATCTAATTTGATCAATATCCTGGTCGTGTGATCCTTTAATCAATATTCAAATCTGTGTTCACTTGATTTTTATTGTGCCCTTGATTACATGATCAAATGGTATCACTTAACTGATTTAATCTGTGCCATGATAATCAACTTGTATCATGATCTGTTCAATCCCATTTCATGTCGTGATCTTATCATGTCTTTAACTCTACTGATTGAACCTACTCTTGATCTATTTTGTAACGACCCGGAAAATTCTCTTAATATTTTCTTTAAAATAATGAGCATGCCTAGATAATTTTCCGAGGAGCCTAGAAATATTAGTACGAACCTTAGTTTAGAAATCCATGATTTTCTCATTTAAATTGAGAAACTAAGTACTAATAGGCCTTATATGGGCTTTTTAGTACCATGGTTATTGGTAGATTTTGGGCAAAATTTAATATAAATATACATGGATTTTAATTGGGAATATTAGCATGATTATGGGTGAATTTTAGGGGAATTTTCGGAAATAATGGAAAATAAAATAAAAATAAAGTGCATGCACCAAGGATTGAACCTTGGACCTCTTATACTACCATGCATGCACTAACCAATTCACCTAGTAAGGGAGTGCTATGAGGGAATGAAGTGGATTTTAGTTAAGGCTTGGGAAAGAATGAAGAGTCATCAAGGGAAGAGACACCATGACTCTTCACGTACCCTCCTTAATGTGGCATAAAAGCATAAGAGAAGGAGTTACATTTCTCCTCTCTTCTTCCATCAAGTCATTTGCTCTCCTCTTCTTCTTCATCCCCTCCTAACCGAAACCCCAAGCCCCCCCCTTTTCCCTTGGAAAAGCTCCACAAGAAGGCCTCATCTTCAAGATCTAAAGGTTTCACAAGGCTACAAAGGCTAGGGGGTGGTCAAGAGACAACAAGATCTTCATCTTCTTCCCTATCTAAGGTCTAAAACTAAGATAATCTAAGGTAAGACTCCCTCACCTATGGTATAATAGTTCTCCTTGTTATTTATCATAATATGAAGTTTGGTTTGGGTTTAATGTTGAGAAAACCATGACTTGGACCCCTATAACTTTCGGCCTTCATGGTTTTTGGGTCCAAGATGATGTTAAAAATCTTATTCATGCTTTCTAATGTTTTCCCATGATGAATATAGGTTAAAATATGATTTGGAGAATTTTTGGAGTACCCTAGCATCCTAAAGGTTTCGGCCAACACCATGAACTCATGGTTAGGGTTGGATCTAAACCTTCAAGTATGTATCTTGTGTACCTTCATGACACAAGGGAGGTTGAGGTGATTTATGTGAATTTTCATAAGGTTTTGTAACCCTAAAGGTTTCGGCCAAGAAGGATCCTAGGGCAAGGAGTTAGGGTTTATTGCAAGTATGGGTCCCAATGGCTCCTATGGTATGGTATGGATGATGTTAGATGTTTAATTGGAATTTTTAAGAATTTTCCATGGACCCATGGCCCATGTATGTTTCGGCCAACCCTAGGAAGAAGGGCTAGGAGTTAGGGTTAACCCTAAAACATGAGCCCTAATAGCTTCCTATGACTTTATAAGTAATGTATGGTCTTTTACTTACCTTATGCTACCTTACATGTCATTTGAATGGTTGAACCCTTCCCTTACAAGTTTCGGCCAAGCCGTGTAAATGGGGTTTAGGTGGAGTTAGGGTTTCAAGAATGATGGTTTATGGCTTATTATGATGTAAATATATAGGTTCAAGCATGTGGTAGAAATTATGTTACCTTTAACCCTAACCTTAGGTGTTATATGTTATGTTAGATATGTTTATGTTAGATGCCATGCTTGGTGGGGTTATTTATGAATGTCATATGTGATGTTAGATCCCATGCATGCTTGTGATAGATATTATACTTATGTATGTGATGCAATGCTTATCTTATGTATCATGATTATGCAAGTTAGATGAATTAGGAGAATGGTCTAGGTAATTATGTCATGGTTTATGAATATAATGTAATGTTTACCTTATGTATCATGATCATGCAAGCTCTATGAATTAGGATGAAGGTCTATGTAATTATGTCATGTTTCATGAATATAATGCAATGTTTACCTTATGTATCATGATCATGCAAGCTCTAAGAATTAGGATGATGGTCTATGTAAATATGTCATATTCTATGAATACAATGCAATGCTTACCTTATGTACCATGATCATGCAAGCACTATGAACAAGAATGATGTTTATGTAAGCATGCCATGTTTATGAATGAAGATAATGCTTATGCCTTAGGGCATCATGATGCTATGCATTAAGTATGAATGATGAAAGGTCAAGTATGATTTATGTCATGCTTCATGTAACAAGGTTATGCTATGTTTAAATATGCTATGAATGTCCCATGAATAATGAAGCATGTGAAGTTATTTTACTTTATGAATGGGCTTGTACCGGACCGAAGTATGGGTCCAAGGGATGGGTACCTTAAGAACGCCCCGGTTTTGGACTACCGACTATGCTGTCCACGGTTCTGGCACTACCGAAGCTGTGCAACAGGGATGGGCACCTTAAGAACGCCCCGGTTCTGGGACTACCGACTATGCCGTCCTTACCCTAGTAGGTCGGGGCTCGCTACCTCGTATTTACTTAGGGATGCGCGCTTATGATGTATGTATGTGGTACAAGCCGGGGACCCGAATGATGTTATGATTATGTTTAAGTATTTAAAAGTATGATTTTAAAAGTAAGCATCCTTATGTATATGCATTCGACTCATGCATTCATTCATGTTATGCATCATGCCATGATAGAATATGTTTTACGCCCACGTCTTATGAATGATGCATGATAGTAAATGTTTTATGCTTAAGTTTATGTTAAGAATGTGCCTATGGTTTAGGTTATGTATCATGCCATGCTCAATATGTTTTATGTATGTCATGTATCATGCCATGTTCAGTAGGTTTTATGTTTATATGTATATTATGTATCATGCCATGCTCAGTATGTTTTATGTATGCCATGTATCATGCCATGTTCAGTAGGTTTTATGTTTAATGTATATCATGTAGCATGTCATGCTCAGTATGTTTTATGTATGTCATGTATCATGCCATGTTCAGTAAGTTTTATGTTTATATGTATGCCATGTAGCATGTCATGTTAAGGATGTTTTATGTCTTATGCTTATGATTCATGCTAAGCACTATGTTATGTTAAGGTTGTGTGCTTATGTGAAAGCGACGAATGGTTTTAGTGAGTAGGAAAGAGTTTCACTAAGCCGATGTGCTTATAGTCTTATTTCCTTATACCGCAGATCAAGCAAGAGGACAATAAGGGAAGCAGCGGGAGGGACAAGAGTATGTGTGTGGTAGTGACTTGGCCAAGAAAGAGATATACTTACGAGTCTTTTGCTAAAACTTTACGTTTGCTACTTATGTGCTTAATGAATGACTTATGTGACTTTATGATCTGATGATAAGTATGAAGTTAGTATGCTAAGTTCCCTAGTCACTATGTTAGAAAGAAGAGTTGGGTGCATGTATGTGTAAGATTTAAGTATTCCGCTGCCTTACGATGTTCATATGCCCCTAAGTATGTTAGCGTAACGCCGCTTTATGAAAAAAAACGGGTGTTACATATTTCAACCTTTAGAAGGTCATCCAAAGCGAAAGAACCGGTGGAGGGTGGCTCGAAGGGCAAAGCCCCTTCTTCATCCGTGCCCTCCCGAAGGCCTCAACCTTCCTCAAGTTCTCGTTTTCCCAATGTTGCCTGTGAATAGGCCTTTGAATCCCGCACCTTCAAGTTGCTCTCCTGCCGATCTATTGATGTTCCCCTTCTATCCGAGTACTGCTCCTCCATCTTGGAGATAGTCACTTTCTACAACCTTGGCTTTCTTCTCTCTTTGGAGAGGACGATAAACTGTGATCTTGTCTCGGAGTTTTACAACAATCTTCAACAAAGGCCTTAAGGAGGTTTCGAATTCACTACCCGCGTCGCAAAGAGAAATCTCGATTTCTCTTATGAGATCTTAGCGGAGTATCTAGGCGGTCGACGATCGCCTAACTTATATTCTATCTATCCTGAGCTCCCTGACCCCTTGTTGGCTCCCTTCGCGGACGTCACCCCCGACTCTATATATCAGCATTTCTTTGGCCATCCCCGCCCAGCCGGGTTTGATGAGTTGGGTCCTAATTTTCTGACTTTTGTAGCACTCCGCCTCTCTCCTACCGATTATGTACTCTCCAAGATCATTACAAACTGTATCCTGCCGATCACTTCCAAGCCCTTAGCCGAGATCCGACCCTATCATTGCTTGATGCTCTATGGCATGCACCGCCGCATAGACTTTGATATCATGGAGAGCATTTTTCAGTCCATCTTATCCTATCGAGAGCCGAGCCGACGCACAGTCTATATGCCATTTGGTCATGTCATCACCGACTGGCTTTTGTCAGTAGGTGTTGATGTCACCAAGGGCAGGACAGTGCCCATGGTCCGACAGGATTGCAGACTTGGCCGCCGGGCATTTGCCAAGTCCGACATCATTATACGGGATCACGATGGCGTTTTGGTTTGGAAGGACGGGAGGGGACTTGGCGAGCTCCCTGGAGGTCCACACTTTCAGGTACCAGCAGATGCTGCTGCACCTCAGGAGGCTCCCGTCGCTGCTGCTGCTCACTACGACTATGAGCCGGACCCAGATCTATGATGGCAGATTTCTGAGTTGGATCAGACGATCCAACATGATCTTCATATACGAGAGCTCTATCGAGAGGAGATCCGTTCGGAGTTCCGATCTTTCGACCGCAAATTGACCGCGGTGGAGTTTGATGTCTCCGGGGTCCATACACTGCAGCAAACGTGGTATGATGAGTGGTGCCAACACATATTTCCTGGAGATGCGCTCTGCGGCAGTACTGCACCTGGGTCTGTTATTCCGGATGATGATACGATGGATGACCCTATGCAGGACGCCGACCCCCCCCCCCCGCTGACGATTGATATACTCTGCATCTTCTTGTGATTTGACTACCTGACTGTTTGGGTTGTATGACTTTCGGGCTGTATGCCTCATGACTTGACTTTTATATCTTTGTGTCACACTTGCCTTGACTTTGATGCATTGATATTTATCTGATTTGTTGACTGGTTGTTATGGATATTTTTACTATCTTTTGCTCATTATTGACTTATTTGAGTATTGATGATATTGCTATCATTATGAATGCCTTATTCCACATGATTATGCTATGATGCCATGTTCATATGATACATATGCTTGCTTTGTCATGCCTTATCCTTGTCATATGTTTTCATATGCCCTCAAAATTATCACATCCTTTGTTGTTTTGGGATACCCCTAGGGTTGAGGGTGAGTATGGTTAAACATAACAGCCCCTCTAGACCCTTTTCGATGTTCGACAAAGGGGGAGAGTGTGGTTGGTTAAGTTTAGGATGATCATGTTTGTAGGGGGGATCCTGATTCCCCTATAATTCTGAAATTTGAAAAAAAAAATTGATTGGGAATCCCTAAACTTAAAATCGGGTTGTCAAACAACAAAAAGGGGGAGATTGTTGATGCATTCTGACCCTGATTGTTGTTTTGGTGTTGACACTGATTTTAGTTTAGGTTGATGATTATGATTATGATTAAGTCCTGATCGAGGATTAGGCAGGGTGGTGAAAAATCCTAGCTTGGAGGGCTAAGTGTGTGAAAAGTCCTAACTTGGAAGGTTGGGAGAAAAGTCCAAGCCTGGAGGGCTAAGTGAAAAGTCCTAACTTGGAGGGTTAGGTGAATAGTCCCAACTTGGAAGGTTAGGTGAAAAGTCCTAGCTTGGAGGGCTAGGTTGGAAAAATCCTAACTTGGAGGGTTAGGTGAAAAATCCTAGCTTGGAGGGCTAGGTGTGTGAAAAGTCCTAACTTGGAAGGTTGGGTGAAAAGTCCTAGCTTGGAGGGCAAGGTGAAAAGTCCTAACTTGGAGAGTTAGGTGAAAAGTCCTAACTTGGAGGGTTATGTGAAAAGTCCTAGTCTGGAGGGCTAGGTTAGATGAAATCCTGGTGAGTGAAGCTAGGTCCCGGTGAGTGAAGTCGGGTGACTGAAACCCTGCTGAGTGAAGCCAAGTCCTAGCTTGGAGGGCTAGGTTGAAGTCCCAGTGAGTGAAGTTGGGCATGGCACGAGTTAGAGATTGGCTGGAGGCTTGTTCTCATAACATAGAGGGGATTTGGCCTTCCGTGGATCGGTCTGGTGACCGATCAGGGAAGCTGGCACGGTGCTCCGTCGTGGATCGGTCTGGTGACCGATCCAGCGATGACTGATTGGTCGGGTGACCGATCAGGGAGCACACAGTGAGGTTGGGAACCTACTACCCGGCTCCTGATCGGTCCGGTGAACGATCAGGGAGCAGGCAGTTCCCTCACTGTCCAGCTCCTGATCGTTCCGGTAACCGATCAGGGAGCAGTCAGTTCCCTCACTGTCCGGCTCCTGATCGGTCCGGTGACCGATCAGGGAGTAGACAGTTTCTTCACTGCTAGGCTCCTGATCGGTCTGGTGACCGATCAGGGAGCACACAGTGAGTTGAGTTCCCCCACTGATCAGCTACTGAACGGTCTGGTGACCGATCCACGATCTAGGATCTGATATCCGCGATTACTATTCACTCAGAAGTGGACCGATCAGGCTTGAGCCTGATCGGTCAGTGGCTATCCTGATTGGTCTGGTGACCGATCAGGATTCACTCTAATCGGGCTGGTGACCGATCAGGCCTGTGTTGTCGGGAAAGCTGGGAGTCCCAGTAAAGCGGTGGATTGGTCTGGTGACCAACCCACGAGTCCTGGATCGGTCTGGTGACCGACCCACGAGCCCTGGATTAGTCAGATGACCTATCACTTTAATTCAAAATGCACTGTCAGATGCTCTGAACGTATCTGATTCTCTACGCTTAATGTCTGATACTTGATTTTCTGCTTGATATGCTGTGCTAATGCTCTGATTAATCTGCAGGTGGCAGGGAAGGATTCAAATACTCAAGGAGGGTTAATGGAGGTCTTTCCTTGGAGCAGGGTTGTCCGTATTCCATCTCAGGTTGCAACGGACGCTGGCGCTGCCTGGAGCTGCTGATTGGGGCTGGTCTGAGGGAGGCTCAGGGAGTCCAGAAGAGCTCAGTAGTGGCTGGTGGATGCAGGAGAGTAGCTGGAGGCTGCAGTGAGGTGGTGACCTGGCAATAGTGGAAGGACTTAAGCGCTTGGTGGCGAACAAGTATCAACTACTCTGCTCAGTAATGCTGCGTCCTTGTGTTCTCTGTTGTTCCATCGTTCTTGAGCAAGCAGCTGCAATCTTTGAAGCAACCATCTTTTACTTGAGCACTTGGAGGAGGAAACAAGATGCTTGGAGAGTCCATTAACGAGAAGACACGAAGAAGTGTGTTCTTGCGTGAGATCTGCGCTGGGTGGAGCTCGGGAGAAGTTCTGCTTGTGTTCTTGCCTATTCTAAGTGCTATGTAAGATCTTTCTTGTGTTTCATTCTGCTTAAAACTCTATCTTTGTTGAAACGCTGTGGAGAGGTTACTCCACCAAGAAGGAGGTTGCTTACTATCCGGTTGTTTCGGGGCTTGATCTGCTGACGATCAAGGGATCGCCCACCTTACGGGCACGGTAAGGAGTAGGGGCAAGTTATCCCCGAACCTTATAAATCCTCTTGTTAGCGTTCTTGTTCTTGTGACTAACTTATGGTTTAGTTTACTGCATACTTTGTTTTATTGCTTCCGCTGTGCTACTAAATCTTTGAGTTGCAGAAATTTCAAAAGCGCTAAAAGTTAAGTGTCTGGCTACATTCACCCCCCCCCCCTCTCTATCCATCCAAGGTCCAACAATGTTACGAGCTTGTGCCTTGGATTTCAAAGAGAGATGGTGCTGATATTTATGCTTAGCGGAGTTCGCTTATAATAATAGCTACCAAGCTACTATCAGAATGGGACCTTATGAAGCTCTGTATGGGAGGAGATGTAGATCTCCGATCTGTTGGTACGAAGGAGGCGAAAAGAAAGACATGGGACTCCAGACGGATTTCATCGACGACACCACCCGAGCTATACAGAATATCCGCCAATAAATAGAGACTGCTCAGAGCCGGCAGAAGAATTATGCGGATCAGCGACGTAGGCCTTTGGAATTCGGTGTCGGGGATTTGGTGTTCCTCCGAGTGGTTCCTAAGAAAGGAGTAATGAGATTCGGGAAGAAAGGAAAGCTAAGTCCGCGCTATGTGGGATCGTACACGATCCTAAACAGAATTGGAAAGGTGGCTTACGAGCTCGAGCTACCTCAGGAGGTGTCATCAATCCACAACGTGTTCCACGTATCGATGCTCAAGAAATGTATTCCCAATGCAGACCAAGTGATGGAGCCGCAGGCCGTACAAATCCAGGAGGACCTGAGTTATGAAAGAAAACCCATACGGATCCTGGATCGAGATGTCAAGAGACTGAGGAACAAAGATGTACCCTTAGTTAAGGTCTTATGGCAAAGTCAACAATCTGAAGAAGCTACCTGAGAACATGAGGACGATATGAAACAAAAGTTTCCGGAGCTATTTTAAGTTTGAGGACGAACTTCCCAGAAGGTATGGAGGATTGTAACACCCCACTAAAATTTCCTTCAATATTATCCCTAATATTGAGTATAATTGCATGAATAATAGCCTTATTGAGTATGATTCATGAATGATAGTTAGAGTTGTGGGAATTTTAGTGTAAGTGTTAATGGGCCTTATATGGGCTCTAAATGGTGGAAATTCCTAATGGGTCTTAAATAGCACTTCGTTAGTTATCCTAATGGGCCCCATGAGGATAAAAGAAATAACACATCATGCAATCGGCCTTACTTTAGATGGGCTTGCAAAAGAATTAAAAAAAATGAAATGATGAAGGTGCCAAGGATTTAACCTTGGACCTTAGAGATGTTGTAAGCCTTAAGAATGCATATGTAACCAATTCACCTAGCAAGGGAGTGCTATTAGGAGGATAGAGGAAATTGTAGATAGGTGTAAGGGAGATGAAGAGTCACCATGGAAGATGAAGAGTCACTATGGAAGGTAAAGGGGTCACCATGGAAGGTGAAGAGGCATACCTTTTCATTTAGTATAAGAAGATGAGGAAAAAAATGCCACAAGGCATCTCCTCATTCTTCTCATTGCCGAAACACCAAGGCCCTCTCCCCATCAAAAAAAAATTCTCTCCAAGAAGATCTAGTGAAGGCTTTGTGTTGTGAAGCAAAGGAAGAGCCAAGGAGCAAGAAGTTCTTTCTTTCTCGTTCTAGGTGATACATATTGTTTGGGAATCTTTAGCACAAGGGTAAGACTCCCCTCACCTGCAACATAATAGCTCATATATGTTTTTTTTGTTCATGTTCTTGTATGTTCTTGCGATGTGTTGCTAAAATCGTGAAGTTTTCCCTATAAGCAAGTTTCGGCCAAGCATGGGTTTTAGGGCCTATGTTTGTGTTTGATGCTATCTAATGACACTAATGTTCGTTTGATGACAAGTTATGAGTTATGATGCAAAAAAAAAAGATGGAGCAAAAAGACCCTTAAAAGTTTCGTCCAAGGCTCCCATGAAGCCATAGACTTTTTGGCCATAAGAAGATGTTTGAGTTCTTTTTGACTATCTAATGGTTTTTAATTCCTTATTAATGTTTTGTTTGAGGGTTTTATATATATATTTTTAGGCCATGTTTCCTCCTCTGTACATGTTCGGTCAAAACCCTAAATAAGGGCTAAAAAAAATGGGGTTAAAGATGTCATGTTACTTGCTAATGCTTCCTAGTGTTAGAATATATATTATATGCATGTTGTATGAATCAATTACTCTTGTTTTTTCTTGTCATTTTCATGTTGATATGAACCTTAGAAGTTTCTGATCAGTACCTTAAATTGGGTTTTAGGATGGGTTAAGGTCACTAACTCACTTGATGATGTCTCTTTGTGATAGGATATTCAATGTATGCATGTTGTATGAGTTGTGTGATGTTGTGTTGTGTTTTTATGCCATAATAACCCAATCTAAATGTTTTGACCAGTAGAGTATATGTTGAATTATGGTTGAATTAAAGGTATCCATGTTTCATTATGCCATGATAGATGAAAAAAAATGGAACAAGTTCCCTAGGTGTATTATCTTTAGTTTTAAATTGAGCATTATGTGTTTTATGAATCATGAATGATAAGTTGGCATGTTATGAAATTTTTTCCAATGAAATTTTGTTTTCTCCATGCCATGTTCATGCTTGAAAGTTATGATGATATTTATGCTTTGAATGTATGCCATGACATGTATGGCATTATGAATAAAAAAATATCTAAAGAGCAATTTCTAAGAAAAGAAAAGAAATGACGAACGCGATGCTAAAGAGCAATTGCTATGGAAAGAAAAAGAATCATGTATGCTATTTTACTTTATGTATTGGCTTGTACCGGATCTTGAAAAAGGTCCAAGCACTACTAGAATTTTTGCATTCAACAACACATAATCGACAACGGTTTATTGATAAAGTGTTGTCTTATGTCAATTTAACAACAGTTTTAGTATTAACCGTTGTTGTTGTTGGTTTGTATACGTAAAAAGACAACAGTAATAACAAAATGTTGTCGTATGTATACTCAACAACAACAGTTATAAAATAACTGTTGTCTATAGGCGAGATTTACAACAACTGATGTAATAAACTGTTGTCTATTATGACAATAGACAACAGTTATATTAAACTGTTGTTGTTGTATTGTTGTGCTGTTCAATCAATAAATAAAATCAACGGTGGATATCCGACTACAAAAAAAACAACAAACTATTGAAGTTCTCGTCGCACAAACTATTGAAGTTTGATTTTTTTTGAAATATATGTATATATATAAATTAGTTAAGGAAAAAGTTGAGAATTATTTAAGCACCTCCCCGTGCCCTAGTGAAACCGCCGAACCCCTCCCCTCTTCGCCCGAAGCTGCAGCCCTTCCTCGCGATCGCGCTGTGCCGCCCTTCGCCCGCGCCTCCTGATCTCCGGCGGGCAATGGTCACCAGGCCCCCCATCTCTCTGTCGCGAACGTTCTCGACGCCGAGCTCCTTCACGCGAAGCCATGTGCCACTGCCTTCCTCTCTCTCGGATCGTCGACGCCAAGGTTCGTCGCCGGCCGCACCGCCCTCGCCGGTGCGATCCTATCCGTGCTCCTTTGTCAATCGCTGAGCGCCAGACATGGACGATCCTTTCTTCTTCTTCCTCCTGTGGCGCCGCAAGCGCGAGCGACGCCGAGCGCCGCTCGGCCGGTCGACCGTCCTTCACCTCAGTCCGAGCGAGTGACACCCCCGGAGTAACTTCATCCGGATCTCCTCCTCACTCGACCGGCACTGGTGATCCTTTCCCCATCCTTTCTCTGATCTAAGTTGCGGCCCTGTCACTCGCGACTCTTCCTTCACGCAACCTAGCTGTCATCGGCCATCATCCAGGTTTGATGTCTGTTTGTTTTTAAAGTTTATGTGCCGTGAGTGGTGGTAGATAGGTTAGTTGTTTGTTGTCTTTGTTTGGGTGTGGTGTTGGCATAGGTCTTTGGCTGTGTTTTGCCGTGAGTTCATGGAGGAGTTTATACCATTTTGGTTGGGTTCCATTGATGCAAGGGTTACTTGGTTTGAATAAGTTATTGTTAATTAAGGATTATGTGATGACTTCGTCGATATGTGGGGAATTAATCTTGGAATTGATTTATAAGTTGGAGGTAAGGTTTAGTAGGCTAGTAATTTGATTAATAATGATTAGTTGTATAGATTTAATTAATGGAGTAATTAAAAGATGGTTTAATTAGTTGTATAGGTTTTCTCCATATTCATTCTCCCTTTGCGTTTTCCAGCCTACTATTTGATTTCTTAAAAGATGGTTTAATCTATATCAGTTGCACTAACCTTTTCAATGCCAACAAGCGTAAGCTATAGTTTGTACTGATTATTATGGCACTTTGTAGTTTGTTATGGCACTATCCAATCCTTTGCACGGTGCATGATAGGCAGGCACTGTTGGGAAACCCCTTCCTCGAGTTGAGGTATGTGAAGTATTTGGTTGTACATGAAAGTGCTTCATGTTTCTCTATATTACAAGAATGCCATGCATGTTTTATATGGTGATAGTGTTACTTATTGTTGAGCCAGAATTGGAATTCTTTGTTTTCTGCAATGGAAAAAAAATGATCTAACTTAATTTGATGTAAACTTGTATGAGTGCTATCTTTGGCACAATGTTTGAGCAGAATTCTAATTTTTAAAGTTGTTCGAAGTTAGAAGGAGAACCCTCTAGCAGTTGGAGACATTGCTTTACGTGTACTTTTTTGTCTTGTCTTTCAATTCAATCTCTTTTATGTGATTGTCTGGATTATGCTTCCCTCTGGCTTTTTCACTGGTTCCTGGTTGTGGTCTCCATGGAAAACCACTAACATATGCTTTGGTTGCTTAATCAGCCACTAACTCTGGGCTGCTCCTGTCTAGCTCAAGATTCTTGCAGAAGATGGTAGTCCTGTTGGTGCAAATAGAGTGGGAGGTCAAGATTCTGAAGGTTTTCCGGGCATCAAAGATGGCTTTGCCCACTACATCCCCTGTACCTTCTCCAAGTCTGCAAGTGGTATGAATAGTCCCATATAAGTGTCTAATTCCTTTGCTAAAATCTGACATTTTGCTATTGACTTTACAGATTGGAAATGCGTTTGTACAACAGTATTATCACATACTTCATCAATCACCAGAAATAGTTTTCAAGTTTTATCAGGATTCTAGCATCGTGAACCGACTGAATTCTGATGGACAGATGATTTCATTAACAACTCTGCAAGTATGCTTTCTAAAAGATATAACGAGTTTTTTTTTATGATCTAATTAGATCTAACTATACATATATTAAGTTTGTTTGAATGAAATATTAGGAAGAATGGCTCAATGGTGATTTGGATTATTTTCCAATATGTTTGTATCCAATTGTATGTTTTGTATTTCCTATTCTATTCCTCTGTCTCTCTAAAGCACTTGGCCAATAAGAGCGTTTTTTATGCACTCTCGGTAACATCATGATTACAAATAAAAAATCGTTATATGCATTTAAATGTACTTGTGTTAGTACAAGTTGGATTAAATTCGCAAGATAAGCAAGCCTGAGGTCTTATGATATTTGTTCTTTGCAATGCCTGAGGTCTTATGATATTAGTACAAGTTGGCTCCTGTTCCTGATCTCTGAGAAAGATTAAATTTGCCTAGTTGATCGCCACATTCGTTATTTTGTTGCTTTCAACCCGCTATTAATATTATGCTTCTAAATTTTCCTAATAGTAGTTCTCTATTACAACTGAAGAAGACTTTTCTGTTCTTGTATTTCTTTTACTCAATCAAATTAGATAATTAAGCTGTGATGTTGTGTGCCAAATATTACCATAGGGCCTCTGGTTGTTGACGCACTGCGCCCGGTGACAGATCTTCCATTGGATGTGCACTTGGTATTTTCCTCCTCTGCTGCAATTTTTAATAAGCTTCAGATTCAAAGTTATAACCACCACCTATTTGTAAATTTTATATTTGAAAATTGGTCACCACTGTATTCTGTTTCTTTTTTAGTTGTTTAAAAACCATTGCATTACCATGTTTTCCAAATTTTAGATGATTGTGGAACCTGACCAACGAGTTCCAGATTTTATCAAGGCTGGTACAGACATTGTGAGTGTTCATTGTGAACAGTCATCTACAATTCACTTGCACCGGACAATCAATCAGGTAATCAGAGATTAGTCTATCTCCTAATTACATTGGAATGCCATGAAACATCAATACTTTGATAGTTCATTTATTGGCTACTTGTAATCTAATTGATTTTCTCTCTAATGTAGCTATTATTTCTGTCAACTGTTTAGGCTTGCCTAAAGATATAATGTTTCAAATTTCAACTTGTCTTTGGAACTCAAGACAAGGGCAATTGTCAATGTGACCTACCTCATTCAGCACTTAGTGTGTTTCTTTCTTTAAAAAAAAACAACCTTTAAAAGGTGATCCTAATCATGGATCATCAAATTTTGTTCTTTCCTTATATCCCATTTTACCATTATTATTAGTATCTCACAGCTCAGTCTGTTGTCATGAATACTATTGATTAAATTCACAAGTTGGATTTTATGATATTTGTTCTTTGCAATGTCTGAGGTCTTATGGTAAAAATTGCATTCATTGGTTTTTTGTTATCCAAGCTTTGTATGAAATGAATCCAAATGTTTTTGTATTCAATACTTTCCTTTTTTTTCTTCATCTGTATTCCCCAGCAACCCGTTCTGGTAACATGCTTTATCCTATTTGATATCAATTGATTTTTTGTTATAGACAAAGCTCTATCTACATTTTCCTATCAAATAACAATCTCTGTATCTTTGTTTTACATGGAGCAGGCCATCAATGAGAAGATTATGTCGCTGGACTTCAGAAGCTGTTTCACCGTGATAGAGACTGTAGATTCACAAATGTCATACCAGAGCGGGTTACTAATTGTAGTCACTGGATCATTTACTGGACAGGATAATATTCGGAAGAAATTATAAACTTCATTGTAAGTTTAGTTGGGTCAGAATTATGAACTCTTGTAATTTGGGTCAGAAGATACTTTAGTGGTTTCGTCTTTAGAAAGATTTTTGGACAAAAGATACTTTTGTGGTTTCGTCTGTAGAAAGCTTGTGGTGGATCTTTATTGTAAATATGTTGATGATGTTTGATATATATAGTTTTTGTTTCGAGGTTAAATTATTGCCTTTTAATTGAAAATATAATGAAATGTCTTTGTTGTCAAATTGGTATGAAACTGTTGTGGGAACAGTGCAAACGCACAATAGATTTTTTAAAGCTAAACTGTTGTTATAGATACGACAACATAGTGATAAAACTGTTGTCGAATATAATAAAAGACAACGGTGAATATGACATACGACAACGGTGATAAAATGTTGTTATTGATATACGACAACGGTTATTAAAACTGTTGTCAAATATAATAAATTACAACAGTGAAAAACTGTTGTGAATGTGACATACGACAACAGTGGAAGTCAAACTGTTGTCGAATGTGATATACGACAACAGTGATTCACTGTTGTCGTAGACCCCCCCCCCTTTAACAACATGGCCTTTAACAACAGTGGTAAATGGCCTACGACAACAGTGATTCACTGTTGTTAAATGCATTTTTTCTAGTAGTGTTAAACTCTATAGAAGTATGATTAGAAGTCTACTGTACCTTACAGCAAGCAGACCTGATATCCATTTTGCTGTAGGAATGTGTGCTAGATACCAAACTTGTGCTAAGGAAACACACTTAGCAGCCCTAAAGAGAATACTAAGATATGTTAAGGGCACCCTAAATGTAGGGAATTGGTATCCTAGGACTTCAACCTTTGACTTGTCAGGATACTCGGATTCTGACTATGCTGGTTGTAAATTAGATAGAAAGAGCACAAGTGGAAGCTGCTAACTGTTAGGAAATAGTCTAGTAAGTTGGTGCAGCAGAAAACAATACTGTGTATCTCTATCCACAACTGAAGCTGAGTATGTTGCCTTAGGAGAGTGTGTAACACAACTTTTATGGATGATGTACACTCTTAAGGACTTCTAGTTCAATTACATCCAAACTCAGGTCTTCATTGACAATATAAGCTCAATTAATCTAACTAAAAATCCAATCCAACATTCCCGAACTAAACACATAGAAGTTAAACACCACTTTGTAAGAAATCATGTAGCCAGGGGTGAGATAGTCCTTAAGCATGTAGACTCCAAATCTAACTTAGCTGACATATTTACCAAACCCCTATCTGAGTCTGAGTTCAGCTCACTAAGAAAGCAGTTAGGACTATGCTTGGTAGAATAGGTTTACTCTATTTTTCTGTCTTTTTAAACTGCTTGACTTACTTTTAAAATCAGTTTTTAAAATAATTTTAAAACTGCTTTACTTAATTTCAAAATCAGCTTGTAGTTAGCTTGAAAAATCTTTTTATCACTTTTAATTTTTCGACTTAGTTTTTTTTTCAAAAACTACCCCTTTCAAAACTAGGGCGTTTTCGCAAAATGGACTTAGCCTAGGCCCTAACCCTAGAATTGCATGCACTTATAGATCTAGAAGCCAGCATCTCACAAGCACCTTAGGGTACTTTTGATTGATAACCTAGAATGGGTTGAGATGCTTAGGTCTTTGCCTTAATTCAAGATGCTTTAAGTCAGTGCATCTGCAGTAATTGGGGCACTAAATACAACTTAAACAGTAATCAAGTTAAGTGTCAAGTTGAGAAAATCTAACTTGAACAAAACACTTAACTCGACTAACCCTAGCGAAAATTACTGTTTATAACAGTTAGTAAGTAGCTAATTGGGTTAGACAGGCCCTAAAGAGATAATTGAAATTGGCTTGGTTCAGTTTATCTTGTATTGGTTCAGTATAGCACATTAATTTTTTTTCTTATGCAATTTATTTACCTTTTTGGTATATTGCTTTGTTTTTGATATATGGCAAAGGGGGAGAGATAGAAAAGGAGAGAAGGGAGAGAAGCTTTAAAATTTTTTCAAATTCTAAATTTTTAAAAACTTTATCCTTTCTTCAAAAAGTTACTAAAAACTTTATCCTTTCTTCAAAAAGTTACTTAAGCTAAGTTTGTTTATGTTGGATCGTGAAAACCGATAGAGGGGGGGGTGAATATCGGAAATCGTTCTTTTTCGGAAAACTAAGAGTAAGTGCACAGCAGAAATAAAAATAACATACACAGCAAAAAGACACAGTGATTTTTACTTGGTTCGGAGCCTGTGTCGACTCCTACTCCAAGGCCCACGGTCGTTGACCGTTTACTTTGGGCAATTCTATATTTGCGCAAAATCGGTTACAATAATTTCAATTACAAAGAGAGTGCAATAAATTAATAAATAAAATATTAAGCTCTTCGTTACCGACGTCCGGAGTGTATCGAATCTTTTTGGAGCAGCGGGACGTCGTCGGCTCGAGGTGAAGCGTTTCCGGAGCAAGGCACGAGCGTAGAAGAACTTTGAAGCGTTGGAAGAAGTGATGTTCTAAGCCTGGGGTCGAGGGCCCTTTATATAGGGCTAGGGGGCGCCCGGGACGTCGGGGGCGCCCCCCTACGTGGCAGCCGATCCGTTCCGATCTCGGTCAGCGTCTGATCCCCTTATCTTCGGGATCAGTTTTGACCGGGGCGCCCGCAGCGCTCGGGGCGCCCGTATTGACCGGGTCAAAGGTTATCTGCTTGGCTTCGAGGGCTTCTTGGTTCGAGGCATGCGCCAGGGGGCGCCCGCAGCGCAGGGGGCGCCCGGGAGCACGGGGGCGCCCGACCCAGTGTGTATTCGAATCAGTCTTCTTGTTACTTGTTTTGTATGGCACTTGGGGGCGCCCGGGACGCTCCGGGCGCCCTACTCAGCAACTGCCTCTCTCCTCTGAGGCTTTCTAAGCTGCAGACACACGTTCCTTCGGTCCTGCATCCAGGGTTAGTCCAAAACAAGATAACATAAAAATTAATTAGATTTATACAGCCTTAGCTGTCTTGGTTCTGACTTTGGTCTCCAAAATAGAGCCCTAGGTCGAACCGACGCCTACTGTTCCCTCGACGGGGAACGCGTCCTCACCTACTCCTCTCGGGAGAATTTACCTGATGCCAACCGCTCCTTTGGTTGGACTTTTGCCTGACGGTCCTTTGTCAGGTCTTTGGATGCTGGCAGTCCTTCGCCAGTTGCCTAGCAGTCCTTCGCTAGGGCTTTAATACTGGCAGTCCTTCGCCAGTTGCCTAGCAGTCCTTTTCTAGGGCTTTTAATACTGGCAGTCCTTCTCCAGTTGCCTAGCAGTCCTTCACTAGGACTTGGATACTGGCAGTCCTTCGCCAGTTGCCTAGCAGTCCTTCGCTAGGGCTGGATACTGGCATTCCTTCGCCAGTTGCCTAGCAGTCCTTCGCTAGGGCTTTGTATCCTGCACACTCAGTGAATATTGTTAGATCACAAACAAACTTAACTTTGAATCCTTTGCCAATATCAAAACAAGGTTCGATATGGTGCTTTCTACACCAACAGTTTAAACTGCTTTCAAAAAGGTACTTAAGCTAAGTTTTTTTAAACTGCTTTCAAAAATTACTTAAGCTAAGTTTTTTAAACTGCTTTCAAAAATTACTTAAGCTAAGTTTTTTTCAAAACTGCATTCAAAGTACTTAAGCTAAGTTTTTCAAAACTACTTTCAAAGTACTTATGCTAAGTTGTTTTTTAAAACTGTTTTCAAAGTACTTAATCTATTTTTTCTCAAAACTGTAAATTGTTTTCAAAATTGTATAAGTACTTGACCCAAGTAGTTTTCAAAAGCATTTTCTAAATACTTAAACTTAAAGCTATGTTCAACATATCTCTAAAGTACTAACTTCTAAAACTTCTCTAATATAAAAGTTTCTAAAGTTTCTAAAAGTACTAAAGAGATTGAATATTTTTAAAGAGCTTCCAAGAACTTAAAAGATGTTTTAGAAAATTTTCTACTAGGGTATTTTTTCTAAAATTCTAAGTATGAAATTTTTTTCAAAAGTGCCCAATCAAAATGTATTTTTTTGGAAAATATTTTCTAAAACTTCTTTTGAAAAATCTTCTAAGTTTTGAAAAATTAATTCCATTATTTTTGACTTAGAAATTTTTCAAACCCCACGAAACTTTGAAAAACCTAGGAGGAGATTCCTTCCAGGGGGAGGGAACTAAACTGTTATATCAACTGTCTTAATTAACTTAACATTTTGAATCAGGTTGCCATAAATCAAAAAAGGGGAGATTGTTGGTGCAGACAGCACCCAAGTCGAACCTGTGTTTTGATAAATGGCAAAGGGTTCAAAAGTTATGATGTTATGTTTATCTAACATGCTACTTGAGCGTGCAGATTGAAGTCCTAGCAAAGGACTGCTAGGCACCTAGCGAAGGACTGCTAGGCACTGAAACCCTAAGTCCTGGCGACGGGCTGTTGGGCACCTAGCGAAGGGCTGCTAGGAGTCGAAGACCTAGTGAAGGATTGCTAGGCACCTGGCGAAGGACTGCCAGGATACAAAGACCTGGCGAAGGATAGCTGGGCACCTGGCGAAGGACTGCTGGCCAAAAGTCCAACCGGACGAGCTAGTTGGCGACAGGTAAATTCTCCTTAGAGATGTAGGTGAGGACGCATTCCCCGTCGAGGGAACAGTAGGCGTCGGTTCGACCTAGGGTTCCATTTTGGAGACCCAAAGTCAGAACCAAGATAGCTAAGGCTATATAAACTTAATTTTTTATTTCTTTGTGTTGTTTTGGACTAACCTTGGATGCAGGACCGAAGAAATATGTTTCTGCAGCTCAGAACGTCCAAAAGGAGAGGGGCAAGCAGCTGGGCAGGGCACCTCCAGTGTCCCGGGCGCCCCCAAGGTCAAGGCAAAACAAGTTAGCAAGAAAACGCTTCAGAAGCTTATGCTCCCGGGTGCCCCCATGCTCCCGGGCGCCCCCGTGCTCCCGGGTGGCCCGGATGCTTAGGGCGCCCTGGGTCGAAGCCAACGAAGCGATAGAAGCTTATCCAGCCGAGAAGCCCGCTGAAAGAGTCAACCCGGGCGCCCCCTGCTTCTCGGGCGCCCCCGTCAAGCCTAGAGCCCGATCCTTGAGGGATAAGGGCTGACCGAGAGGTTGCAGGATCATGAGACACATGGAGGGCGCCCCCAACGTCCTGGGCGCCCCCAGGCTCACTATATAAGGGGCTCGACCCCCAAGTCTTCTCAACATAACTTTCCAATGCCAATACGCTCTTCTACTCAAGCGCTCTGCTCCAGAAACCTCCCAACTCGAGATTGAAGCGCCGCCGCCGACCCTCTGCTCAGAAGTACAATCTACATCGGGCGTCGGTAACGAAAGAGCATAAATTTTAATTTACTGTACTACAACTGTAATCTTTCTGTAAACTTTTTGTGTACATATAGAATTGCCCCCAGTAAACGGTCAATGACCGTGGGCCTTGGAGTAGGAGCCAACTGCGACTCCGAACTAAGTAAATCCACTTGTGTTTTTGCGTTGTGTTTTAATTTTCCGCTGCCTATTCTCTTAGTTTTATCCGAAAAGTGATTTACGATATTCACCCCCCCTCTATCCTATTCTCTCGATCCAACAACCGAAACCCTGGTGAGTGAAGCTAGGTCCTAGCTTGGAGGGCTAGGTTGAAGTCCCAGTGAGTGAAGCTGGGCATGACACGAGTCAGAGAAGGGCTGGAGGCTTGTTCTCGTGACTTAGAGTGCATTTGAGTCCCTGGATCCGTCTGGTGGCCGATCAGGGAAGTTGGCATGATGCTCCTTCGTGGATCGGTCTGGTGAGTGATCCTGCGAACACTGATCGGTCTGAAGACCGATCAGGGAGCGCACAGTGAGGTTGGAAACCTACTGTGTGGCTCCTGATCGATCTGGTGACCGATCAAAAAGTAGGTCGTTGCCTCGTTGTGTGGCTCCTGATCGGTCCGGTGACCGATCAGGGAGCAGGCAGCTTCCTCAATGCCTTGCTCCTGATCGGTCCGGTGACCGATCAGGGAGCAGGCAGCTTCCTCACTGCCTTGCTCCTGATCGGTCTGGTCACCGATCAGGGAGCACTCAGTGAGTTGAGTTCCCCCGCTAATCAGTTCCAGAACGGTTCGGTGACTGATCAAAGACCTAGGATTTGATTTCCGCGGTTACTGTTCACTCAGAAGTGGACCGATCAGGCTTGAGCCTGATCGGTCAGGGAGCTACCTGATCGGTCTGGTGACCGATCAGGCTTCACTCTGATCGGTCTGGTGACTGATCAGGCTTGTGTCATCGTGAAAGCTGGAGAGTCCTAGTAAATCGGTTGATCGGTCGGGTGACCTACCCACAGGCCCTGGATCAGTCCGGTGACCGATCACTTTAATTCAAAATGCACTGTCAGACGCTCTGATCGTATCTAAACGTATCTGATTCTCTGCACATAACCTCTGATACTCGATTTGCTGCTTGATATGCTGTGCTAATACTCTGATTGAGCTGAAGGTGATAGGGGAGGATTCAAACACTCAAGGAGAGTCAATGGAGCCCTTTTCTTGGAGCAGGTTTGTCCCTTTGCCATCTCAGGTTACAACGGCTGGAGCTGCTGACTGGTGCTTGGCTGAGGGAAGCTCAGGGAGTCCAGGGAGAGCTCAGTGGTAGCTGGCGTTGGTATGTGAGCAGCTAGAGGCTGCAGTGAGATGGTGTCACCTGGGTTCAATGGAGAAACAAAAGGGCGTAGCGAAGAAGAGCAGAATAGGGTTCTGAATAGAGTTCGTTGAAGTAACTTCTGGCTTGAGTTCTTGCTGCGCGATTGTGTTCTCCACACATTGCTTGTGCGTTCTGTAATTCCATCATCTTGAGCAAGCAGCTGTAATCTATGAAGCAACCATCCCTTACTTGAGTACTTGGAGGAGGAAACAAGAGGCTTGGTGAGTCTAACAGCGAGAAGACACAAAGAAGGGAGTTCTTGCGTGAGATCATCGCTGGGTGGAGCTCGAGGAAGCGCTGCTTGTGTTCATGCCTGTGCTAAGTGCTAAGTGAGATCTTTCTTGTGTTTCATTGTGCTTAATACTTCATCTTTGTTGAAACGCTGTGGAGAGGTTACTCCACCGAGAAGGAGGTTGCATTTTATCCGGTGTTCACCAGGGCTTGATCTGCCGACGATCAAGGGATCACCCACCTTAAGGGCACGCCAAGGAGTAGGGGCAAGTTATCCCCGAACCTTGTAAACCCTCCTTGTTAGCGATCTTGCTAGTTGTTTTAGTTTGTTTTGTTTTCTGCATTTCTGCACTACTCTGTTTCTATTGTTTCCGCTGCTGTGCTACTAACCGTGAAGTACAGAGAACCCTAACGCGAATGAAGTTTATGTCTGGCTATATTCACCCCCCCCCCCCACTCTAGCCATCCTAGATCCTAGTTCCAACATCTTCCACCACCAATGAACCCAAGGGCCCATCGGCTATCAATCTCTGAATCCTACTAAGGTTAATATGACCAAGCCTAAGGTGCCAAAGATACGTCTGATTTATCTTAGAAGGCTCCTTTCTCTTATTTAAGTTGGATGATGAGTTATTAACCTTAGTCTGCATCGTGGGAGTTATCGGTTCTAGAGTGTACAGATTGCCAACCATAGTACCCGAACAGATAATCTCTCTATTTCTTTTTATATCAACTTTGTTATCAAAAGTAACAGAATATCCACCCTTTATCAACTTAAAAACTGAAATTAAATTCTTTCTAAATGAGGGTACATAAAGGCAATCTCTCAGAACTATCAATTTATTTCTCTAAAAAGACAAATAGAAAACTCCCACTGCAACTGCTGCCACTTTCGTAGCATCGCCCATGTGGACCATAATTTCTTCATCAGCTAGCTGTCGAGTTTCCTGGAACCCCTGCAAAGTATTGCAAACATGGTCAGTGGCTCCCATATCTACTCCAGGTACTAGTAGATAGCACCGGTAAATATGTTTCAACAATTAAGCACGAAGAAATACCTTTGTCTTGACGACGGGGACAGTCCGTCTTCTAGTGCCCAGTTTGCTTACACATGAAGCACTTGCCTTTCGGCCTCTTCACACCAGTCTGAGGTCCCCGCGATGTTGCTGCCTTCTTGAACCCACTTAGTTTCTTCTTCTTCCTACCTTTCGGCATAGAAGTAGAAACCTTCTGAGTAACTAAGGCCTACGAGTTCTGACGAAAGAGGCTCTCTGTCGCCTGGAGTTCTCCTAGCAGTTCACCCAACAAATATTCACGTTTGTTCATATTGTAGTTGAGCCTGAACTGCTCAAAACTCCTAGGCAGAGACTAGAGTACAATATCGACTTGGGTTTCTGATGGTGCCCAATACTAGTGTCATGATGAGCACTCAAATTTAGAATTTATAACTGAAAACCCTTGCTAGCAAGATTAAATGTAGAATAGGGAGGTGTAATTGACACAGATTACAGGGGTGAAGTCAAAATCTTGGCCTATAATACAACAAGTGATGACATCTATTTTGAAGAATGAGAGTTTATAGCCCAACTTATTCTGGAACACAATGCCACTCCACAAGTACGAGAAGTGGAAACATTACAACACACTGAAAGAGGCGCACAAGGCTTTGGTTCAACTACTATTCAGGTCTGTTCCCGACACAAAGCTAATCCTCAATGTTCGGGTTGTTACTATTGTTGTAGTGATGAGGAATGTGCACAAGAATACAACTTCTATGTTGCTAAAGACCACAAAGGCAAAACAGTACAAACAGGTAAAAGACACTCTGGAGGGTTCTAAAGGAGTAATCTCTGTATTTTCCTTCGGTTGCTTGAAGAGCATCTCTGTAGCTGGTTGTTGCTTGGGTATTAATGTAACTCATGCATTAACCCAGGTTTCTACCTTGTGGAGGAGTTTCTCAATCTTCTCAAGCTTTTTATTGAGATCCTCAGAGAGTTTTGGTTGTATACTGGTTACCACGTTCTTAAGTTGCCTCTCAGTCAGTGGTTGTTGGGTTACCACCACCTCAGTAAGGGATGCTAAGGATTCCTTAGTTCTTTGTTTTGAATTTTCAACTCTTCAATTTCTTCTTGAATTTTCTTAAAGTTTTTAAGATGGACTCGGCAAGAGAGACAAAGTCGGTCGTTGACTACGGCTAGGTTGTGAGCAAGTTCTTTTACTGTTGTCTTAGTTTCTGCGAGGTCAAGGTACTCAAGGTTGGAGGTATGGGATTTGGAGTACCATTCCTGAATCTTTTCTTCCCAATGTTTAGACATAAGACATTTATAACTTCCTTCCCCTTTTAATTTGCTTTTTAGATCTTATGTTTAAGGCTTAGAGGGTTCTAAAGGGTTTCTTGCTCATACAGATGTGCCCTTGGACTTACAATCGGCCTCCTTGCCTTAGTTGCCAAGTTAGGATCTGTCCTTTTGCAATCCACCCGTCGTTCCCCGGTCGCCTTATTTCAATAAAATCTAAATAACGTCTTTCAAGAGGACTTAAGTTATTAAAGCACTATATCAGTAAGAGGATTCGCTATAACTGATCAACAGTTGCAATTCGCTAATCTCCTTCTTAGGAATCACTATAACTGATCAACAGTTGTAATTTGTTATCCTAAGATTTTAAAGAAAGATACTTATTAATGTTTGTCTAAAATCAGGGTAGAACTTATCAGGAAATGACATCCCAGGGACCTCTTCACCATGAATACCTTGATAAGGTTTTACTCGGCCATGACTTAATAAACAGGCTCTGATACCATTCAAAGTGCGGAAGCCGTCCAAACTTATAATAAAGTTAATTGCAAAAAGAACTTTTGAAAATGCAAAGACTTTAATTACAAGCTTAGGAACTTACAATATTATGAGCTCTCGATGTAGAACTTATGTCGGTGTCTCGACTTGTGTTCTGCAATGAGCTATCTAAGGACTTATATAGAGGTGTGGAATGCTGAACAGGGTGCTCATTGGGCCCCATCTTCATTCAAGCATATCTTCCCCCTAGTCCTTTACACGCATGCCTAGTGTTTATTTGACAAGGCATCTTTATCTTTAGACTAGTGGACGGGTCCCTGAGGTACGGGTCCAGTTTGTCTTTGGAATAAAGTAGCCGAAAGTAAGACTAAAAAGTAAAGGCTAGTAGCAGAAAGTAAAGCTATAAAGTAAAGGCTAGCTATTATTTGGATTTTTGGGTCCATCATGCTCCATCATGGTGGTACGTCTTTGATGCGTTGTGCCACGTTTTGTGCCTTTATAAAAAGGTCCAATAACTCTTCTTTTGCTTTTATTACTTCAGGAAGGGAATCTTTGAAGTAAAGGCCTCCTCTGAGTTGTCCGCGATTCGCAAAATCTGCTTCTCTGGTGCAGAAGATAAGCTTGAGTTCCCAGATACTATTGAGGACTTTACGTGCCGCTGTCCATTCAATATCTCCAAGGTGTTCCCTGAGATCTTTTTCATGGGGTCCATTGATTCTTTGGCTCGGGCTCCCGCTAAGTTCTTCATATTGGTCCAGCAATTCATAAGGTCCGCCAGATGTTGGGATGCTTTGATATTGGACCTCTCCTTCAGTTGTGCTAGTGTTTCCTCGGTTTGGGCCAAGACCAAATAGTCTTCTTCTTGAGGCAGCCATGGTCCTGTAATTAAACAAACAAGACGAGATAGGGTGTCAGCTAGGTTATTGTATTTACCTTCGATGTGTTGGAATTGAACATCAAGCCCTAGCCCTGTAATATAGTCCGTAAACGATAACCATCGGACTCTTGAGGGCTTGTTCTGAGCAGATTTATTAAAGAAACTTATAATTGCTTGGCAATCAGTTCTGATAATAAGTTCCTTTTTATCAAGGTAGTAGATCTTGAAACTGCTCAGACTATTCATGACGGCATGAATTTCTGCGTCTATTGTGGATTTGAGGGGAGAATACTTTCCGCTTGCATATGCACAGATTTTTTCTTCGGTGCGAGGATCATCCCTCTTTATTTTCCACTTACAGATACCGCCCCATCCCTCCATGCAGCCATCTGTTTCTAGAATGATGAAGCATTCTTCTGGAGGAATTGCGAGGTCAGGGAGCTTAGAGTTTAGCTCCTTAATCTTCTTTATCAGGATCCAATCTTGAGAATTCATCTTTCTTTCTCCAGTTGGAGAAGTTTTTGAATATAAGGGTCCTAATAATCTGCCAAGGTTAGGAATATAGCTGCGAGCATAGTTGAGAAGTCCTAACCAGGACCTTAGACCTTTTATTGTCTCCAATTCAGATTCCTTGAAATCCGCAATTTTGGAGAGGATGTGAGTCTGAAGTTTAATAGTGGAAGGTCCGATTGTAGCTCCAAGAAATTCAACTTCAGGGGTCCCGATTTTCATTTTTGTGGGACTTAATATCAATCCATTTTTCTGGCAAATTTGTAGCATAATTTCCAAGTGCTCCTTGTGTTCCTGCTCTATTTTTGAGAATACCAAAATGTCGTCAATATAAACAGCAATAAATTTTTCGGCACCTTTAAAACAATCGTCCATTTTCCTTTGAAAGATAGCCGGAGCATTCATGAGCCCAAATGGCATTACAAGCCATTCATATAAACCTTCGGGGACCCAGAAGGCGGTCCATTCTACTGATTCAGGATCCATAGCGACTTGGTGGAATCCAGATTTTAGATCAAATTTAGAATAAATGCTGCTTCCTCCAATTCTTTTGATAATTGTGTTGATACCCGGAAGGCTATATTGGTCTTTGTAGGTGTTGTCATTGAGCTTTTTATAGTTAAAGACCATGCGTTCCTTTCCCTTTATCTCCCGCTTGGTAACTGGATCAATAGTAGTTCCGGAATGGACTGTTATGGCCGTTGTTCTATGCCTGCTCTTGGAGGGCCTTATAACCTTTAAATCCAGCAAGGTTTTGATGTGCCTTTTAAAGGAGTCCTGCATTTGAGGAGTAACATGCTTCAAGGGCCTGTCTTCTATTGTTAAATCTGAATTTTTGATGTCCAGTTTGCATTTGATCTGGTTCTGGCTCCAGTACTTCATCGGATCATTTCCGATGTAACTAGTATCTATTAATTTTTGTAGAATTCCCTCTATCTTTGAGGTGCTTTGCCAGGTGCAAATTTGCTCCTTGATCTGATAATACTCTTCTTCTTCCAACTCCAATTCTTCAATTGCCGGGGCTGTAGTCACAGTTTGACATGTTTTAATAGTTGTAATGTTTTTGTAAAATGTTTCCTCGTCGCCTTCTATTCTGATGCCTCCATATAGGGATCTTATGAAATTGCAGCCAATTATCATATTAATGTTTCCTCCAAGTGTAAGGGGGAAAGCATATGTGTATGGAATGCGGAAGGAATGTTCCCCAATCTTCATATTTCTATATTTGAGCTTCTTACTTGCAGTGGTTTTGGAGTTAATCCCGCTGAAGTTAACAGCAAATGTGTTTTCTTCAATAGCTTCAGGAGGTACAGATTGTTGGTCTATGCAACATGTTGTAGCACCAGTGTCTAGAATAGCATTTACTTTGAACTCCTTCACTCCTGGAATATTAAGCTCAATGCTTAGGTTGAACAAGCCATTTGTCATTTTCTTGGGTTGTAACACCCCAAAATTTTTCCATATGAAATATGATGAATTCATGAAACATTATTAGGAAATGTCATGATGGGCTTGGTTTAATGGGCTTTGACATGGATTAGTACAAAATGTGATAAAAAGAAAGTGTAGAAAGGAGGAAGCAAGGATCAAACCTTGAACCTCCTAGTTGCACTAATCATGTCATAACCAATGACCAAGCAATGTTTCATATTGAGAGAATAAGAAACATTCTTGTTAAAGCTAGGGAAGTGAAGAGACATGTCCGTTCATGAGAAAAGTATAAATAAGAGAGGGAGAGGTTGGAATAACTTCCTCTCTTCTTCTTCCTCACTCTCCCCATTCCAAAACCGAGACACCCTCTTCCCCTTCTCCCTTTCAAATTTCGAAATTTCACCCTAGGGCTCTAACCCTAGGGAATTGGAAGGACGAAGACTCATTCAAGGATCTTGCCCTCTACTAGGGCCAAGTGTTTAGAGGAGTTCTAGCAAAGGGAACTCTCACTCCTCCTTCAACCAAGGGTACCCTAAGGATTTAGAGAAGGTGAAATTCAAGCGAAAGGATGTAAGTATCCCCTCGCCTGCAGTGTAATTGTTGTGTATGATTTCCTTCTTCTTGTAGTTTTCAAAAATGGGGATTTGCCCTAGGTAAGTCTCGGCCACCCCTTAAGGGAAGGCCTTGGTTACTTTTTGATACATGAGAAGACCCCTTGGGACTTAGGGTATATATGTATGTTGATTTTCCTTCAAGTTGTGATAACAAAAACTAGGGTTTGCACCCCCTACAAGTTTCCGCCAAGGCAAGGAAATTTGGGATTTAAGGGTTGAATTTCTCTATGATGTATTTTATGTTTAGTGTATTATATGATAGTGTAGACAAGGTGTTTGTATAAATGATTGGTTACAAAAACCCTAATTTCCCCTACCCTACACCATTCGGCCAACACCCTAAAGTTAGGGTTTGTGAATGTTAGAATACCCTATAGGATATGCTTATGTTTGGGGATAATGATATGTATATGCATGTGATGTTTAAATGGGATGTTTGATTGGAAAACTTAACTTCCCCCTAGCATGTGATATTCGGCCAAGCATAGAACATTAGGTTTGTGAAGGTTGATTACCCCATGATGTATGTTATGCTTAGTATGATACATGATATATATATATATATATATATATATATATGTGATGATTGTATGGGATGTACCCTATGAGATATGCTAATGTTTGGGATGATGATATGTATATGCAAGTGATGTTTAAATGGAATGTTTGATTGGAAAACTTAATTTTTCCCTAGCATGTGATATTCGGCCAAAGCATGGAACATTAGGTTTGTGAAGGTTGATTACCCCATGATGTATGCTATACTTAGTATGATACATGATGTATATAGATATGATACTTGTATGGGATGTTTGATGTCAAAAACCTAAGTTACCTCTACCCTTGACTTTCGGCCAAAACCTTAGGTTTAGGGTTAAGAAGAACTCAATTGACTCATGAAGCATGCTACCACTTCCTATGACATGAATATGATTTATGTGACCAATCTTGTCATATATAGGTATGTGTAAGTGGTTGAAATATGATGTATGTATGAGCATGTTTATATAGCCCATGGGGCACCCTTTATGAATTGCATGTGATTTGTATGATAAAATGCTTGAAAGGAGACTCCACTAAGTATGGGATCAAGAGCACCCCTTATGTTGTGTGGTGTGTCCCTACGGGATCATGAGCACCCTTGAAGAGTGGTGTGTCCCTTGAGAGTGGATTTGGAGTACTCCTTAGCATATATGTAAAAGCATGATAAGTATTTTACTTTGAGAGTTGTGTACCCGACTCGGAAGGGGGTCGTTAAACAAATCCGAGGTACATGTTAACTTAAGGTCATGGGTCCGGTAGGACGGAAGGGTCCTGCTCTAATTGGTTGGTGGCTCGCTACCCCAATTCATTAGGGAACGCGCATTATGTGGTACACAACTGGGCCCTATATGATGTTGATGTATTTTTAAGTAATACCTTTATGGAATTGTTTTGAAAACATTTATTATATGAGAAGGGTATGCTTAAGGTACTTTATACTGCATGCTTAGAAACTTTGATGTTTAGTATGCTATAATAAACTCATGCTTATGATTCCTTATGTGTACATGTTGTATTCTTTTGTATGAATTTTGCGAGTAGGACAGGATCCTTACTAAGCATTTGTACTTACTAGTTTATATGTTGTCTTATGCTGTAGATAAGGGTAAGGGACACTTAAACTAAAGGAAGAGGTAGGAGGGCTGAAGATGTGTGGGGCGGTGGCTCGGGAAAGAAAGATTTTTATATCTACATTACTATGCTTATGATGATGTTTTCTTCAACAATGAATGTTAGTGATTAGGTTTGATATTGCATGATAGTGATTACACTTGGAATTCTCATATACTTGCTTTTGTTTGATTATGTTATGAGTTGAAATAATATGTGAACCTATCATGTTATAGAATAACTCTTGATTTAAAATATTTCAAATGATGTTCTAATGATTCAAACATGATAATTGATTGACATGTACTGACTAGTATGCTTAGCACTTGTAAATATCACTTGACAGTTTTAGACAAGCATGCTCAGCACTTAGTCCTTGCACTCTTGCTTTTATTTTATGTTAAAATTTTATTATGTAAAATGAATGACTAGTACGTAACCCCGCCCCGAGAGTAGATATAAGGGCGGGCGTTACAGGTTGGTATCAGAGCAAGTTTCCCCTCCACCACACACACATCAAACTTTATCCTGCCGCTTCCAAGTAAGAGATCCTAACCTCGCTTTACTTTATTTCATATACAGTAATGATTATATAGAGATGATTTATGCTTGCATAACAAGGGAAAGTAGCATAAATTCTCACATTAGTTTATTTATCACCTGTATGATAGATAATGACCAGTAATTGTAAGATATGTGAACATGAACGATACTTCCTCTTGTATATATATGTATGCATTAATAATTTAGAATTTGGGGTAAGAGGGTGGTTACATATTGTAATCACTAGGGTTAACTACACCGATTGGGTGTGTGTTTTCCTCTGTATATATTTGTGAATTGAAAAAGGAATGGTTTAGTGCTAACCATGTCATTTTCTTTTCCAGATGTTGCATGAGGACTACACTGAGAGGTGCCGCGAGCTGATGGAGCGGATAGAGGCAGTTGAGTATTGTCCGACCCGGGGAATTCAAGGCAACATGGGATTTTTGGATCGGCTATTCTGGAAACTAGAGAAGGAAGGGTTTCCAGTCATGGACGATCATAGGATCGGAGCTCTGCTTCGTTCATTGCCCAACCGGGTGAGAGAGGTTGCGCATCAGACCTAGGAACAGCACAGATGCTGTATCTCATATGCGGAACTATGTAGGCAGCTTCTCCGCCATGAGTTCCCAGAAGATCTGGGAGACTCAGAGGAGGATTCCGAGCCGTCCGAGGAGCACCCCGAGCCCATTGAGGAGGATCCCGAGCCGTTTGAGGAGGACCCCGAGCCCTTCGAGGAGGATCCCGAGCCCTGCGAGGAGGATCTCGAGCTCTTCGAGGAGGATCCCGAGCCGTTCGAGGAGGACCCCGAGCCCTTCGAGGAGGATCCCGAGCCCTTCGAGGAGGATCCAGAGATGCTGGAGATGTTCGAGGAAGACCTTGAAGCAGTCGAGGAGATTCTCAAGATTAAAGAAGACGACCCGATGGGAATAGTAGAGGATCCTGAGGCGGGCCAAAGGGAGATGAGCGAGGAAGTAGTAGTCGTCGCTATGATATTCTTTGTATTAGGCTTAACGGTAGCCCATCTTGCTCACTGAGTTGGACTAGTTTTGTATGTAGAATTATAAGATGGAATAAAATAAATTTTGGTGATATAATAAATAAGATCTCATTTACCCTATATTAATCATATGACAAATAAGGACGAATATTTGGGGAAGCATAATATGAGTTGGGTTACCCATAATCACGATAAGTATATAATTACGTGTATAATTATACTAGGGTTAGCACCTGAAAAGGGATATAGAATTTGCAATTGAGTTGGTTCCTAGTACTAACCCCATTTCTAAGGCACCGTACCGTATGGTGCCGACGGAATTAAAGGAATTACAGGGACAGTTACAGGAGCTACTTGACAAGGGACTCATCCGCCCTAGTCATTCTCCCTGGGGAGCTCCCGTACTATTCGTGAAAAAGAAGGATGGGTCGATACGAATGTGTATCGACTATCGGGCGTTGAACAACGTGACTATCAAGAACAGGTACCCTCTACCCAGGATAGATGACCTGTTCGATCAACTGAAGGGAGCCACGGTTTTCTCTAAGATTGACCTGACATCTGGTTATCACCAAGTTAGGGTGAAAAAGGAGGATATACCGAAGAAGGCTTTCCGAACCAGATACGGACATTATGAGTTCGTAGTTATGCCATTTGGAGTTACCAATGCGCCAGCTATGTTTATGGATTTAATGAATCGGGTATTCTCGGCATTTCTCGATAGATTTGTGATCGTCTTTATCGACGATATCCTTATATATTCGAGAACTCCCGAAGAACATGCTGAGCACCTGAGTATAGTACTACAGATTCTGCAGAAGGAACAACTGTATGCTAAATTTGCTAAATGCGAGTTCTGGCTCGATCAAGTATCATTCTTGGGACATGTTATCTCCAAGGAAGGAGTAATGGTGGACCCAATTAAAATCGAAGCTGTGAGTAACTGGACCAGACCCAAGAACGCCAGTGAAATCAAAAGTTTCCTCGGGTTAGCAGGCTATTACAAAAAATTCGTAGAGAACTTCTCTCGGATTGCAGCCCCTATGACAGCTCTTACAAAGGAAGACAAGAAATATGTATGGACCGAGGAATGTGAGAAGAGCTTTATTGAACTGAAAAGGAGGCTGACTAGCGCTCCAATATTGACTCTTCTAGAGAGCGATATGGGTTTCGATATGTACAGCGACGCATCCAAACTTGGACTCGGAGCTATGCTTATGCAAAATGGGAAGGTAATTGCCTATGCCTCTAGGCAACTGAAGGAACATGAAAGAAACTACCCTACCCATGACTTAGAGTTAGCAACGATGGTCTTTGCACTGAAAATATGGAGACACTATCTATATGGAACTCAGTGTAAAGTTTATACAGACCACCAGAGTCTGCGGTATTTCTTCACCCAAAAAGATCTGAATATGAGACAGCGCAGATGGCTCGAATTGGTCAAGGATTATGACTGTGAGATCCTGTACCATCCGGGAAAAGCCAACAAGGTAGCCGATGCTCTCAGTAGAAAATCATGTGTTACTTTGATGTCTTTATTAGCTTTGTCACAACCCTTAGGGGAAGAAATTATGAATTACGGGATTGAAATCATATCAGGACAGTTATCCACCCTGATGATTGCGCCGACATTATTCGACGATATTCTGGAAAAGCAGAATCATGATCCGAGTCTTCAGAGAATCAAGCAAGAGGTTCTCGAAGGCAAGGACGATGGATTTCGGATTTCGGACAGCGGAGTTTTACATTTTCAGGACCGATTATGTGTTCCCGACGACTCCGACTTACGGACAAGAATCCTCGAGGAAGCTCACGGAACACCTTATGTGATGCATCCTGGGTCTACCAAGATGTATCAAGACCTGAAGAACAAGTTTTGGTGGTCCGGTATGAAGCGAGATGTGGCCCACTATATCAGTATGTGTTTGACCTGCCAGAGGGTCAAAGCAGAACACCAGAGGCCTGGAGGAGTTCTGCAACCTCTGCCGATTCCCGAGTGGAAATGGGAAGACATCTCTATGGATTTCATCTCTGGGCTGCCTAGAACGACGAACGGATATGACGGTATATGGGTTATCGTGGATAGGCTAACCAAGTCTGCCCATTTTCTGGCTATCAGGATGACCCACTCAGTAGAGCAGTTGGCTCAACTGTACGTCAAGGAAATCGTTCGACTACACGGGGTTCCCAAGACCATTATCTCGGATAGGGATGGTCGATTTACTTCAGATTTTTGGGGACACGTACAGAAGGCTCTCGGCACGAAGCTGAAATTCAGTATTGCCTTTCACCCCCAGATTGACGGGCAGACTGAAAGAGTAAACTAGATATTGGAGGACATGTTACGAGCTTGTGCCTTGGATTTCAAGGGAAGCTGGTGTCGATACCTGAGCCTGGCAGAGTTTGCTTATAACAACAGTTATCAGGCTACTATCGGGATGGCACCGTACGAAGCACTATACGGAAGGAAATGCATATCTCCTATATGCTGGCTTGAGAGTGGTGAAAAGAAGGAGATGGGACTCCAGACTGATATTATAAATGAAACCACTCAGGCTATAAAGAATATCCGCCAGAGGATAGAGACTGCTCATAGTCGGCATAAAAGCTACGCTGATAAGCGACGCAGACCACTAGAGTTTGATGTTGGGGATTCAGTATTCCTTAAAGTGGCCCCTATGAAAGGGGTGATGAGATTCGGGAAGAGAGGGAAGCTGAGTCCACGATATGTGGGACCGTACCAGATCCTGAGACAGGTAGGCAAAGTGGCCTACGAACTGGAACAACCGCCAGAAATGTCGGCTATCCACAATGTCTTCCATGTATCAATGCTCAGGAAATGTACCTCTGATGTGAAGCAAATGATAGAGCCCCAACCAGTACAAGACCAAGAGAACCTAAGTTCCGAAGGCCGACCTATTCAGATCCTAGATCGGGAAGTTAAAAAGCTAAGGAATAAGGAAGTGCCCTTAGTAAAGGTTCTGTGGCGGAATGAGCAATTCGAAGAAGTCACCAGGGTGTTAGTGATATGAGAGAAGTGTCCTAAGGCAATCGCCTTATGATTGTAAAATATTTATATTAATAAATGATAATTCACTATTTGAGTATACATGCTTATGTATTTGATTGGGATCTTAAACTCATCTACTGAATGTCCGCAATACAACTCACAGCATAAGAGAATTTGTGATGAGATCACAACTAGTGATTATCTCTAAATGCGCAAATGTGAAGTATTGAAAATATCCCTAGTCGATGAATTGATAAAAACGGACACTATCAATTCTGTTGAGACTAGCATGGGTTATTCTCTAATCAGCTGATTCTCACTGGCTGGTGACATTGGGATGTCCGGAGATAAACATGGATGCTAGTTAAGGGAACTAGTTCATTGGAGTGACTAGCTGTAAGACTTCATATGGGAATCTACATGTAGATATGTCAATGAAGATCTTACTGCGGCTTAAGTGCGATGTTCCTTTGACTTGCGGTGTTCAAGTCATCTTGGTCATGGAGACTTATACTTTGACATCTTAAGCAAGCATCTCCAAGGAGGTGTGGACCCAGGATGATCGGGTATAAGCCGAAGTGCCCGAAGATGTTTGAACAGCCTACAAAGGATTCACCACTCCTTGCGAGGAGATGTATACCCAGGCCTATCGTCGGATTGTTACTCAAAGCCTCTGGCCAGAGCATATCATGTTTAGAGTGAGAGTCTCTAAAATACATGAGAGTAATTAGAAATCCAAAGGACGAGTAAGACATTACTTGGGCTAGGCGTGACGTAGTCAGCCTAGTGGGGACTGACACCATTGACCGTGTCCTGAACCAAGTGGGTATAAGGTGGTGAAGGGAATGGGGCACGATTCATTAGAGCTGCTGAAGGGTTTCAGAATAATTTCTTCTGAGGTCAAACCGTTGATCTTTCGATTAATTGGGGATCATGATATACTACTAGGTGCCACTCATGATCGTTCTATAATTTGTTGATTATAGACGGCCAACATAAATCGAAAGCCTATTTAGTCACACGCACTACGAGTAATCCAAGGGATTTAAAATGAGTTGAAAATTGGATTTTCCGATCAAGAGAAATAAGTCGAATCTGAGTTAATCAGAGGCGCAATGGAAACTAAAATGGCTAAGTCTTTTGAATGCTTTTTGGGCGAATTAAATGAGTTTAATTCGCGATCGGTTCAGGTCGGTTTTGGCCGGCCAAAGAGGGTATTAACCCTCCTTGTGGTGGCCGGCCATTAAAGGGAATTAAATCAATTTATTTGGTTTAATTAATAAGATAAATCAAGCACGATTTATTTTATGAATTATGGATAAATAAATTTGTATAAAGAAATTTATATAAATAAATTTATAGAAACTTATTCTTTTATGGAAGATTAAAATAATCCATGAATTGGGTTTATTTTAATTTTATAAAATCAATTATGAATTGATTTTTTCATAATAAGAAAGTTTATAAATTTCTTATAAAATTTATTCCATAATTTAAAGAGAAGAAGAATTAGTTTTTATTATAAATTAGTTTATAATAAATACTTGGTTTAAACGGAATTAATTCATAAGAATTTATAGGATAAATTTCTTATGATAAATAATTAGTTTTATTATAAAGTTAGTTATAATAAAATTCATTAGAAAATTTATAGAATAAATTTCTTATGATAACTAATTTGTTTTATTATAAATGGTTATAATAAGACTAGGCTTAAACGGAATAAGCAATAAGAAAATTTATAAGATAAATTTCTTATAACTAATTCCGTTAATTCCGTTAATTCGGTTTAGAGGGAGACTTAGCAAAGGAGTTGCTACTATATAAAGGAACCAAAGGCTAGCCCTTAATTCCAATTCAAGTAATTGAATCATAGAACTCTCCCTCTCTCTCTTAATCTCTTCTCTTCTCTTCTCCCTCTCCCTCTCTTGCCTAGGGCCGGCGCCCACTTGGAGCCTAGGGCCGGCGCCCACTTGGTGACTTAGGGCTGGCGCAACTCCTCCCTTAGTTGAGGTTGGCGTGAGCTTCAAGAAGAAGAAGGAGAACCCGAACGCGAAGAAGAAGAAGCGGATAGCGATTCCTCTCTTCCCGGAATTTGATTCCGTTACTTCGTTGGTTAGTTTTTCATTATTTTCTCTTATCCTTCTAGTTGTGCCTTCCGAGAATCTAGTAGTTCTCGTCGGCACAAAACTCGTGACTTTACGAAGTCATCCCGAAGAGAACTCGGCGTGGACGCGAATAGAGGCGAAGCTTCCAAGGGACGCTACGGTTGGATCTCGTCCCTTTCTTCGAGTTACGCAAGGTACAAAAGTAAATTAGTTTACTTTTTCGCAAACTTTTATTTTATGATTATGTCGATACACTATAAGGTTGCATGCAAGATACGAAGTTAAAATAATTTAGGAAATTATTTTATGCAAACTCTTCCGCTGCACGTAAAAATTTTAAATTTTACGAACTCGTATCCTTGTCGACATGCACCCGGTCCCAACAGTGGTATTAGAGCCGGTTAGTGTTCGACTTAATCAAATAATTATTTTGTGGAAAACTTTGTCATGATCTCAATTTCGGAAAAATTTTTCAATTATAGAAACTTTCGAATTATAATAAATTTTAGATTTAGGAATTTCAAAGTTTGGAAATCCTCATGAAATTTCGCAAACGTTTGAAATTTTCTATTTTCTGAAATTTTATAATAATTTCGAAATCTTCCCATCTTTGGAAACTTTCCAATTTTGGAAATTTTTCTATTTTAGAAATTTTCCAATTTTGGAAATATGTAAGTTTCCTTTGTACCAGAAACTTACAATTATTCTGAAAATCAATTTTCAAAATCTCGCAATTTTGGACACTTTCTTTTAAGAAAGTCTAGACAAATTCATGAACAGTTAATTGACAATTAAATTTGAATTGGTTTTTAAATTGACAATAAAATTCTTTATTTTCGATTGAGCCTCGGGGAGCCGTCCAATTTAAAGTTAGTTGTTGTAATTTAATTTCCCAATTTTTAATTGAAATTGTCATGTTTGATTGGATTGAACCTCGGGGAGCCACCCTTAGAAAACAATTTGTTGTAATTAATTAAATCCATGAATAAAATATGTTTGAAGAGGTGATGCTCTTACATATTGTTGTCTCCAAAATTAATTAGGAAAATGGTTTCCTATAGAGTTTCTTAAATGAGATTTTCATGAAAATAATATGTGGTTGAATTAAGGGATTTGTCTCTTAATTTAATAAGATTTGATTTAGAGAAATCAAAGTCTTGAACATATTATTTCCGAAATTAATTATGACAATTTAGGAAATTATTTCCCTAAACAATTCCTTTAATAAAGTATGAAATTATAATTAGGAAATCCGGTTCCTAATTTTATTCATGAGACTTGATAAATTAAGTCACATACATACTTTATTAAGGAAATCGTTAGTCATGACATAATTTTATGTCATGAATGTGCTTAAAAGGAATGAGACCCAAAACCCCTTACAAAATATTAAGGCCTACACCTTCCATTAATATGGTTAGAATCGGAGTTTTGTTTCTCGCTTGGGTTGATGGACACATCCATGCCTGACTTGAACCTCAACATGTTCAAACCATGGAATTAGTTTATGAATAATATAGTTCGAGTCAGAGGTCAATCATTAGTTTTGGTTGTTGGACACATCCAAGCCTGACTAAGCGGTTGAATGAGCTCCAACCATATTAAAACTATTTCTTGATTAATGGGTCAGCCTTAAGCTTGGAGCATCGATTTGTTGTGCCACAGCCAAGGTCGATGTAAAGAGAGGTGCAGTTGGGTGTTATGTATAATGATACATACTTGTTAATGAGTTAACAACCCAATGTTTTATGCAAACATTCAATTAGTTGATAGCATAATGTGATAGTTACATATATGTGATGTGTAATCGGTATAATTACCTACCTTCATAGCTAAGAAGAACTTGATGGCCACAGCCATGGTTGTTCTTATCTATGGTTGGATATCAACCTATTTGGAGATGCTCCTACGATCTCCCGAATTGATAATAAGGGTGATTCAATTCGTAAAATAAATAGGATTTAATTTATGTATGTTGATACATTCTTAATCAATCTTCTCACATAATCTCAATTTGTATTTCTAAGATAATCACTCGATCATGTCTCACCTAAAATTGCGTTCTATTTTGGACACCAATAAACTGACTGGGCCGAACTTCATGGACTGACTTCGAAACCTGAGGATAGTCCTCAAGGCAGAAAAGCCTGTTTATGTCCTTGAAGATCAACTTCCCAAACGTCCTTCTGAAAATGCAACTCCAGACCAGTTTCCTGAGTTGCTCAACCTGCTGAAGACTGTAGAGCCTTCTGTAAAGCAGGATCAGAAGACGATACTGTTAGTTGGTTCCTCAAAGAAAGGTTCTAAGAGGAAGCCCAAAGAACAGAATAAGGGAAAGAAGAAAAAAGGCCAAAAAGACTGAAAAACCCCAAAAAGACACTTGCCATCACTGTGGCAAGGAAGGTCACTGGCGAAGAAACTGCAAGATTTATCTTGAGTCCATGAAGAAGAAGGCATCCGATGCCCCATCCTCTTCAGGTATCTTCGTTATTGAATGTCACTCTATTTCCTCAAATACTTGGGTACTTGATACTGGGTGTAGCTCACATATATGTAATGACATAAAGGGGCTAAGGAATAGAAGAAGACTCGTCAAGGGAGAAGCGAATTTGAGAGTTGGAAATGGAGCAAAGATTGCTGCTGTTCCCATCGGAACTTATTTGCTAAAGCTCCCGACTGGATGTATCTTAGAATTGGATAATTGCTATTTTGTTCCTTCGTTAATAAAGAACAGTGTATCTATTTCATGTTTGAATGAAAAGGGTTACCATTTAACTTTTAGTAACAATTGTTGTTACATAACTTTAAATGGCGTTCTTTATGGATATGAAACTTTGTGCAATGACATATACACGTTAGATTTATCCAGTGACATTTTCAATATCGAAGTTAGCAACAAACGTGCTCGAATAGATATTCGAATAGACTCCTACACTTGGCATTGCCATCTTGGCCATGTAAGTAAGAAACGCATGACCGAATTGCACCGATGTGGAATTTTGGAATCATTTGAATCCGATTCATTTGATACATGCGAATCGTGCTTAAAAGGCAAGATGACCAAATTATCCTTTACCGGAAAGGGTAATCCAGTGGGAGAGTTGCTTGGTCTAATACATACCGATGTATGTGGACCAATGTCAACTCCAGCATAAGGAGGCTATAACTACTTCATCACCTTTATCGATGATCACTCACGATTCGGGTACGTGTTCTTGATGAAACATAAATCTGAAGCCTTTGATAAATTCAAAGAGTTCAGAAATGAAGTAGAGAAACAACTTGGCAAAAGTATTAAAATACTTCGATCTGATCGGGGTGGTGAATACTTAAGTCAAGAGTTTCAAGATTATCTAAGGGACAATGGGATATTATCCCAATGGACTCCGTCATATACACCACAGCATAATGGTGTATCTGAGAGGCGCAACCGAACCTTGATGGACATGGTTAGGTCAATGATGAATCATGCAACTCTTCCAAAATCCTTTTGGGGTTATGCACTTAAGACAGCTGTTTATTTATTAAACAGAGTCCCGACCAAGGTAGTCTCTACTACTCCATATGAGATTTGGAATAGTAAGAAACCTCACTTAACTCACCTTAAGATATGGGGTTGTCCTGCTTATGTGAAGCGGGTTGTATCAGACAAATTGGATGCTAAGTCTGATAAATGTCTATTTATTGGATACCCTAAGGAAACGAAGGGTTACCAATTCTATTATCCCTTAGAACAAAAGGTGTTTGTTTCAAGGCATGCTGTATTTCTAGAAAAAGAATTTCTTTTACAAGAAAACAGTGGGAGTGGCATTGAACTTGATGAAGTTCAAGAAACTCCAATAGACATTACAGAGACACCTAATCTAGACCCACAACCAATACCTCATAATGATGAGCTATCAGTTGAACCTAAAACTACACCACCTCTTCGTAGGTCTGATATGACACGCAACATTCCAGAGAGATATGGATTTCTCGTAAGTGAATCGAACGACGTGTTGCTCATTGGCGATGACGAACCTATCAGTTATGAAGATGTTCTGAAAAGTTCAGAAAGGGACAAATGGCTTGAAGCCATGAAGTCGGAAATGGATTCCATGTATGAAAATCAAGTATGAGACTTGGTTAACCCACCTGAAGGGATTAAACCCATAGGGTGCAAGTGGGTTTTCAAGAAGAAAACCGACATGGAAGGTAATGTTGTTACCTTTAAGGCTAGATTAGTGGCAAAGGGATATTGTCAAAAACAAGGAATTGATTATGACGAAACCTATTCGCCAGTAGCTATGCTTAAATCCATTCGGATGCTCCTAGCCATAGCAGCTCATTATGATTATGAGATTTGGCAAATGGATGTGAAAACAACTTTCCTTAACGGAAACCTACTTGAGGACGTATACATGATACAGCCTGAAGGTTTCACATCGGTTGATAAAACCAAGGTATGCAAGCTTCGACGATCCATATATGGACTGAAGCAAGCATCTAGGAGCTGGAACATCTGTTTTGATGAGACAATCAAAAAGTTTGATTTCTCACAAAATCCTGATGAACCCTGTGTGTACAAGAAGGTTAGTGGGAGTGCAGTCGTATTCCTAGTATTATATGTCGACGACATCTTACTTATAGGAAACGATATTTCAGTCTTACAGACAGTTAAAATTTGGTTATCCAAAACTTTCTCCATGAAAGACCTGGGAGAAGCAACCTATATCCTTGGGATTAGAATCTATAGAGATAGATCAAAACGGTTGCTTGGTCTTTCGCAGTCTACATATATAGACCGAGTGCTAAAAAGGTTTAGCATGTCGGAATCCAAGAAAGGTTACCTTCCCATCAGGCATGGGATCAACCTTTCAAAGTCTATGTGTCCGCGCACAGAAGACGAGAGGATTTGCATGAATAAGATTTCCTATGCATCCGCGATAGGATCTATCATGTATGCTATGTTATGTACTAGGCCTGATGTATCGTATGCTTTGAGCGTCACAAGCAGATACCAGTCGGATCCAGGAATAGATCACTGAGCGGCTGTCAAGACAATCCTTAAGTACTTAAGAAGAACTAAGGATGTGTTCCTAATATATGGAGAAGGAGATTTGGTAATACGTGGGTATTCAAATGCCAGTTTCTAGACAGATAAGGATGACTCCAAATCGCAGTCTGGATACGTATTTACTTTGAATGGAGGCGCAGTAAGTTGGAAGAGTTCCAAACAAGACACCGTAGCGGATTCTACCACGGAAGCGGAATATATCGCAGCTTCGGAAGAAGCAAAGGAAGCAGTCTGGATCAAGAAGTTTGTCTCCGAACTTGGTGTGGCTCCAACCATTGATGATGCAGTGCCGGTTTACAGTGACAACAATGGAGCTATTGCACAAGCAAAGGAACCAAGGTCTCATCAGCGATCCAAACACGTGCTTCGCCGCTATCATCTGATCAGAGAGATTATAAGTAGGAATGACATACAAATAGAGAGAGTTCCCACTGAAAGGAATATAGCGGATCATTTAACTAAGGCCTTGCCTCAAAGCAAGTTTGAGGGTCATGTTAGAGCCTGTGGTATTGGATATCGTAGCGATTGGCATTAGGCCAAGTGGGAGTTTGTTAGTGATATGAGAGAAGTGTCCTAAGGCAATCGCCTTATGATTGTAAAACATTTATATTAATAAATGATAATTCACTATTTGAGTATACATGCTTATGTATTTGATTGGGATCTTAAACTCATCTACTGAATGTCCGCAATACAACTCACAGCATAAGAGAATTTGTGATGAGATCACAACTAGTGATTATCTCTAAATGCGCAAATGTGAAGTATTGAAAATATCCCTAGTCGATGAATTGATAAAAACGGACACTATCAATTCTGTTGAGACTAGCATGGGTTATTCTCTAATCAGCTGATTCTCACTGGCTGGTGACATTGGGATGTCGGGAGATAAACATGGATGCAAGTTAAGGGAACTAGTTCATTGGAGTGACTAGCTGTAAGACTTCATATGGGAATCTACATGTAGATATGTCAATGAAGATCTTACTGCGGCTTAAGTGCGATGTTCCTTTGACTTGCGGTGTTCAAGTCATCTTGGTCATGGAGACTTATACTTTGACATCTTAAGCAAGCATCTCCAAGGAGGTGTGGACCCAGGATGATCGGGTATAAGCCGAAGTGCCCGAAGATGTTTGAACAGCCTACAAAGGATTCACCACTCCTTGCGAGGAGATGTATACCCAGGCCTATCGTCGGATTGTTACTCAAAGCCTCTGGCCAGAGCATATCATGTTTAGAGTGAGAGTCTCTAAAATACATGAGAGTAATTAGAAATCCAAAGGACGAGTAAGACATTACTTGGGCTAGGCGTGACGTAGTCAGCCTAGTGGGGACTGACACCATTGACCGTGTCCTGAACCAAGTGGGTATAAGGTGGTGAAGGGAATGGGGCACGATTCATTAGAGCTGCTGAAGGGTTTCAGAATAATTTCTTCTGAGGTCAAACCGTTGATCTTTCGATTAATTGGGGATCATGATGTACTACTAGGTGCCACTCATGATCGTTCTATAATTTGTTGATTATAGACGGCTAACATAAATCGAAAGCCTATTTAGTCACACGCACTACGAGTAATCCGAGGGATTTAAAACGAGTTGAAAATTGGATTTTCCGATCAAGAGAAATAAGTCGAATCTGAGTTAATCAGAGGCGCAATGGAAACTAAAATGGCTAAGTCTTTTGAAGGCTTTTTGGGCAAATTAAATGAGTTTAATTCGCGATCGGTTCAGGTCGGTTTTGGCCGGCCAAAGAGGGTATTAACCCTCCTTGTGGTGGCCGGCCATTAAAGGGAATTAAATCAATTTATTTGGTTTAATTAATAAGATAAATTAAGCACGATTTATTTTATGAATTATGGATAAATAAATTTGTATAAAGAAATTTATATAAATAAATTTATAGAAATTTATTCTTTTATGGATGATTAAAATAATCCATGAATTGGGTTTATTTTAATTTTATAAAATTAATTATGAATTGATTTTTCCATAATAAGAAAGTTTATAATGGCTCAGAAGCTGAAATTTGCCACTTACAGAGTATCAGTCGACTGCACCAGTCGACTGCCCATGGGGTAGTTGACTGGCACGCCTGGTTTCAGCCTGCTGAGTTATTTTTCAGAAATTCATAATTCTTTCATTTGATGTCATGGGTTGGGTTGCTTGAGGCAATCGTTTTGATGGTGTCAAAGGGGGAGAATTGGTTGGTGTAAGTTAGATTTTTAGCTTTTTTAGCTTAAATTTTTTACTTAACTTGGATTATGATAAAAATGGATGAAGGCATAGGGTTAAGGGGGAGGTTACCTCTTAGGTTTTGCTATGTTTTATATTTTTAATTGTTGTTACTTGGTATTAAGTTAGGTTTGAAACATAACTTAGATTATGAGTAAAATTGAAAACGGGAGAGGACATGGATTAAGGGGGAGGTTACCTCTTAGGTTTTTGATATGTCTTATGTTTTTCAATTGCTACTGTTATTTAATTTGTTGACTGGTATTTTATCCCTAAACTTAAACATATTACCACACATCAAAAAGGGGGAGATTGTTGAGGCAATCAGCCCAAGAATGATCGGGAAGATCATGATTTTGATGCGTGCGCCAATAAGTTTAAGGTTAGGGTGTTATGTTGTATTTGATATATGTGATTGAGTTTGCAGGACTTGGAGAATCACACATGAAGAACACATCCGAGGGACGAGAGCCGAGGGAGGTGGGCTCCAACGGCAAGCCGGAAAGTGAACTTCAAGGGCACACGTGAAGGGTGGCATGGAGGCAAGCCAAGGAAGGCTTGTGTGCGCATCTGAGGGACGATAGCCAGAGGAAGAAGACTTCAAGGGGTGAGCCAAGGGAGCATACCTGAAGGCATACGTGAAGGAGAGTGTTTTGAGTGATTGTAAGTGAGTTTAGAGACTGGGCAGTCGACTGCCAAAACTCACAGAAGGTTTTCAGCCATCTACCAGTCGACTGGCCCAGGGGCAGTCGACTGGTGCGGGTCTGGACAGCTTGCGAAGTTGTCTTGTTCTCTTATAAAAAGGGGACTTTTCCGCACGTGAACTGTACGGTTTTGTACTGTACCGAAGTGTTGTTCGTGGATCATCCTCTCGTTCTTCATCTCAACTTGAAAAGAGGAAGAAGACAATGTTTGTAAAGGGTTCTCCACCTTTGAAGGAGGTTTTCCTAGTGGAAAGTGTGCTACCGCGTGGATCCTTGGATTAGTCACCCGTTCGGGTGGATACCAAGTAAAAATACTCTGAGTTAGCATTGCTTTCGTATTTTCATATATTATTTTGTATTGCGCTAACATCTTTGTTGAGAATTCAACGAAGAATTGCTATTCACGCACCCCCCCTCTAGTAACGCATTCGATCGTACAAAGCACATAACCAACATAATGAAAAATAAAATCCTAGATTTTCTAACTTTTAATGGTCTTGGTCTCCAATGCACCTCCAGTCATGTCGTCACCTTGTCCGCTCCTCCCTACCTTATGCGCAAGCCACCTTGAGGGATCTCCGAGCCGGGATGATTAGCTAATCATTTACATCATTGTTACTATACTCAACGAAGGAGTGTATATAAAATCTAGATCAAATATAAACAAAAATCTCTGCTAAACACGTGCCATATTTAATTACAAAAATTAAATACTACCTAGCCTCGTCAACCGCGAGGATTAATTAATTTACAAAACATTTCACATCCAATCACACATATCAAATATTTGGTCATGATATGTTGGAATCTAGTGCCTGCAACACAAAGTTAGCCTACGCACATCCACATATCATCCAACTAAATAAAATGTATGAAAATGCAAAAAATTAACCAATCCTAAACACGCAAAATCGGAAACCTCGACTCTGATACCAATTGATGGGTATGGCTTGACAGGTTTTCCTAGCGAATACGTGGTCATCTTTGAGAATCCTCTCCATGTCTATGGATTAAAAAAATTTTATCTAAATGGAGACCCGTCTCCTATCGACCATCTCGTCATCGTATCGTTCGGTACGAATTACAACCTGGTCAATCACAAAGATCGAGCCTTCTAATTCTCCTAACCAAACAACCGTAGAAGAGACGACGAGTGGATCTCTGGTTTTTGTGTTTATAATCGGGGTCCAATTAATTATTTATTGACCATTAATATACAAATAATCAAACAGAACAATCAATTAATTTTTCACATGAAATAACGAGACAAGAAAATAGAGCCAAGAGAAAAATATACCTCTCATTACCTCGTAGCCTTCAACCTTATGTCCCTCCCCTCCGGAACGTCATGTGGGCGACGAGCTATCGAGAACCGGGATCACCAAGGCTCTAACTTCCTTCCCCTAGCCAAAACCCTAGTTTTAGGGTTTCCACCGCCGGAGCTTGTTCTCCTCCAAACAGTGCGCTGATAATTACCATTTTGATGATTATTTTAGACTCTCAAATCCATGTTTTGATCCACTTTTACATGCTTAAGTTTGCATTTACATTAGGTTTCATGAATTGTCTCTATTTTAGCTTTTGATTCAAATCTTTCTATTTTGAGATATTTTGGCACTTAAATTTGAATCTAATTTTGTAGGTTTTGAATGACCATGGACCTAAATCAGATTGAGTCAAACTTGAGTCAGAATTGACTTTGATCAAGGGGATCAAGAGGAGGATCAATGTGGGCCATCCGATCAAGAAATGACTAGATTTGATTCATCTATCATCTGCTGACCAATCCGAGCTCAAGTTAGAGTTAATCTAGACCACAGATCATGATATGATGATTTCATCCCAATCAGAGGTCATCCAGCCGTTGGATTGAGCTTAAAGGAACCTAAATCGTCCATTCAAAGATCAGAGCAATCTGAGCCATCGTTGCAGATCTGAACGATCCCAGCTGAGGAGGAGTAGATCAGGACCATTGATCAAGATTTGGAAGGTTTGGTTCAGATCGGAGAAGATCCGACTGTTGGATGGGGCAAGGGATCTCAGTTATTCAATTTCAAATGGAATTGATTAAAATCAGAATTCCTTCTTCCGTTGAGGGTCGTCGTCGGATAGTTGCAGATCGCATGTTCCTTCTCTATTCTTCATTTCTTCATCGTTTTGCACCACGTTTTTTCTTAGATCGCGCGCGACCAACATTAGATCCAGTTCTTCTCAAGATTTCAGATCATAGAGGTAATCTCCTTATTCATTTGCTAATCGATTGTGTTTTTGGAAGCTCAGGTGAGGGAGTCACCGGAGCTCTGTTTTCATCGATCGATCCATTGCCGATTGCCCGATTTCCGTCGTCCAGAGAGCTGTCGAAGCTTCAGAGGGGTTCTCGGAAGCATTTGAGGGTTTTCTGAGCATCGATCGTCATCCAGTCGATCGAGATGGAAGAGATCGCGGAGTGATTTCAACATCTGATCGTTCAATGCAATCGAATAGACACGCCTCTGATCGGTTCCCAGTCCGATCAGGGGAAGATCTAATTGATCCAGTGACCGATCAGGAAGATCCAAACGCATAGATCCATTGCAACATGATCTTGGGATCTCTTCTTCATTGGTTTTCGAGCTAGGGGGTTCATAGCTAGACCTTTGTGTGACGGCAAAGGGAAGTCTTGATTAGAAACTGATTTGGTGTTTAATTTAGGATAATTTTGTTCCATGCACTTGTTTCCTTTACATTGTCCTAGTTGTTTCTATTACACTTCAAGCCAATGTTATTAAACAATGTTTGATCTGGTTTTCATTATCTTGCAAGTTAGTTTTCTGCAATTAATTCCTTGCAACTAGTTCTTTAATTTCAATTCAATAGTTGAAGTCGAATTGCATAGTTCCATTCAATAGGTTAAGAGTAGTCCTTGCAATTTCCTAATTTGCTCTCTGCTTTAGTTAAGCTCATACATTTTATACAGTTATCTCATTCTTTTGCAAACACACCCCTATTTTATTAGAAAACCCGAATCATCGAACGACAAATAACTTTCAAGCTTGATTCAAACATCCTAAACTAGTCCTTGGAAAAATACGACCTGAGGCCCCTATTCTACACGTAATTTTGTTAGCCAAGGGTTTTCAGTTTATAAATATCTAAATTTGAGACTCATCTGTGACACTAGTAATTGGGCACTATGAAATTTTTTGCGACGTTGCCGGGGAAACACTAGTTGAGTTTGTTTAATTTGAGCTTGTATTTATTTTCATATTTTCATATTCTTTGATTTATTTCATTTGCTTAATCTGTCTATATACATTTGCTGCCATTTTTGTTTGGTTTATGATCAGGACTACAGGTGGAGAGTTTCAGAGCTAGAAAGAAGAAAATCAAGGAAGAGTTTAGAAGTTATTGAATATTTTTCTACTAATTCAAGCAGTCCATGGCAGAATATTAGTAATTTCAGAATTGTCAACAGCAGTTTCAGAATTTTCAACAACCCTATTCTCAATTCCAGAATTTTCAGCAAGGTTTCCAGCAATCTAATCAACAATTTCAGCAAAACCAACCTTGGAATCAGCCAGAACCGCAGTTTCAGCAAAATTTTTAGAATTTTCAGCAACCATTTCTTGAGCAACCATTTTATCAAAACCAACAAGTTTATCATGATTTTCCCCAACCCTCACAGCTTTCTCATAATTTTCCGCAAAATTTTCAACCGTTCCAGTAGAATTCTCATTTCAAAATTTTCAGCCTTTCAACCAACATTTTCAGCAAGCAGATCAGCAATTTCAGAGCAATAATTTCCAGCACATCATCCTTGTTATCAAGCTAATTTTCAACAATTTCAACAATCCAATCAATCATTTCATCAGCCCCAACAACAAAATTTTCAAGATTCACAGCCTATTTATGATTTTCAGCAACCTAATGCTATATTTCAAGACCAACAAGAGTCCTATGCCAATCAAGGAGACTTTGAGGACTCTAGTGAGTTTAATGAACACCAACAAAGGCTTGAGGAGATGTTGTAACTAATTCTTCAGCAACAGCAAATTTTACAACAACAAAGGCAACAAAAAGATGAGTCCACTCTTCAAAACATTGAAAGGTACATTGAACAAATAGCTAGTGGAATGAATCAAATACAAGCCCAATGATCAAGTCAATTACCTTCTCAAGCTACTCCTAATCCTAAGGGAATGATTGTGCAATAACTTTGAGGAGTGGGGAAATTATTTCAAGTCTAAATGTTCAAAGTGCTGATTTTTCTAAAAAAATTTCAGCAACTTATTTTCCATCTTAGATCAGGCCCGAAATTGATTTTATACCAGTTGAAAGTGACCTTAGTTCAAGCCTAAGTCCTTCTTCAATTGATCTTGCAATGTTGGTGGAAGAAGAAGAAGAAATCAGCAAAATCAGGGCACCTATAACAACTATTCCTCCTGAAATTCCTGTTCAAAACTCATTTCCAAAATTTTCAGCTCAAGTGGAGGAACCAAGGGTCCCTTTACCCTTCCCACAGCAACCTAGAGAGGATTTTTCTATCATTAGCATGGGTATTGTAGATGAGGTTGTTGAGGCAGAGTTATTTGCTGAAAAAGTTTCACTTGATATTCAGAGAGGATATTCGAGTTCAGATGAGGCAGAGGAGGTGTTAGCTACAGAGGAGATTGAAGTTTTGAAGACTGTGTCTGATTCATTTTTTGTTGCAGATGATTCTATAGGTGTAGGGGATTGCACTGAGCCCCAGGGATCACCTATACCTACTGGGCAATCATTACCTATAAAGGCATCGGAGGAGATGGATAGAAAAGCTTGCGACAGTCTTTATTTCGATTTTGAAGCTCTACAGGACTCTTCTAGACTTTTATTTTGTGATGATATAGTTGTTGATTGTCCTAACTTTTTTAATATGGTTGTTGCAGATATTGTTGATGAAGCATGCATTGGAGATGATTCTATAGGTGTAGAGGATTGCACTGAGCCCCAGGGACCACCATCATTGATTGATACATTAGGAGATTTAGAGGATAAGCCAGAAAGTGTAGGGACTTGCATGGTGGAAGCAAAAACCCAAGAATCACCTCTCTTAGTTGAATGCCCATCAAAACCTGAGATTGAAGTGGAGCTTATACATGACCAGGAGGAGGCCATAGTTACATCTACTCTTGTAGAACCTGCAGGTATTCTTCAGCATGATAAGGTATGTATTTCTCTTATTTTTTTAGAAAAATCCATATAGGTACCTAAAATTGATTTTGTTGGCTGTGATGAATTTCTTGATACATCTTATATAGATAATGATTGTGAAAAACTAATAGAGGTACCTAGGGTTGATTTTGTTGAATGTGATACAATTCTTGATACATCTTATGTAGATGCTGATTGTGAAAAATTCATAGAGGTACGTACCTGAGGTTGATTTTGTTGAATGTGATACATTTCTTGATACATCCTATGTAGAGACTGAGACTTGTTGTGAAAAACTAATGGAGGTACCTAAAATTGATTTTGTTGGATGTGATACATTTCTTGATACATTCTATATAGAGATTGTGTGTATTTCATTTCTTTCTTACCCTGCATGCTTGCGGAAGGTATTTTCGTTTCATAGTTTTGCAGGATCCCGTAGGCTTCTCGAGTGGGCACTCAAACTTAATAGCCTCCAACCTCCTGGAAGGTCTTCTAAAGAGTATATAGTGGGAGGGGTTGAATGTACTTTGACTTGCAGCTATTTACTCAAGAATGGATTTTGAACCTTAATCGCCTCTGACCACCGGAAAGGAGAGAGCAGTGTATTATGATTTTGATCGCGTGAGGATAGCTCTCCCTAGATGGATGCTCTGTGCTCTTTACCCAATTTGAGGGGAGTTGACTTTCTTACACTATTATTTCATTGTATATACCATTTTATGTTTTCTATGCAGTAAATTTTTCTTTCACAATGAGTTCTTACTAATAAATGCTTAGGTAGCATAGAATGAATAAAGATTCATTGTAGATATCATTTTCATCTTTTTAGCACCTTATTTCTTGCATGTTAGGAATAAATGTATTCTTCTAGATTCTCTCTATATCATTTTAGAGTCCTTTGAAAGCAAATTAAATTTGGTTGTTAAAACTTAGGATTTGAGCCAATGGATGAAAATTCTTGGATGCTTGAGTACTACTTAGTTATGGACTCTAGATTGATGACTTGAGATGAATTCTTTTTACCCAGTGAGGATTAGTCTAATTTTTGTGATACACACATGTGATTGTACTCTAGAACTTGCTTAGGTTCTTTCAAAACTATATTTCTATTATTGGACCACATTTATAGAGGTGAATCACTTTGTTTCCTTTCTCATATCAATTTAGCTATATTTCTTGTTGACCTACTCTATATTCTATTTTCCTTCCCCTATTTTTTTGTTCATACCATATTTTCCATGGACTTGGGCAGTTTGAGTGTTTCTTGATGTTACTTTGCCCGAGACGGACAAAAGTTTAAGTGTGGGGGAGGAGCAAGCATTTGATCAAATATAGAGGATAAAGTGTTGCATTTGGCAACATACAAGCAAAGGTGCCAATTGAAGGAGTTTTGTATCAAGTTTGGTTGCAAGAGTAAGTAGAGCATATAATTATGTATTCATTATATGTTTTGATCAGAAATGTTTCTATTGAAGATGAATTGAGCTGTACAATTCAAGTGTGAATTGAATTTGAAAATGCTAAAAGAAAAAAAAAAAAAAAAACTGAGAAGCTAAAAGGAAGTAAAAACTGGTGGCTGTAAAGGCAGCTAAATTGCAAGAATTAATGATACATTATTATCATTTTGATGGAAAGAAATGGGAGCTTCCAAGTGTTAGAATCATTGAAAGAAAAGGAAGCAAAAATAGAAACAAAAAAACTTGGCTGCAGAGAAGAAAAATCAGAAAAATAGAACAGCAAAAAAAATTGAAAAGAAAGAAAAGAAAAGAAAAGAAAAATATGAAATGGAAATCAAGTGCTGGGTTAGATTTTTGATGTGAAGATGAGAACAAGGAGCTAGTTGGTTTTAAGATGTAGTATTGGTTGAAAAGGAAAAAAGTCAAGCAGAAATAATTCAGAATGCTGCTAAAATCAGCTACTGATCAGACCCTGATCAGTCACCAATCTGATCAGGGAAAGCCTGATCGATCCCTTGACCGATTAGGAGATGTCTGATTGGTCCCTTGACCGATCAGTAGCTGCTGGCACACCAGATTCAGTGATTAAAGAGTCATTGTTTGTTCCCTACTCAATTTTAAGCTCTGATTTCATTGAGAGGACATCAAAGGGGCAAAGTTCATTAGGTTACATTCCTTAGTGCCCAAGTCTTCCATTTTCTTTACTTTTCCATATCTCCTTATCATGTTATTTTTCTTGACTTTCTTTATCACGATTCTTAAGTATAAAAGTTCATTAACTCCTATTTCATTTCTATCATTACATATCTCCTAACTTGTTCATATAAACTTTTGTAGATGTGGATCCAAATCAAGAATGATGGTGGAGATAATAAGCAAGCTTATGGTAGTACAAGAACCATGATAGTGTTTTAGTGAGCTCGACTTTCATAAAAAATATAAACATAGGAAGAGAGCCACTTTAAAATTTCCTTGAGAGGTTTGTGTGTTTAGTTCATCTCAATGAGTCATGAAGGATGAAGTGTACTAAGTTGTTGATTTAAGGATAAGATTCTAGTCTGTTGAGCTTAGATTTTTAGAATTGACAACCCTAGGTAATTTCCTTTCAATTGCTTCTAACTATGATTGAGACTAATTAGGGGGGTACATTACTAGTTAGCTTGTGCGAGACACCAAGAGTAAGTGTGGGGGAGTTGATAATTATCATTTTGATGATTATTTTAGGCTCTCAAATCCATGTTTTGATCCACTTTTACATGCTTAAGTTTGCATTTACATTAGGTTTCATGAATTATCTCTATTTTAGCTTTTGATTCAATCTTTCTATATTTGAGATATTTTGGCAGTTAAATTTGAATCTAATTTTGTAGGTTTTGAATTACCATGGACCTAGATCATATTGAGTCAAACTTGAGTCAGAATTTGGCTTTGATCAAGGGGATCAAGAGGTGGATCAATGTGGGTCGTCCGATTAAGAAACGGCTAATCTGAGCCATCTATCATCTGCTGACCAATCCGAGCTCAAGTTAGAGTTAATCTAGACCACAGATCAAGATATGATGATTTGGTCCCAATCAGAGGTCATCCAGCCGTTGAATTGAGCTTAAGAGGAGCCTAAACCGTCCATTCAAAGATCAGAGCAATCTGAGTCATCCGTTGCAGATCTGAATGATCCCAACTGAGGAGGAGTAGATCAGGACCATTGATCAAGATCTGGAAGGTTTGGTTCAGATCGGAGAAGATCCGGCCATTGGATGGGGCAAGGAAGATCTCAGCCGTTCAATTTCAAATGGAATTGATTAAAATCAGAATTCCCTCTTCCGCTGAGGGTCGTCGTCGCGTAGTTGCAGATCGCAAGTTCCTTCTCTGTTCTTCATTTCTTCATCGTTTTGCTCCTCATTTTCTTCTAGATCGCGTGCGACCAACATTAGATCCAGTTCTTCTCATGATTTCAGATCATAGAGGTAATCTCCTTGTTCAGTTTGCTAATCGATTGTGTTTTTGGAAGCTCAGGTGAGAGTGTCGCCGGAGCTCTATTTTCATCGATCGATCCATTGTCGATTGCCGGATTTCCATCGTCCAGAGAGCTGTCAGAGCTTCAGAGGGGTTCTCTGTAACGACTCGGCCCATTTGGCGGCCCATTTACCGACCCTCACGACCGTCGTACTGTCGTACCGTCGACCGTGCCGTTACCATAGTAGGTCTTCCCACTTCCTGGGCAGTGGATTTTTGCCTTCCCAGGATTCGAACCCTAGACCTAGGCTTAAATCTAGTTCTTTATGAATCTTGAATACCAATTGAGCTAATTGGTATTCAGGATTCATAAAGAACTAGATTTAAGCCTGGGTCTAGGGTTCGAATCCTGGGAAGACAAAAATCCACTGCCCAGGAAGTGGAAAGACCTAGTATGGTAACAGCACGGTCGACGGTCGAGGTACGACGTCGTGAGGGCCTGTAAATGGGCCGGTAATTGGACCGCCAAATGGGCCGGGTCGTTACAATAAAAAGGCGCCTATTGTAAGGCCCTTCCCCATTTGGCCCCAACCGTCCCCTCTCCCACCACGGCGCCATACTAGGTTCCCCTGGTCGGTGGATTTTTGCCTTCCCAGGATTTGAATCCTAGACCCAGGCTTAAATCTAGTTCTTTGTGAATCCTGAATACCAATTGAGCTATAGCTCAATTGGTATTCAGGATTCATAAAGAATTAGATTTAAGCCTGGGTCTAGGGTTCAAATCCTGGGAAGGCAAAATCCACCGACCAGGCGGTGGGAAGATCTAGTATGGTAGAGGCACGGTCGACGGTACGACGGTCGTGAGGGCCGGTAAATGGGCCGCCAAATAGCCGCCAAATGGGCTGGGTAGTTACATTCTTGGAAGCATTTGAGGGTTTTCTGAGCATCGATCGTCATCCAGACGATCAAAATGGAAGAGATCGTGGAGTGATTTCAGCTTCTGATTGTTTCAATGCGATCAGATAGACACGCCTCTGATCGGTTCCTAGTCCGATCAGGGGAAGATCTGATCGGTCAGTGACCGATCAGGAAGATCCAAACGCATAGATCCATTGCAACTTGATCATGGGTGCTCTTCTTCATTGGTTTTCGAGCTAGGGGGTTCATAGCTAGACCTTTGTATGACGGCAAAGGGAAGTCTTGATTAGAAACTGATTTGGTGTTTAATTTAGGAGAATTTTGTTCCAACCACTTGTTTCCTTTACATTGTCCTAGTTGTTTCCAATACACTTCAAGTCAATATTATTAAACAATGTTTGATCTGGTTTTCATTATCTTGCGAGTTAGTTTTCTACAATTAATTCCTTGCAACTAGTTCTTTAATTTCAATTCAATAGTTGAAGTCGAATTGCTTAGTTCCTTTCAATAGGTTAAGAGTAGTCCTTCCAATTTCCCAATTCGCTCTTTGCTTTAGTGAAACTCATTCATTTTATACTGTTATCTCATTCTTGTTGCAAACAAACCCCCATTTTATTAGAAAACCTGAATCATCGAATGACAAATAACTTTCAAGCTTGAATCAAATATCCTAAACTAGTCCTTGGAAAAATACGACCTGAGGCCCCTATTCTACACTTAATTTTGTTAGCCAAGGGTTTTCAGTTTATAAATATCTAAATTTGAGGTCATCCGTGACACTAGTAATTGGGCACTATCATGCGCCGCCGGCCCTACAAGGTCCACCAAGGCGGCCACCGGCTGCTACTAAGGAGAATATAGGGAAGAAGATGAAGAGTAAAGGACCACTCCTTCCAACTCAAAACATGCCAAACCCTCTCTCTTCTCAACCTTGCGCCGCCGCCGCCGCGCCTCCTCCGGCCATCAACGCTTTGTGAGACCCACCTTCTGGTACTAAGTTTAAGGCGGATTGCTACTAACTAACTGACTAATTACTGATTTCTGATAATGCTCTGATACCACTCTGTGACGACCCGCCTCCTTAACTTCTCTTCCTTAAGGCGGGCGCCACATTCACTTAACCTTAACTTTACCTTATTCTTAGCCTTAGGTTATAATTACTTGACTTCCCTTAACTTGCTCTGAATTTTTTTCCCTTTAAAAAAAAACTTTCATTTTATTAACATTGCAAGAGATTGACCCCTAGACCTCTTCGATGTAAAACTGAAGCACTAACTAGCTACTCTATACCACTTCTTTTCAATAGTACCAGTCGACTGCTATATAGCCAGTCGACTGGTATCGGCCACAGAAACTTTCTGTGCCCGGCACCAGTCGACTGGCCTTATGGCAGTCAACTGGTGCATCGAACAGAAACTTTCTGTTCGATAGGGCAGTCGACTGGTTCTGAACCAGTCGTCTGACACGCCTGAAAACCTGCATTTCAGACCTGAAAACCATCTCCAACGATCCACAAAACATATACTTTCTGTTGGTGCAGAAATGCACCTAAGTCAAACCTGTGTTTTGATAATGGCAACATAGGTCAAAAGTTAAGTCTTTCTTGTTTTCTAACAAGTTTAATCAAAG